>JAOTOM010004499.1:197500-318205 GCA_034440615.1 Ashinkailepas kermadecensis | reverse complement strand
TGTCTTACAGTAACATATGAGTGGTCTGGGACAATGCAGTTTGACAGGTAGGTGCCTGCAATTGTAAGGAGGCTTACATTTTTTGCATACAATTTTCCACATTTTCCCATCCGACCAGGCCACGAGATGCCAGCCAGATCTCGGCCACATTTTCCCCTCCCCCTCCCCAAACACCGCCGAAGCGACCCTCGGTACGTGTCGTCTTCAAAGGCGGCATGAAATAAACAACGGCATCAGCCTCCCGTCTGGACCAAAAGCAACCGAAGATTGCCAGGCCAGCTGAGCGAGTCCCGGTGAAACCTTACAGACCGTCCTGACGGCCCCAGGCGGCTTCGTCACACACGGCCTGAGGGAAGAAAAAAAAAGCACTCCACCAATCAAAGAAGACAGAACACCAATCCGGAGCCCTGGGAGTGGCTGGGGGAAATTAGAAAGGCAGAGCTAAGGAATTGAAGAAAATTTGGCAGCCTGGCAGAAGGGGCTCGGGAAAATTAATAAAGAGAGAACAAGCTCTCTCGGAGGCTCGCTCCTAGGACGGTCTCTCTCGCTCAAGATCTCTCACTCTCACGGACTCTCACACTCACTTAAATGGAGCAGACGTGACATGAAGTGCCGGGCGGCGGAGAGTGATGACGGCTGGAGGGCGACGACCATCGGGCATGAGTGGCATACGTCTGACATGTCTTCCTCTTTCCAAACCTTTCCGAACCAACCTAAGTTCTATCACCCAGCTTGTGTCTCCTCAACGTCATTCACTTACTGAAAGGGGCGACCTGTTTTATGGGAGGGACCAAATAGGATAAATTCAGGGTGGGGAGGGAGTGTGTCGCGGAGGGAGTGTGTCGCGTGCAAGGATTGAGATGGCGAGTAGTGTGTGTGTGTAAGAAGCGCGTGGGTGTAATGAGATGCGGCGTATGGAAATTTAAATATACTATATTAATTATATAAATTGTGTGGCAGCAGTCGGCAGTGATGGACGGGAACAGCGGCGGAGCAGGATCGGATCAAGTAAAACATGTAGTACAACACAATTATGTTTGCAACAATTCCTGTCTTCCTCTCCCCCCCGTCTAAATAAACTCGGCCTTTAGACTAACAGGAGTTCAAACAATAATGCTATAGCTACCCACCGGCCATGGTGGAACCCTTTTCTTTGCAATCCAAACTTTTACGTGAACACAAGGGATGATGTTCACATGATGTTTGATGTTTGATGTTGCCTGAGATTAATTTGTCATATGAAGTAAATTTACAAGCGAGGCAGTCGACCTGCGGAGCCGTTCTTTTTTTTCCTTGGACTGAACGTTCCCGGGTAAGGGGTAATGAGTGTCAAAGCCAATTATTTACTTGTCTAGAATATTAATGTTGTTTAAGATATATAAATATATGATCTGCGCTTGGATGATGTCGAATTGCGAGAGGGTGCGATGAACGGACACTTCGGGGGCATTAGCACATGCTCTGATTCTTTGACTGCGAAATCCCACTGGCCTCTGTGATCCAGGGGCGCAGACGGGGGCAGGCATAGTATGCAGGTCGGATGGGCTGTCGAGCCCCACCTTGCGTCCGTCGAGTTTGGCGCCGAACAATAGGATAATGCAAACCACTGCACGGTCGTGAGTTCGCCCCCCCCGTTCGCTATACGTTTGGACACGGAGCCGTGTAGCGTTTCGAGGGGGAACGTTCGGACAGGTTTGGCGTGCCATAAGCCCCGAGGCTGAAAGGGTAGGGCAGGCTAGGTTATAAAGACGGCCAGGGGACGTGCCCAACGTGGTAGGGATCCGTGCCCGCTCGTGAGCACGTTCACCTGGTCGCACAGTATCAGTATGCGGCGGGTAAGGCCCGGTGCGGCACCGACCTTTCTTTAAGGCTAGGGTATGTCAGTCAAAGATACCAGAGCACTTGTATAAGCCCTCGGAGCCAGTACGATGAGCCCCCTCTTGGCAGCTAAGCCTTCATCCAGGCGAGGAACACTGTCAATAATGGCGAGGCCAGCTATGATGGCAGTGGAATATTTACATATTCGGCCAATCTATCAAAATAGAGCAATGATCCGTCGATATGTGTTTGTGTACCGCTGAGGGGGGGGGGAGAGCAAAATTTGGTGACCCAAGTATTTCATTAATTAATAAGGGATAGAATGAATGGGACGAGCGAATGTGAAGTGATTGAGGAGAATGAATGTGCTTTAGGTAGCTTTAAGGGACCAGCGGAAGCCACTCGGGGCTCAATCACAGACACCTATTTCGAGTGGAACATTGCACAAAATTATATTACTATTAGCATCCAAAAGTCCCATCTCGGGACATTTCATTGACACCAAGGGCAAATTGCATTCTCATTAATTTTCTAAATACAACGTAATCTTTCTAATTTGGCTAGAAGCACTCAATTACCTATATGGTGTTCCCAAAACTTTGACCTCGCACACATATAAATTCGTGTTAGGGACGGTAGCTCAAACAACATCAAGCCGGCTGGGGTTTGGGGAATGTGTGTTGGAGGTGGCGGGAAACACAACACAACACATCCCCAACACAGGCATAGCAGAAAAGCAGATATTTAGCCCTACCTAAATCTAGAGTCAGCCCATGTTCAGCCTTGTTAAAGTGCAGTCTCAGATTAAAATAAAGCCCCATAGTTCAATCAGATCAGTTTCATTAGGTGCAGTGCTGCACTGAGCATGATTATGAGTGAGAAATAGGCATAAAATAACCTTATGCTCATTTTAAGATAAAGAAATAGATCCAAAATCACACTGTATATATTTCGGCCACGAGCCTTCCTCAACAGTGAACATTTTGGTACAAAAGCCACAAAAACAAGCCAAGTTCACCTCGTTACACCGAACCATGAATCGCTTTCATTTCACATATCACAATATCTGCATACTCGTGAAATACATATCACATTAACATAAACCCACATCAAGGTGTACGATCCGTGTGTGTACATGTGTCAACTTGCGACCCAGGTGTGTGTACGTGTCTGTGTGTGGATGCGGTTATGTGTTGCATATGTGCTTACCTCAGGCGGTGTAAGGAACTGGTTTTATCAGGGTCCAGGATGCCGTCATCGTGTTTAATGAAGGCTTTTGTTCTAATCTCTATCGATTCGCTGATTTTGAGCTCTGCTACATCTTTGCAAACTTGCAGAATGGATATGCTGAGTGTTTTAGAGTCGAAAGTGCTGCTTGCGTGAGTGATTTTGAAGTGTTCGCCAAATGGGGTGTTAGTGGTTTTATTTTTAGCGTCTCTTAAGTGCTCATTAAATCTGTCCCCTAACCATGCGTTTTGTTTCCCCTATATACGTGATGTCCAATGATCGGCATAGCTGGCATGTTATGAGGTAGACGGTGTTTCGTGTGTGGCATCTGCCCAGGCAGCAGTGACACTTTTTGCTCCCAGCAGAACATGGGTGTGGGTTGAGAGCGGTCTTGGTCAGAGTTTCTGAAAGTGTTTTGCCACTCTGCCATGCTACACGTGGTGATAGTTTTGAGGTTTTGATTGCCGCTGTTATTTTTGTGGTGAGAGCTTATCATCTATGTAGGGGAGGCTGACGAAAGTTGCGTTGTCTTTGGGGTCCGAACGTCGCGTTTGTGTCTGTGTATTTCTCACGGGGTGTGTTACCTGAAACCTGGCTCTTTTGATCATGGGGTGGGATAGTTGTTGGCCAGAAACAAAGTTTCGATTTTTTTGCATGCCTCGGTTTCGGGCATCAGCATTAGATCCGAGACGCTTGGCTCTCAAGGTCTGTGCATACAAAACTGCTCTTTTGTGTCTGGATGGGGTGTGCCGAGAAAATGGAAGTATTATAGGCGCCGCCATCGGTTTTATGTATAGCTCGGCTTTTTATGTATCATAAAAAATACATATGTATATGTATTTTATGTATAATACTTTTCCATTTTATCGGCACACCCTCATACCCAATAATGCATACCAAATAGCATACCAAATATGCTATTTGGTATATAGCATACCAAATAATGTTAAGTAAATGGAAAAGCCACATAGTCTAGACTAACCTAGCCTAACTTTTAATGTAAGAGATAGTAGAATGTAAGGGAAGAGAATGTAAGTCTTGAAAGATGGATAAAAATCAAACAATTTGTCTTCTAAAACTTATCAAATTAAAAAACCTACTCTGACCCTAACATAGCCTAAGCTGCTTTTGAAGAACAAAAGAACTTGAGGAACAAAAAGCATTTTTTTAACTAAAAAGGTGACTGAAGCAAGCCTAACCCCCTTTATTTGCTTCCTGCAGGTAAAATGTGTTCAAAACCTGTCTTATGAATACCTCAAAGCACAATAATACTGCACATACAGTACAGGTGGTGTTAATAAGATAAATTATTAATGATGCCAACCACAATTGTGAAATATTGTTCCCTCTTGGTTTGTCATGCACCAAATCTGGAATGCCTCATGCACTGGTATTGGATGTGAATATTCAGTAAATGTGTTTTTAAAGAAAATTTGAAGATTAAAAAAAAAAACATTAGTGTTGTTAAAATAGTTGTATTATACACCAGGGCCCTTATTATCTGCAAGAAGTTGACACTGTCCTCACTGAAAGACATACTTGCGATGCTATTTCATCTTTAAACAAATTTGACGATGCATAGCAGCAGTGTCAGTTGATCAGGAATACCTTCATTGAAACGAGTGATAAATTCCGAGGAAGTTCCAGGAGGGAGGGGGGGGGATTTTAGTTAGTACCATCGTTTGATCAAAATATTCAATTTCACATGCGACCACATAAAGCTTCTGGCGTTCCCCATGCTAAAGCTATACGGAAATATGGGAACATGTCAACTTTAAAACAAAATTGACGATTACTAACGGCCATTATACTGGAGTCTAAGTTGTATCAGCTGATGCAGAAATGATGAATGTATCCAGCACAGGTGGGGCAAAATCTCGAGATAGCATACTTTCTTTGGTTTTTGCAATTATCTTCATGATTTAGCATCTAGCGGCCGCGGCCGCCTATGCGACCCGATGGCATGCTTACAGTTCGAACTTCCGCCGCCAGGTGCAAACGAGGCGCTAGCAGTAGCGTGGCCGCGCGTGTCCCCTATCGTGAGTCATGTAGCGTCGCCAATCTTTCACGCCGATTGGTCGTGGGCGAGGAGTAGCGACAGGTGAGACTCGAACCCACAACCTTTCGATTGTGAGACGAGCATCTTACCCCTAGACCACTCGTCCCCGAGTTCGAAACAAGTCACACTCAAAAGACTTCCTTTGCTGAACATTCTTGTCTTGTACTGATGGCAAGAAAGATAAAGACATCCGGGTAATCTCTCTTGATATTGCGACATGACTGACATTTTCAATCGAAGGCCGTCGCCATCGCACCGTCTGCGATCCTGTGTTTTGGCTTCTGAACCAAAATACGATTTCTGGTTTGTAAAAAAACATCGCAATGCACTTTCATATGAAACCGAAGCTTTTCAAATTAGATGTATCATGGAAGAATGAGATTCCAGATGTTTTCCGTTGGTTAATGCATGTTCATCTGGAATGTTAATACATGCATACACGCTCACATCATATATACATCACTCACAAGTATTCACATTCTGGCACCATAGGAAATGTTTGGCCTGTTAAAATAAAATAAAGTCAGTTATTGTTTGGATAACATGGCCGCCACCAGCTGCCCAGATGGTAAGTGGAGGTACAATGAAGTTATTCAAGAACATATTGAACTGTAAAAAAAAGATTCTCAGAATTAACAAGTTCCTAAGATATTTTGTGGGCACTAAATATGGATGGGTACGACAATAATGTTGCTTTTCGGATGAAGCTCTCGTAACTAACGGACAAGAAAGGGTAAAAGGAGAGTATGCCGTTTGCTTGTAGTCCCTCCTTGCTGCTCAACATCAAATCCTAGTCGCAGTATTTCTACTACAAAGCATTCCACAGACTTCGCTTCCATGCGATATGACGTCTTGGAAAATTATACCTGACAAAACATTGATCGCAACAAAAAGAAACTGTTCACGTTACTGCTACTGCACATTTACAGATTGCATTCTTATGTCACACAAAATACACTGGAAGAACTTCTTCACGACTAATTATGACCGTCTAATCAGCTGCAATGCCACACCATACAAAATCATGGCAGCACTTACAGGCTACAAGCTGCTACATCACCCCACATCTCTGGGCCTCTCCATGGAGAGGCCTAGAGATGTGGGATTGGGAGATCGCATGGGCTCCGGCCAAAACGGTCATGCAGCATTCAGGTGCTATATTTTTTCCGGATTGGAGTGCAATGCTATAGTATGGAAGATATACTGATATCGATTATTTGTTTTTCTCAGAAGGTTCCTTCCCGTCTTCCATGATAATTTTAGAACAAAGTCCTGATGTTGTCACTTGCAAACATCATCATCGAATTGAGGTTTTCCTGTTCCAAAAATAACAACAAGTGTTAGCCAGCTAAGGATGCCAAAATGGGCCCAGACGCTCGGGGCTTTGCGCTGAATTTTTTACTGGTTGTGCTTCTGTAACTGGTGTATGTGAACTACATCTAAAAGGTGTGTAGCTTGAGCATTGTGGGCTTTGTTGTATCAGGATGTTTGCTGACGGCTACAAGGCATACTCCGCGGCTACGTATACCTGTGAAGCAGTAGTTCTTCAGACTAACATCGAATTTGCTCTGGTGTGGTAGAACAATTCGCAAACGCCCTCAAAACAGCGTTGAATTTGTGCTTTGTAATCCTGGATGTCAAGAGTATGCTTGGTCGTTGCCATGCTGTTCGTGCTTATAAAAAATTGCGCAGGGAGCACGAAAAATCATACCAGTGGACCAAAATGGGACCGGGACCCAAATACCATCAAAGTGACCTCAAACAATTCAGCAGGAATCCCGAAACATAAATGCGGGCCAAGACAATCGCTCTGGAGTCCCAAAAATCGCACCAGAGAAACGCAAACACGCGTAAGGCCGCGAGAAAAAAAATATCCTGAGCCCCCAAAAATTGTGCCGGCTCACCCAAAAAATGCGCCCGGGGCCCACAAGTTGCGCCGGACCCAGCAAAAGCGACCCGAGGTCAGACAAATTCAGAAGTCCTGAAAAATCGAGTGAAGCCCCAAAAAATTCGCATCGGGGCCAGACAACTCATATCGGAGCCCCGAAGACTCGCGCTTGGGACCGAAAAAAAAATGCGCCGGAGCACCTAAAAAAATCGCACCAGGACCCACAAAGAATCCCATCGGTGATCCACCTTGGGGGTCCGAAATAAATACAGTAGGCCTAACAATCGCAATGGGACCCGATAAAAATATGGGACACCGAAAAACTAAGCAGGTACCTTGAAAAAATCAATCTGGACCTGGGAAATCGCCCTGGATCCCTAAAAGTCGCTCCGGAGGGCCAAAAAAAACGTTCTGGTGACCGAAAACAAAATTGTGTTGAGACCCCAAAAAGCAAACTCTCTGAGACCCGACAAAATGTTGTATCTCATTAAGAAATACATCAAATTCGTTCAAATCACGTCAGAAAGGACCAGAGTCCCAAAAGTCCCAGATAGTTTTGACTACAAACTGGCCTGAGGGTTCCTTCTATACAGGGTTAAAATAATGGTTTTTCGTTAGGTGTGAGATGCTGAAACGAGCACAGGGTGGATAAATTTTCCATGGCATTAGTGTCATTTAAAATGCTTTTGATGTCTTTCAGACTCAAATTTGAGCCAATGGTGTAGGCACTTATGACTACCTTTATCATTTGTTTTGATATTCATAATTTAAGAAGAGCTATATTCGGGATAGGGCGAATAATAACTATGCTATAAACTGGTTGGTTGGTTATTGCTTTTACGACACGTCGACCGTCGAGTTATGTAGCGTCGCCAATCTCTCGCGCCGATTGGTCGCAGGCGAAGAGTAGCGACAGGTGAGACTCGAACCCACAACCTTTCGATTGTGAGACGAGCATCTTAACCCTAGACCACTCGTCCCCATGCTATAAACTGGTATTGTATGCCATATCACATTATAGGCAATCCATTTACCTGAAATTGCATTGCAAAATGTTGAAAAGTATCACAAAAAGTGTATGCCCATTCTATATCAAGAGCATGCACATGCTACATATACACAAGATACTGTTAGAAAGGAGACACAAAGACTTCATAAGCATGCATCAAGGAGCAGGATGTTGATACTTCTTGGAGACGGATGTCGATTGAATGTTCAGAAAGTGATATATTCCACCCTATTTCATGAATAATTTATCACTGCTTCTATACCTTTATGTTCTTAATTGTGGACTTATATTTCCTTGATTGCTTATCTTTCCTTAATTGTGGACATTGAGATAAAATGGTTTCAATTATTTGCTTAAAAACTCCCCCTTACAAAATGGACTTTTTCCCCAAAAGTTGTTCATGCAGTAAATTTGTAGCTTCAGGTAGTTTTTTATTTCCTGGAATTTATTTTCCCAGTGTGCTTAACATGTGACCACATACTTCCACTGCAAATGCATACTTTTCAATTGGGAGGCAGAATAATGCCCCAAAAGGGGCACGTAGTTGTGCAATATAGCATGAAAAGGAACATTCAAATTAAGAAAAATGCAACATAACATAAGCTGACCTAACCAGGTCTAACCTTCCATGCAGGAAAACACTTTTTAAATGGAAAAATTCCATTTTTCTGTATTTATTTTGATAAAAACCTAACCTATCCTAGCCAGAACTGCTTTTGCACTCAATATTGTTTTGGTTGTTGAAAAATTCCCCTCCCAAAAATGGGGATTTCTTCTCACTTACAACAAAAGCATAACCTAACCTAAGTTAAGCAAACCTGACCCCTTTGTATGCTTGATGGAGGTGAAATGTGTGCAAAATTTAACTTGTTACCTTAAACTGGAATAATACTGGAGAGGCTAGGTTACATTTTTGGGTATTACTGCAGTTTTAGTAACCATGAGACACGTTTTACACACATTGTACCTCCATGAAGCATGCCTTTGCATGCTTCATGGAGTAACCAAGTGAGGCTTGGACAGGTTAGGCTTTTGTTGTAAGTTAGAACTCTTTTTTCATTAGAAAAAACACTCGTTTTTTCTCAAAAACAGTTCAAGCTTAGGTCAGATTATGTAAGGTTAGATCTTTTTAATATCATTTTATTCGGAAACAAAATATTTGGAAATTTTACATTTTCAAAAAAAGAAACTGCTGTCTTGCAAGGGAGGTTACACTAGGTAGGCTACATCTTTTTTATTCTTTATTTTGAACATTACTTTTTATGCTATATTACCCAACTCCAAGCCACTTTTTGGGTGTTAATTTGCCCTCTAACTGAAAAGTATGCATTTGCAGAGGAAATGAGTGGTCACATCATGTTCAACACATTCATAAACATGGCATTAAAAAATAAAATCATAGAAATCAGAATCTACCTTAAATGGAAAATTTACCCATTTTTAAATGATTTTTAAAAACTTTACTTTTTATGGTTTATTACTATTTACCAGTAAATTTGCAGCTTAAGGTAATTTCTGATTTTTTTTGGAACTTCTTTTTCTAATGCAATGTTTATGAATGTGCTGAAAATTATGTAACCAATTATTTCCTCTCCAAATGTATACTTTTCAGTTGGAAGGCAAAATAGCACCCAGAAAGGGGTTTGGAGTTGGGTATCATTGCATAAAAAGTAATGTTCAAAATCAAGAAAAAAATGATGTAACATGATGTTAGGTTATGTTATTTTGAACATTACTTTTTATGCTATATTACCCAACTCCAAGCCACTTGTTGGGTGTTAGCTTGCCTCCCAACTGAAAAGTATGCATTTGCAGAGGAAATGTGTGGTCACATCATGTTCAACACAATCATGAACATTACATTGCATTTTTTTTATCAAGAAATCAGAAATTACCTGAACCCATTAACACCCAGTATCCTCATTTGAGGACAGCAAAATCTCCAGCATATATTGGAAAACCGGTCAGTCCCAAACTGCATGAACACTTTGAAAAGTGATCACAAGGTATCTGCAGACCTCTTGATGACTTCAGGTTCTGAAACTGCTGGCACAGGAATACTTGGCTGGTCCTTAAAGTTAACTTTTTTGGGCATCCTGAAGCTAAACTGTAAGCCACCCCGGACAGGTGTCCTTATCAAGTATTTACATAATCTTGGTGCATGCATTGATAAAAGATTGTGAATGTACAAACGTTGAAATTTATTTCCCATAACTAGCAAACACTAACTGTCTAGCACCTGCTAACAGTAGGTATCAGCAAATGAAGACACCAGATGGAAAGGAGGGGGGGGAGGTGCGAACCGGCCGGGGCCGTGATGGGGGATTGGGGACGATCGGCCAGCGTCCATGCCATTTGCCACCAGCCCGCAGCATTTGCCATGTGCATGCTGCGAGTTGCACGTGGTAGGTGCATTTGTCTGTGTCGGTTCCAAACTGTGATCCACATGGATTTTCTTGCCACGTCCCCAGTGCGTCATGATGCGACAGGAAAATGTCCTAACGGCAAATGAAGGTCTTCAGCTGATTGAAAGTGGCGGCTTCGCGGACAGTGATGCTGACTGGACAATGGACAATGGAATGGACACAATGGACATTGTGGGATTGCCACCACCAGTTGTGGAATAACTAATAGATGAGGATGAAGGGAAGATTACACAGTCACTGACAAGGACACAGAGCTCCAGGACGAGCCCGGAGACGTGGAAGCTCGTGTCTGTTCAGAGGAAGACAAAACAAGGACAAAATTTGGAGGAAGACAAAATAACCAACTGGCATGCTAAAGCAAGGTGACCCAGGGTGACCTAAAGTGACCCAGGGTTACATCAATCGATCGCCATTGGCTCAAGAAGCTACCTGAATACACTGGGCTTCCAGCAACAACAGACAGAGCTAACAGCGCTTACAAGTGCCGATGAAAACTCTGCAAGACACGTCCCCAGTCCAGCTGTTTGAGATGTTCACCAAGGACATGTATGTGCATGTCATAAATAAAGCACTGCAATATGCACTCAAAAGCAAAAATATCAGCTGTTCAGCTAACGACTGGTGAGCTCAAGACGTTCATCAGCATTCTCTTACATTCTGGATACCATCAACTCCCCAGTGAACGCCACTACTGGTCAACCGCCAATGATCTGGGAGTGGAAACAGTGCAATGCACCATGACACAACAAAGATATCTCAAGCTGAAGGCATACATCCACTTCCAGAACAATGAGTGCATCAAATGGTGGGATAGATCCCAGCAAGCCCACAGGTTCATGGATCAACCACGCATGATGCACAAGTTCATGGGTGGCGTCGGTGAGCGTGACTTGCTGTGCGACAAGTACAGCACCAACATCTGTGGGAAGAAGTGGTATTGGTGTCTTCTCATGCAGATGCTGGACATGGGGGTGGTGAATGACTGGATCTTACACCACCATGTAGTGGACAGCTCCCTGAGCATGCTGTAATTATGGAGGAAAATTAGTTGCCTACCTGAGACTGCTTAGATTCAGACATGTATTGTGTACTGTACTGTGTACTGAGCACTATCGGCATCTTGGGCCAGCCCGGACATGCAGTACGACCAGGTGGGCCACTTCATCAACATGGCTGACAACATACTGCAACTCAGACATTCTGCAAGAAGTATTGGGTTGTGCTCTGCATCCCTGCTTTAGGCCATACCATAACAAGTAGTGCATAGTTGGTGGTAGTGTCAAGAAGTACTCTGCTTTTATCAGCACCCTTGTGTGCAATGGATCATACAGATTGTCTCACTCTAAATGTGACTGTGATTTAGGTGGCACAGAGGGTACCTGCCAACTGTGCCCACTGTTTGCTGCTGAGCAGTAGGTATTTTGTTCACTCAAATGTGGGTAATACATACTATACTGTTATTTGGGCTTTTGGGTGCTCCAGCCAGAATTGATCATTCACACATGCTATACTGTGCCTTTTCATCTGTGCCATCAGTGTTTTCACCAGTAATTTTGATGCTTCTAAGCTAATATCATCCAAAGGATCTCAGCATGACCAGCAACTGATTTGATTTAAAAATTGGTATTTCTGTCTTAAAGGGTGTTTTGGGAATTTGTGGATTTTTTATCTCGGAATACTATGTTTATTAACGTGATTCGGAAGAGGCGATCATTCGTGTTCTCCGTAAATGCTTACATCTCGGTTAATCTTAGCGATAATATCTATAATGCGCCATATATGCCACACCACTGTTGTTTGTTGCATAATTTATCCATCCCTCACCTGGCACTTCTCAGACGTGATTAAAGGGACATTCAACACTTCACGCAGTTGATTCAACACTTTTTCACGTCGAAAATGCTTAATTTCCGCCTCTTTGCCACATAGATGACACCACCATTATTTCACCGCAACGCCGAAAAAAACTAAGCAGAGCACGGCTTGCAGCTGTGATGTACGGATGACGTCACAATAAATATTATGCTTGTTTTTTAATTATAATATATGAGTTTATATTAGTTTAGATAATAGTAGATTGTATTACGTTAGGTTAGGTTTTCCTATTTAATTATTAATTATCATACTGCTTGTTGGAAGTCGTGAGGAAAGACGACGAGACCGAGCCGAGCCGAGCCGTCTTTTAAATATCACTTTGCGGTCCGTCACGATAAACATTATGCTTGCGTTTTTAAATTAAAATATGAGTTTATATTAGTTTAGATAAGAGTAGATTGTATTATGTTAGGTTAGGTTAGGTTGGGTTATGTTAGATTTTCCTATTTAATTATGAATTATCATACTATTTGTTGGAAGTCGTGAGGATAGACGAGACCGGGGTCACAGGGGTCACTTTGAGGTCAACAGTTTGAAAATGGCTTTGGTGTGTGTAGGTTGTGATCCAGTGCCATATGATATAATCAAACTTTGCTATAAGGACAACCAAGCGAGCTTAGACTTCCTTAGACGCCACAGAGTTCTTCCTGCCGGAGTTGTCTGCTCTAAGTGTTCCAAGGCCTGCAGGTTGCAGGAGAGTAGGCATCGGTGGGAGTGCACCGAGACGTTTCGTGTCACCAGAAGGAAGGAGAAGAGATGTGGGTTCGTCACAAGCGACTACAAAGGAACTTTTCTCGACGGAACCCGCCTGGAACCGTGGCAAGTTGTTTTATTAATATGTGGTTAGATAAAGCCGGGACCATCTCATTAAGGTATGTGAACGTTTGTAGCGTTAGCCAATCGAAGCCTCAGTTCCATGCCTACGACGTCATCATACCATACCGACGTGACTATGACGTCATCATTCAAATTGAAAAATAAGCATTTACTGAGAAAACGAGTGATCGCATCTTCCGAATCACGTTCATAAACATAGTATTCCGAAGAAAAAAATCCTAAAATTCCTAAAACTGTTTAAGAAAAATTTACAAAAAAATCAGTGCTTGTTATGAAAAAAAATCCCCATTTTTAAAACAATTTTTATAACTTACTGCAAAGCCTAACCTAACCCAAGTGGTCCCATTATCTTAATCATATTCACTAAAATTGCATTGGAAAGTTAGATTTCAAGAATTTATAAAACAACAAAGCACAAACTTAACACAGCATTAACATATCATTGACGAACAGAAACAGGCACCGAATCAGGAGTTAGGAACCGAATTTTGACGGAAGACGGTCACCGAAACACAACAAAATCGCAAGCTTCGCCAACGCCAAAATACTGATCGCCACTGGCAAGCGCTCGCGATGACCAAGGAATAATGAAAAGCATCCGCGAGCCTCCCAAGGTACTGCCGGTCTTCACCTGCGAGAACCGGTACAACCAATGCACAGGAACGCGCAGAACCTTCGGAATCATGCGACAATAGCGCGGCTGCAACTGACATGCTTCAAGGTTCAGCAAAATAACTGCTCTTCGCCTTGGAGCCCTGTTCATAAAGTTTTGGATGTTCTGGCATACACCAATATACACCCTTCTCGACGTGGATGCAGTCTGTTGCAAGCATGATCAACGAATCAGCATCAATTTTGGAGCAAGTACAACGGCTCGCAGCTCGTAACCAGTTTCGTGAACATAGGCTGAATTTAATACCAGACAGGTACAAATACGTCAGTTCATGTCTTGAAGTGTTTTTTTCTTTTGAAACTGATTATTTCACAATAAATTTATTACAGAGACCTTCAGCGACATGAATTTGAACTTAAGAACTCTAACAAAAGTGTAAAATATGTTATTATGTTATTATTTAGTTTCTAATCCGATCAATCATGAATAGGTTTATAAATAATAATTATAATACAGCTGAAACGCTATAAATGGGTTCAAATTTGGCGGACGAGGTATTTGGACCGCACAACCTCGAATTATGTTTTGCTTCCAATTACATCGGTTGACATAGAAATGGGTGTAATCTCTGGGAAGGGGCTGGGGGGACATGTCCCCCACCCAATTTATCAAAAGTGTCGATTTGTCCTCCTCGATTTAATTCGTGTCCCCAAAGCCTCAGCTACTTTTGTGTTAATGGCCTTCCTAAGATTTGCCAGAGGAGACAGAGCACTGCGAGCATTATCCCGCAGCGGACGCCATCAACCACGCTAGCCTAGAAGGAACCCGCAGGGCTCCTGTGCCGCTCGCCCCCCCCCCCTCCAATCCGTCGCGCATGAGGCAACAGACAGCCAGAAAGCTGGGCAAAACCGAGGCCAAGATCCGTGATTAATTTCCGCGGAACCGACCTGGGAATAACCCTGAGTTCGGGATGATAGTGTCGCCGTAGCATGCTGATGCGGCCGCAGCGAGATGTCCGCTGTTTCCGCTCATCCAGTTACGTGCCAAAGGAGGGCGGGACAGGCACCCACGGAGTTATCCAGAGAGAACGTGTTCAAGGATCAAACACCAAAGGAAAAGCTCGCAGTGCGGCAAAGCAAGCTACATTTAAGCGGTGGATCCGAGAGATTACCGGTCAAAGCCATTTTTGTGTTCGTAGTTTAAAAAACATCAGGGGAAAGCTCAGGATGCATGCATCAAGCTTACACCTCCGAGGTAAGTTTTATATCCTACTCCGGGAGCGCCCACCTAGTGCGCGCACCCAGGGTGAAATACCCCAAACAATATTGGAATGTAGACTAAGAAGTGACCATGGTGGCGGGAGCCAAATTTGTGACCTTCTTTCTTTCTTCTATTAACCGAGTTTGGGTAATGAAATCGAGAACTTTACTTACCAGGTCTGGTTGGTTGTTGCCAAGTAGATTGTTGAGATTAGCATCTAGATTAGCTTATGCAACCTAGCATCAGCAAGGTTACAGGCCTGAAATTAGGTCGCTACGAGCCACCTTTCCGTGCGATATTTTGGGCAGCTGATTAATAGGTGTTCTACTGTCAGGCGAACATCACATTCACGGCAGAGCGGATGCGAGGATCGATCGAGAAGATGGCCATGAGTCAGTCTCGTATGGCCAAGCCGCAGTCGAGTCAGGGTCACTTCCAGTTCACGGCCGTTTTCGAGCTGGTGAACCACGGAGCCAGAGTCGGTTTGATGTTGTAAAAATGACCGCAGTGCGTGGCTTCCACTCGGGTATAGAATCGCAAGATCAGTGGGGGTTGTGGTGGTGGACTAAGCCCTGGGTCAATCAACCTATGGTACCCGAAAATATAATTTCTCCCCAGATTTGGACCACTTTATTTTGTCATCTTGAAAGAACATTAATTTCATGAACATTATGTTCATTTTCCAGTTTTCCATGCACTTAGCCTATCCGGGGACAAAATAATCAGGAATTGGTTAATAGATAAACTATTACCGAATATGGAGAATCCACTTGGTGCCGAAACGACTTCTTCCCCTTTCACTTTGCTTTGTTCATTGGGTGGTTCTCGACGCATTTTATTCACGATCACGGTTAATGGCGCCGCTCGCACTGTTTCGCCAGTGGGCCGGGGAAATGTCCTGAGTGGTGCGAGTGTTGAACCGGGACCTTCGGTACCCATAGCTTAACACCTTAACCACTCGGCCATCCCCGCCACTTCCCCTTTCGCTTTGCATTGTGCCTAATTTCATGAGTGTGTTTGTAATATTTATATATGTTACTTCAAATTTCCGTCGATCAAGACGGGTTAAAAACAGGACGAAAAGAAACAACATGTAACCATGCCCCACATTGCGATCAGTGCTAAATGACCAGTGTAATTATCGATTTCAGAAGACTGAAAATAGGATTGCTTGCACTATTTCAATATATCAAAGAGGACAGTCACCACCAACACCAAAGAATACTTAGAAGAGCCGGGAGAATATCGTTACCACTCATAATAAATTTTGGGCAAACTTACACCCACCTAGGTTGAACACGAGTAGTATGTCGTACTCGACATTTATGCAGCATTGCTTGAATTTTTCATGGGTTTGACTTCCAAAGTTCGGGGGGGCTGCCAAGTTGGGGGGGGGGCTAAGCTGCAAGTTGGGGGGCTGGGCCGTCCCAACTGAATAGGATCCTACACCCCTGGTCCTTGATTAATTGTGTAGGTAATTTGGGCAGCACATTTTTATTCGGTGTAAAACATCTGAGAACGCAAGACGAATTTCCAGCGCGGTCCGTGAGAGAATGGATTCGTTGGTCAGGGCTCGTGCATTACCCGATATTTCAAAATGTCCAGAGATCCACAAGCAAATAATGATCCGTGAAGGGGGTGGGTGAGGGGGAGAATGTCACATTTCAATCAGCTTGAACACATAATGGTGTTCGATGTTGTAATGCTTTTGTAGTATCTGCAATAAAGCTCTGGAGTCTGTGCAAATAACTGCCTGAGCAATGCCGACTTCTTTGATGTGCTACAGAGCGATTTTCATTGCACATAGTTCAGAAGTGAAAACGGTGGTGAAGTTAGGGAGTCTCGTGCCGAAGCGGAAGTTCCGGCCCACAGCGGCTGCACCAGCCTTTTCGCCGTGTCCAGAGTTGTCGGTGTAGGAAAACTTATAATCACGATGTACACGTTTGCACTCCATGGAAGACGCTCGCACCTCGAATTCTGTGGTCTGGGATCTGTTCACGTGGAATAGATATTCGATGGGTAATGCGTTGTAAAGCCAGAATGGAAACGGAGGAAGATTTGTTGGAATGGACAGCGGTGGCAATCCCAGCGTTACAGCAGCCACTTCAGCGAGCCTTGCCACGGTGTTTAATGGTCTCAGGTGCCTGCTGTGGTCTGGAGCCCGATCCCGTCTGAACGCTGAAGACCCTGGATGATTTCACGAGCTCTTGGCCTGATACCTGCATCGAATTAGGGGCAACAATCGACGGTCCAACAAGGACGGAATATTGAGATCCAGCGCGAATACCGGTGTCAGGTTCTGAATGCTCCTGCTATAACACGAAGGCACGATGATTTGATTGCTTTTAGGCGTTTCCCTAGATAAGGTGCTGTCATTGACAAAATGAAGGAGTTATATTCCAATACCGATCTAATCAGCCCGATATCAAGCGTTGTAAGTTTTTTTTTCCGATTGGCGCCTCAGGATCGTCCTGTCAGGCATTTTAAAACATTCAAACGTAACAGACAACGGTTACTTATATTTTCTACGTGTACGCAGAAAGCGAGAAGGCTGTCTAAGAGTAATTCCGATAAATTTGTGTGAGCATACCAGCAGTATATCCTCGCCCGCAATTTTTAGGGTGACATTTAAAGGTGCTGGACCTCGTTTGAAGGCTACCGTAGCGCAGTGATAAATAATTCACGAAATAGGGTGCAATATACCACTTATTGAACACTAAATCAACATCATTCCCAAAGGAGTATCGACATCGTGCTTCTTGGTACGTGTTTATGAATTCTCCATTCCTCGTTTCTAACCGTATCTCGTTTACGAGCATCATGCTTATGCTCAACATAACGGATCCGGGATCGTGATAACGAACATCCCTTAGCGCAATTCCAGGTGAAGAGATTACTTATGATGTGCTATGTTATACAATACCAGTTTATAGCATGTGTGTTGACATTATTATCGTTGATACCGGTCCCATTAAATCAGGTACCTCTCAAAACATGCCAAGGAGGAACAGTGATATGCATGCAATGGTCTCAAAACTGGGCTTGGAGGACGTAACAAATTTTGTAAGAACGTTATTTCCATGGTGATTTCGACATCCTGCTGTACTCGTTTCCACATCTCACCTAATGAGAAATCATTATCTTAACACCGCCGTAGCGGACTTCGGAGCTGGTATGAAGAAGCCCCACTTCTTGCCCCATTGAAGTGTGGTCCAGCGCAACTTGCAATAAACCACACGGCTGGGCGCAAGTTGGCTGAGTACACCAGAGTGCCAGATCATCGGCAGCATGGAATGCCGGATGGAAGGGAGGATAAGCGGAAGGTCGCGGAAGATATTATTTATGGCAAGAAGAAACAACGTTGGAGAAACAACACTACTCTGTGGAAGTCCATGCTCAAGGTAATTCACATCCGACAAGAAGGAATGGCAGTAACTTGGTTGGAGAAAGTCTTCCAGAAAGTGTGCAATATGTCCGCGTACTCCAGCATCGTGGAGCCTGGCGAAAACCGTTCCTATGTGGACTTTGATGAAAGCCGCCGTTAAATACAGTAACACCACCACTGTTGCTTGCCGTGCAACGAATCCATTTTGCACAGAAGCAATAATGCGTATTATACTCGAGGCTGTGCCCCTCTCGCGACGAAAACCACTTTGGAATGGGCAGATAATATTGTATTTTATAAGAAATAACGCAATCGTGCATTTACCATTATCCCCACCACTTTACACAGACAGTTCGTGAGTGACCTCTCTATCCTGTTACCTCTCCTCCTGCCCAAACTTACCGCGTCCATGATTTGTCTCCCCCCCCTACAATTTCAAAATCGTGACTACACCCATGGTCAAAGGTGTAGGTTTCTGCAAATTATTGGGACGGCATAATACATGAAGGCAATGGTCGGATTCGAATGGATTGGGGAGCATACCGTACCCATGTACGGTATGTCAAAACTGAGGACGCACGCAGTCGCACTAAGTTAGCGGCGTGCGGATACTCGCTGCGCACCGCACCACCCGGCCGCCCCGAGTCTACCGTCAAACCGTCGCCGGAGAAATCATAGCGCATGGCAGCCCTGTGCCTAGTGCTGGAGACGCGTGGAACGGGTTCCACTCCTGCGAGATCAAACTCGAAGATCGGTACAAGACAAGGTTCTTGACGGAACGTGGTAGGTTTCGCTACGGGAGCGCACCCGTGTTCCACGTGTCTTCCACGCTGCATTGTGTCCGTGCACCCATGCATCCGAACCCATGCGGTCCGTGCACCCTCGTGTCCCAGGACGCCTACACTGAGCGGTACGACACGATCATCGCTGACATGTCCAGGAAGTTCAAGTGCGTCGACAATGCTATAAAATATTCAACCCCAGCAGAAAGACGTTCCTCAGCCTGACTGGTCAACGACTGATGTGAAGCACCGGCTCCACCAGAAGCACCACGGGTGCTACTCTCTGGCCCCCGGATGATGCCAGAATGGATGGCGAGTGACGCTGGCCGGCTCACGGTTCCTCAAAGGCGTGGAGGAGGAATATTCCCCGGTCAAGGGAGAAGCCCTAACAGTGGCATGAGCGTTGGATGATAGCCGCTTCTTCACGATGGGATACCGTGCCCAGGTCATAGCCAGCGGCCACAAGCCACTGGTGAAAGATCTCGGAGACAGGACACTCGACGACATCCAGAACCCCAGGCTTTTCAGACTAAAGTAACGGACGCTGACGTGGAGGTACCAGATTGTAAACGAGCCCGGCAACGATATCCCGGCAGCGGAAGCAGCGCCGAGGTACCCGTCAGCCAGAACCCGACCTGACAGCGGGGTCGGCACGGGCGCTCTAGTTGCCATCTGCGTCCAGGCAGGCGCCGATGATGGCAGGGAGGTCCGTGTCGTAGCTGCGGCGAGGTCGTCAGCGGACGCGCCCGGAGCGGTCACCTGGAAGCGTGTGGATGAGATCACCCTGAAGGACAGTGACCTCCAGCTGCTCATCCAGCTCATGCAGTCCGGCTTCCCACCATCTCGTGAGGGCGTACCGGAAGCGCTGGAACCTTACTGGCAGCACCGCAACATGTTGTCGACGGTAGATGAAGTCATCATGATGGTCGACCGGGTGCTGGTGCCACAAACGCTGCAGAACGATGTGCTTCGCGCGCTCCACTCCGCGCACCAGGGCACAAGCAGGATATCAAGTCGGGCGTAAGGTGCGTTTTTTTTGGGCTGGGCATCTCCAAGGACATTGAGAACGCACGCACCGGGTGCGATGAATGCTGGATAAAGTCACCCTCCCAGCCGCACATGCCGCCGGTGCAGTCAAGTGTGCGGACAAGACCCTTCCAGACCATCGCTGCAGACTTATGCGTGGCGTGCGGCATCGGGTACCTGGTTGTAGTCGACAGGTTTAGTGGCTGGCCGCACATCGTCGCACTGGTATGTCTGGCACGAAGGGTTTCAGCAAGGCCCTCGTCAACTAATTCGCGACTCGCCCTAGGAGAACAATCCTATGGGAGTGACCAATCAAATTGTATTGGATTGTCCTTGTCAGGATATTACACATTCTCCATGAGACAATCGTGTGGGAATCCTATGCGGTTCCCTATGGAAATTCACCATGAGATTTTATACAATCCCTGTGGGACAATGCGACTGCGTCTATATATATGGACGCGTGTAAATCGACGCGCGCGTCGATATACACTTAGCTGTTGCTCTGCGTAAACCTACGCGGACGTCGATTTACACAGGAGGTGACTTCAGTGTATATCGACGCAGATCTCTCGCTATTTACACAGAGCCGCTCGCCTGCGTAAATCTACGCAGGCGTCGATATACACAGGCAGCGGCGCTGGTGTATATCTACGCGGACGTGAACTACGCGTGCGTCGATTTACACAGAAGGCCATGCCTGTGTAAATCTACGCATGCGTGAAATACGCGCGCGTCGATATACACAGAAGGCGATTCCTGCGTAAATCGACGCAGGAAGGCGTTGATATACGCAGGAGGCGGTACTGGTGTATATCTACGCGGACGTGAACAACGCGTGCGTCGATTTACACAGAAGCCAATGCCTGTGTAAATATACGTACGCGTGACATTCGCGTGCGTCGATGTACACATAATTCGATCCCTGTGTAAACCTACGCACTCCAAAATACTCCAACGGCGATACACACGGGGCACGGTCTAGGTGTACATATACGTCCGCGTAGATATACACCAGTACCGCCTTTTACGTTTTACGTTTCGGCCAGGGGCCATCGTCAGGAGAGGCCCTGACGATGGCCCCTGGCCGAAACGTTGAGTAATAAAGTATAATCCTTAACGTTACTTTTGATGTCAACTCAGCACCTCCTGGTATATTGAAGGTCGTATGTTTACTTTACACGCAATATATACGTATACGACCTTCAATATACCAGGAGGTGCTGAGTTGACATCAAAAGTAACGATAAGGGTTGTACTTTAAGCAAGCATGAATAAAGCAATAAAGTACAACCCTTACCGTTACTTTTGATGTCAACTCAGCACCTCCTGGTATATTGAAGGTCGTATATATATTTTATTTGCACACAATGTCTAAACCCAGGAGCATCTAGGAGCCATTCTTCGTTATATTAAACAATTTCATTTAACAGCAGCTTCCTTTTCTGTCGAGGCTCGGCGCACGACTGGCCTTCAAGGGCCAGCTGGTCGTCATGGCAACGACTCTAGGCCCCGCCCTCCGGGAGTCGGCCGGCCGGTATTGTGTAGTGTCCTCGTTTACCGGCAAGGAAACATACTTTTTCGAGGCGATGCAATCACAAACGATCCGGATTCGTATGTAAAATTCTTCAGGCATTCGCATGATGTCAAATTTGCCTACATACAATAAAAATTGCGTGCGTAAAGTCGTGGAAAATATTGGCCGTTTTGGCTTGACATGCACGCAAGGTGCTGCCGAGTATAGCCTTGCCTACGTCACAGGCATGGAACAACTTGACCGCCCCCGGCCCCGACCTCAAGGGCCTTGCTGCCGGTTTTCTGCCACTTGTGGAGATGCGTTGGCTGCTCGTGTTTCAGCCATTCTGTTTCGTTGCTATTTTTATCGCGGCGCTTCTCACTGTTATTTCATAGTATTTTGATAGCCGGGGCGCTTCTTGGTGGTCACGGTCATATCCGTACATTTTTTCCCGTGATCTCCTTCAAAACGATCCTCTATCGTCAGATCAGTAGCCATCGGTAACGGAGCAGGCTGGACGTTCTGGCCCTGAGTGGCTATACCAATATGGATTAATTTAGCCAAGATCAAGTATATGACCTTTGATACTTCGAAAATGGCAGACATTGATGAGCTTGCAGCTGTATTCCGGAACGTGAGCCGACCGAAGGATTATCCAAGCCATGGTGCTAAAGTACATTCTGTTGACTGGAATTGTGATGGAAGAAGACTTGCTTCAGGCTCGTTCGATAAGTCTGTGTGTGTGTTTTTACTGGATAGGGATCGGCTGGTAAGTTTTGGTCAAATGCGACCCAGTTTTGTATGCCTGACACCAGAGTGGGAAACTTACTTTCCGGGTTGGGAGTCTGACATATTATTCCATCTGACATACAGACTTCTTCCGGAGTACATTTCATGGCCATATTATTTTTATATGCATGGAATCTGTTTACCGGTAGCTGACGGGAAAAGCCTATGTAGTCAGTACCTACATAATATGCATAAGTAATATGCATTGCCATTTTTGGTCAAATCAAATGTGAAAGCATAGGAACAAAGAAGTGAACAATGGATGGCACTGCCTGGCAGCGAATCACAATAATCAGCACAGCTTCCTCTCATAGCTCACAGGAGGAATACACTTACCATTCATTGTTGGTTTCAGTACAAGGCTAGCTGTATGAAAAATAAAAAAATACTTCCCACTTCACCCTCAGCTCAGAGAGCATACCTACCTCACTGCTCTGCCCTCGTCATGACCTCGACTGCCCTCAATTTGTTCTATTGTAGGCCTAGGTTAAGAAGGAGCAGTTATATTGTTTAAATTGAGTATATTAGACTTATCCTAGGTATTCTAAGCTTCTATAATTATCGATCGGGCACGTGGACGTTTGTAGACGGGTGGAGCGGCCACATGGCTTAGGTTTCTGCTAGCATAGAGGAATAAGTTTGTGTCTGCTTGGTGTTTTAGTTGAAGATTAAAATAGTGAGCTTAACTTACACTAGGTAGCTTCTAGAATTATCAATCGGCTACGTGGACGCTTTGTAGATGGGTGGCGTGGCTTAGGTTTCTGTAGTGCAGAGGAATAAGTTTGTTTTTTTGGTGGTTAAGTTTAAAATAGAGTTGAAGACTGAAATAGTGTGCTTAAATTACACTAAAGGTAAATCTTCTTGTCCTGGTATTATTGTATAGGTATCTAGGTTTTTGATTATATTAGTGTTTAGTTTGGTTTAGTTGGAGTTTGCAGCTGGTGGTAGGTATTTAGCAATTACTTCTGTGCATATATTTGCATAGTTTTATCTCATAAGTTTCTTTTTAACAAGGAGATTTTAGCTTCTAGAATTATCGATCGGCCACGTGGACGCTTTGTAGACGGGTGGAGCGGCCACGTGGCTTAGGTTTCTGTTAGCATAGAGGAATAAGTCTGTGTCCGCTTGGTGTTTAAGTTTAAGATAGACTTTAAGATAGTGAGCTTAAATTACACTAGGTAGCTTCTAGAATTATCGATCAGCCACGTGAACGCTTTGTAGACGGGTGGCGCGGTCTCATGGCTTAGGTTTCTGTAGTGTAGAGGAATAAGTCAGTCTTTTTGGTGTTTAAGTTTAAGATAGAGCTTAGGACTAAAATAGTGAGCTTAAATTACCACTAGGTATATTTTCAATATACTGGTGTAATTGCAAAGGTATCTAGGCTTTTTTATTTTAGTTTGGTTTAGTTGGAGTTTGTAGCTGGTGGGAGTCGGGATAACTTTATTAAAAAAAAAAAAATGCAAGGTGACTGGGAAGTGTAAGTGTATGGTAGTCATTGGGGACTTGAGTAAGAAAGTAGATATGTTAGCAAGGGAGGTGGAGCGTCTGAAGTGTTTGGTGGCAGGGCCCACCATAGGAAATGTCAGCCAGGCAAGCCAGGTGCAGGAGTCTTGGAGTGATAGGAGTGGAGATAGTATGGACCATGATAGTAGAGAGTGGGAAGTAGCTAGACGCCATAGTATGAGGCTAGCTTTAAGGAAAATTGACAAAGGCATTGAAGCTAATAATATATTTGAGGTACTGCAAGAGAGAGATAGTAATGCTGCTAAGGAGGAAGGTAGGAACGACCAGGTAGCTGATGATAGAGAGGGGGAAGTTTTAGTTATAGAGGACTCACGAGTGAGGTACATGGACCGTACTTTTTGTAGCAGGAACCCCAACAAACAGACTTGTGTTTGCTAGCCAGGGGCCCAGGTAAAGGATGTTGGTGACAGGATAGAAGGAGTGATGAAGGGTAGTGGAGAGAGCACAACAGTAATTGTGCAGGTTGGTGCAAATGATGTAGGAAAAGCAAAAACAGAGGAAATAATACAAGAGTATAGGGCTTTGATAGGTAGGTTAGCTGTGAGTAGGAAACGAGGAATGGTAACATCCATCCTCCCTATGGTTAACACGAGCATAGAGTGGTACTCGAGGAACTTTTGTTAAGTGTTAAGTGATGCTTAATGCTCAGAGCATTCGATCCAAATTTGATGAGTTCAAGTGTTATGTTGCTGAGGAGAAACCAGATTTTGTTTGCATTACTGAGGCATGGGTCAGTGAGGGATATTTTGGGGATAACTTGCATGACTATGAGATCCAGGGATACAATATGTGCTCATGCAATAGGGGTCCAGCAGTGAGAGGGGGTGGTGTAATGCTCTATGTGAATAGCTTATACAGTTCTCAGAAAGTAGCAGATGGGGTAAAAAATGTGTGTGGAGTCCATTTGGCTTGATGTTGCTGTGGGAAGAGGCAACAGCAATAAACTGAGGATTGGAGCTCTGTATCGATCAGGAACCGTGCCACATTCTCAGCAACTGGAGCTCGATAAGGTGATTTGTGAGGAAATCAGTAGAAACTTTCAGAGGAAATGCCTTATTCTTGGTGACTTTAATCTAAAAGGATATGAAAATGTTGGTGTTGGCTCCCCATCATGTAAACTGTTTAGGAAATGTCTTGAAGAGGACTTGTTCTTACACCAGTTTGTAATCGAACCAACCAGGCAGGGCTCATTCTTGGACCTTGTCTTCTCAGATTTAAGTGATTTAGTTCAAGACTTGACTGTAGGAGAAACTCTGGGAAGAAGTGACCATAACATAGTGAGATTTAAGGTACAAATAGCAGGGACAATCAAGGATAACTTGGGAAAGATTCCAAATTTTAACAGGGCAGACTGACTCCATGAGAGAGGCTTTAAGTGCCATAAAATGGGAAGAATAATTTTTTTATTTAAATGCCTGTGAAACATGGGAAAAGTTCAAATCTTACTTGAGGGAAATTCAGATTAGACATGTCCCCCAAAAGCAAAGGTGCAAAAGAAGGGTAGGAAAGCCAGCATGGCTTACACCAGATTTGAGAAGATCAATTAAGGCTAAGAAAGATGCATTTAGTATTTAGTATAGTATTTAAGGAAGCTTCAAATATCGTAAATCTAAGGTCGTATCAAAAGGCTAGAGATGCTGTGAAACAGAAAACCAGAGCAGCAAGGCAGGCAAAAGAATTGGATTTGGCTAGGAACTGTAATGGGGACAGTAAAAAGTTCTTTAGTTTCTACAAGCTAAGTAAAGTTTCAAGCACAATTGGTCCACTGGAAGTAAATGGGACGATATTGAGTGAGGATGGTGAGATGGTTGAGGAGCTGAGCAAGCAGTTTAAATCAGTGTTTACAGTGGAGGATGTGACAAATTTGCCAACCGTGAACCACAGTTCAGTGACAGGTGATCAGATACACAATGTTGATTTTATTGATAGTGATGTTGTTTTCAATTATATCAGAAAAATAAAGCCAAACAAGGCAGCAGGACCTGATGGAATTTATGCTAGGGTATTGCGGGAAGCTGAAAGGGAACTGGCAATTCCACTTAGTATAATATTTTGTAGATCAGTTTCACAAAATGAAATTCCAACAGATTGGAAAAGGGCAAATGTAGTTCCTATTTTCAAGAAAGGAGGAAGAGGAAAGTTGAAAATTATAGGCCAGTAAGCCTCACATCCCTAGTCTGCAAGGTACTCAAATCAATTATCAAAGATAGAATAGTTAGTTTTCTGGAAGGAAGCAGATTGATTCAAGATACTCAACATGGGTTTAGAAAAGTGAGATCGTGTGTCACAAATCTCTTGGACTTTTTAAATTTTGCTACAGAACAATTTGATCAGGGAAATCAGGTTGATGTAGCATATCTTGACTTTAGTAAGGCCTTTGACAAGGTACCCCATAAATGGTTAATGATGCAGCTTCAGGTCCATGGCATTGCAGGTAGCATCCTAAAATGGATTGAGTTGTGGCTTTCAGATAGACAGCAGAGAGTGATGCTTAATGGTACAAAGTCATCATGGCAAAATGTTCTTTGTGGAGTCCCTCAGGGGTCGGTACTGGGGCCACTGTTGTTCATTATATTTGTGAATAGCATTGAATGTGGCCTAAGCAGTAAGGTTTTGAAATTTGCGGATGATTTGAAGATCTTTAGGGCAATAACAGGGCACAATGAGCAGGTTTTGCTGCAGAACGACTTAGACGACCTTGTGAAGTGGTCCGAAAAATGGCAAATGAAGTTTAATTTTGATAAGTGCAAAGTCATGCATGTAGGTAGGCAGCATATGAAGGCGCCGTACTTGATGGATGGCTAAGTACTATCTGTGACTCAGCAGGAGAAGGACTTAGGTGTTATTTTGAACACAAAATTGGGGGCATCAGAACAGACCAAAGAAGCCAGGAAGAAGGCACTAAGAATGCTTGGGGCGATACAGAGGAATGTGTCATACAAAAGTGAGGTCATCAGGAAGCTTTACTGTGCATATGTCAGGCCACATTTAGAATACTGTGTCCAAGCTTGGTCCCCTAGTTATGAGAAAGATTGTTGGCTTTTAGTGAGAGTACAAAAGAGGGCAACAAAAATGGTTAATGGTATAGGCAACCTGGCATACGAGGAAAGATTGAAGAAATTGAATATGTTTTCACTTCGATATAGAAGGCTGAGAGGGGATCTAATCGAGGTTTTTAAATTTGTTCATGGTCAGGAACAAGGATATCTCAGGGAAATGTTTGAATTTAACAGAAATGATGCAATTAGAGGTCATCAATTCAAAATTAAAGTTAATCACAGCAGGATGGGCGCTGTATGACCAACGCAGTCGATGCGCCCCTAAGCCCAAATAACCAACCTAATCACAGCAGGACAAGGTTAAGACAGTCTTTCTTCACCAACAGGGTAGTAGAACACTGGAACCAGCTGCCAGGAACAATTGTCAGTAGCAACACACTGAACATCTTTAAAAACGGCATAGACAATCATTATAAGAATAGGGGGCTTGTTTTTCTGTATTCCAGGGAGGGTTGATTGACAGATTTGGTGGGCAACTGGTTCAATGTACAAAGTGCAACCAAGAAGGGCCCTTGTGGCTCATAGTTGCACTGATCTTTTATGTCTTTTTATGTCTACCTATGCAGCCAATTCCCTACATAATATGAACCCACTCCACTACCACACACACCAGTCAGAGGTGGGATGTGATAGCTGTGTGCAACACAAAGGATCAGTCAAGGTCTTGTGTTTGCAGCATGACACCTAACAATGTGTTCAAAGTTGCTATTGGTTATGACATACAAATAGCTTGCATCAATTGGTTCACAGACAGATTTCAGAACAGAAAACACTAACTCAGCCAATTCTGATTGGCGGCCTCCGGGACTCCGGAGGACGTCTCTTAAAACTGTCAAATTTTCCCACTATATGGGTGGTGTGAATGCAGGTTTTTGGAGATGTGGCTCCAGAGTCTGAGTAACTGGAGAACATTGTACTCAGTGCACAGGTGCACCATCTTGCAAGCGCTGTTGGAGCGTCATCATATGTGTTGCCAGTGATTGAGATTGAGAGAAGTGTGTAAATATGTTGTCCGGCTGCTGACTGCTATGAAAAGTGGTTAGTTTGAGTGGCAACTGTAAGTGGAATATCCAGCGTTTTTTTGTGGGTGTCATTCTGTGTTTGTTTTTATTGACATCTTTGTTCCCACATTTGTGTTGGGAGTGCATGTGAAGCTCATATCCAGTATGAACCCAGAGTGCAAAAATATTTTCAGAGATAAAATCTCTGAAGAAGTGCCTTAATTCCCACCCTGCCTGACACCAAATCTGATGCTGACAAAAAGCCAGCCAACACTAGATAGCTTTGACCCAGTCTATAAAGTATGACAATCTTGACAAGACAAGTCACAGGTCAAATCTGGGACATGCCCTTCACGCACCATGTCGACGTGCCCTCTGGGCACTCTGTCGACGTGCCCCTAAACAGCAATCCACCACCACCACCTTCACGCACCATGTGCAGTTAGTATTCCCCAAGAGGTCTGGGCAAATCAGTATTTCAGAGTATCAGATTTGAGGAAAAATGTTTGAATACTTATGATGTTTATGAATGTGATTAAGACCATAGGCAATTTTACAGTGGCTTTGTTCCCAGGTCACATGGGTTCAGGAGCAGGATAGAGCATGGAGACCTGGCACGATGATCTGCATACATTAGGAGTGATCACTAATTAAAATTTTCACATCAGTTTTAATAACAAGGTAGTTTTTGCTATGCATGCTGTTGAAAGAAGTATAACTAAGTGTAGTGTTATCGTAGTGTTATGTCTGTGTGTGTGTCGCGCCGGCGGTGGCGCGGCAGCTCGTGACTCACGGGTCGGGTCGGCGCCGGGCTGCCGCCGGTGTGTGGCAATAAGCAGGATGCTGCGGCTGGCCACCGGAACCCGGGACGCCCACGTGGGAGATCGTATGGGCGGGTGACGTGGCCCAATGGGGAGCCGCCACGCCTCGGGGTTCCGGCGGCGTCGAGCTAATGGCCCCCGGTTGAGCCGGGGGCAGACGGTACTGGGCTGGCTGGCGATGAGGATGTGAGACGTACTAATATAGAGAAACGTAGTGAGACTTTGCTTTTTATTGACACGGAGATTACAAGCTATTTCGGCTTTCATACGTGATTAGTGGTGGCGGTGGCCAGCGAGTGTTCGTAATGGCAAGTGGTGCAGTGGTGGTATTGGAAGAGGGCGAGTTGGGTGATGACGTCGCATCACCCACGACGGAGACTGTGGCGGGAGCCGCGGTCGCCACTTCGCCGAGCAGAGCGACGCAGCCGACCCCGACCGTAGCAAGACCGACGTCGACTCCGGCATTCGACGCAAGAACTATCCCCGAGTTCAACGGGACCGGAAACGTCGCGGAGTGGTGGGAGCAGGCGGCTCTCCTGTGCGAGCTCCGGGCGGTGTCCATGATGGCGGTCCTTCCGACGCGACTACGGGAGGGCGCGTTCGCCGTGTGGTCACGGATGGGCGACCCGTCTCGGTACGACCTGAGGGCAGTCAAAGCACGTATGTTCAAAGCATTCGCGCTCGACCCCTTTTCTGCCTACGCCGCTCTGAGCCGCCGTTGCCTGCGCCCTGGCGAGTCAGCTGATGTTTATCTGGCGGACCTCCAGCAGTATGCAGAGATGATGGGCGGCCTGCCGGATAACGCCCTCGCCGTCATGTTCGTGCACGGTCTGCCGGACTCGGTGCAGGCTGCCGTGCGCGATGGCCTGGAGGGCACAACCGATCTGGACCGTGTCCTCGACCGGGCGAGGTCCGTCCTGTCGCGCGCGGCGGCCACCAGCTCTTCTGTCGCTGCTGCCGTCACGACAAGTGCCGTTCTCGGCGACGAGCCGTCTGCAGTGATGGGCAGCGAGCCCCTGGCCGGCGTGGCCGCAGTCAGTGGAGGCAATGCCTCACGACGACGAGTGCGCGCGCCAATCCGCTGCTGGGTGTGCGGTCGCCTAGGCCACGTGGCTCGGCAGTGTTTCTCGAAAGGAGGGGCCGCATCAGCGCCAGCCGTTCCTCCGGCCACGGGCGAGGCGCTGCCCCGACAGTATTAGTTTCCGTCGACGGAGGCGTTCAGTGTCGGGCACTGGTGGATACTGGTTGTGAGGACACAATCATATTCGCCGGCTGTCTTACTCGATGGGACCCGGTGCCGACTCGAATGTCGGCCGTTAACGGAACAGAGGTTCATAGTTGCGGACGAGCAACAGTGCACCTGGCGGTGCAGGGACGGAGCGCGACGGTGTGCGCGATAGTGGTCCGCGACAGGTTGATGGGTTACGATGTACTGCTGGGGATGACCGGTGTCGAGGGCCTGGGCGGTGTTTTCGTGGGCAATGGGACTGTGCGTGTGGGAGAAAACAGCCGGGCGGTAAGTATGGGTCATCCACAGGGCAGCGGCGGCGAGGGCCGGAGGGCGGTGTCCGCCGTTGCTAGAGGAGCGGCATCGTCGATGTCAGGTAAGGTGCTAGAGACGGCGGATTTCCGGGCGGAGTTCGTTCCCGAGGGTCACTGGCAGGTGCGATGGCACTGGGCGGACGGCGAGGGGCCGGCCCGGTTGCGCAACACGGTGGCGAGTTACGCGGTAGCTGACGCCGTCCGGCCGCAGTTCGATGGTGAGCTGCAAGCCTGGATCGAGGAGGGCTGGCTGCGCCCGTATGATGTACAGGCGCAGGGACCAGCCCGGGGTCTGATTCCGGTGATGGCGATAGTTCAGGCCGCTAAGGGGAAGGTGCGGCCGGTATTGGACTATCGGGAATTGAACGGGCATCTGAAGCCGCATACAGCCGAGGCCGATGTCTGCCACGAACAGCTGCGCAAATGGCGTAGACACGGCGATAACGTGGCAGTCATCGACCTGAAAAAGGCTTTCCTGCAGCTTCGGATTGCCCCAGACCTGTGGCCGTATCAGACGGTGCGCGTGGGCGGCACATTGTACAGCCTGACTCGCTTGGGTTTCGGGCTCAGTGTTGCGCCGCTCATCATGCGCGCGGTGGTACGAGCCGTCCTCGATCAGGACCCGCGCGTGGCGGAAGCTGTGCTGCCATATGCCGATGACCTGTTGGTCAACGAAACGCTGGTTTCGGCGGCTGAGGTGGCGCAGCATTTTGCCAGGCACGGGTTGGATTGCAAGCCGCCGGAACGAGCGGCTGACGGTGCGCGGCTGCTGGGGCTGCGCGTTAGCCGAGACAGAGACGGCGCTCTGCGGTGGGGACGGGACGGCGCGACACCCGCGACACCTCCCCCGTGTTGACGCGACGCTCTGTCTTCGCCTGGGCGGGGCGTTTGACCTCGCACGTGCCCGTGGCGGGCTGGATTCGCCCGGCGGTCGCGTGGATCAAACGCCTCGCCAACCGTGTAAGCCGCGACTGGGACACCCCGATTACGGACGAGAGGTTACGCAGGAGCGTGGACGAGGTGGGTCGCCGTTCTGAGGCCGAGGACCCAGCCAAGGGCAGGTGGTGCGTGGCTGGCTCGAAAGTCACGATTTGGACAGACGCCAGCGCAATCGCCAAGGGCGTCGTACTGTGTGACCCCGAGACGGGTGAGGTCATTGAGGACGCGTCGTGGCTGCGTGGCAAGGACGAAACTGACATGCACATCAACCTGGCTGAGCTCGATGCCGCGGTGAGCGGTGTTAATATGGCGCTGGCATGGGGCTTCCGCCAACTCGAGCTCCGCACAGACTCGGTCACTGTGGGGCACTGGCTCCAAGATGCACTGACAGGGCGCGCGCGTCTGCGAACAAAAGCTCAATCTGAGATGCTTATTCGCAGGCGCGTGGCCGTGTTCAAGCAGACAGTGACCGAGTATGATGCGCAGGTGGATGTCACAGTCGTGTCCACAGCCGACAACCTGGCTGACGCGCTGACGCGTGTTCCCCGGGAGTGGCTACGCGAGCCAGCACAGACTGAGTGACGTTCAGGGAGCGGTGATCGCCGCAATGGAGACGGATCGTCCGATCGCGACTGTGGAACAGATTCGCGCTGTCCATGACCAAGTGGGACACATGGGTGTGAGGCGCACCTTGTGGTACTCGAGAAGAGAGCTGTCGCCGTCACTAGTGCGCCGAGCGGACGTCCGCAGGGTGGTGACCGAATGCGACGTGTGCAATCGCATCGACCCCGCGCCCAGGCGGTGGCGTCACGGTGACCTGACCGTGGACACTAACTGGACGCGGGTGGCGATCGATCTGACGCATATCGACTCGAACACGTACCTGTCGATGGTAGATTGCGGGCCATCCCGGTTCGCAATTTGGCGCACGATGCGTCGGGGCACGAGTGACGACGTGACGGCAGCCTTGGAGCAGGTGTTCTTTGAGAGGGGTGCGCCCACGGAGTTGTTACTGGACAACGCGACGGAATTCCGCAGCCGCGTGATGCGCGCATTCGCTGCGCGGTGGAACGTGACTCTCCGTTATCGCGCGGCGTACGAGGCCGGCGGCAACGGAGTGGTCGAGCGCAATCACCGAACCATCAAGGTGATTGTCGCGCGACAAGGGTGCACGGTGCAGCAGGCCGTACACCGCTACAACACGACACCGCGCAGCGGGGCAGCGTCGGACGAATCGCCCGCAGATATCACCTACCGCCGCTCGACACCGGTGCATTATCTGCCCGTTGATGTGAGCAACGTGACGGAGCCCAGTGCGGCGCCGGGTGCTGTACCTCCTCAGGCCGCGCCGCCGGACCAAACACGCGTCGGCGACACGGTATGGGTCAGGCGTCGCGGCCTGGACCGATGCGGGGACAGCTCGCGCCCCGGCACGATCACACCGTGAGCTCCGATCAAACCGTTGAAGTCGACGGTATGCCGATGCACATACGGAATATTCGGCCCCGAGCGGCCAGTCCAGGTGCCCCACCACCCACGGCCCCGCCGGAAGGGACTCCGCCCGATGACATACCCATATTTATCGAACCTGAAGAAGCCGAGCCAGAGGTAAGTCAGTCGACCGACACGGGCCAATTGTGTATCATGCAGCCTCCACCGGGGTCACCAACGGATTCGCTCCTAGCTATCAGCCCAGCTCCCGAAATAGTGCAGCTTCTCGAAATCGAGCCGAAGCCCGAGTCAGAGTTCGGGAATGACGCGGAGGAAGAGCCGCAGGTAAGCATGGGGGCGACCGGGCACCAACACCTCGAGACCAAGACCTCAGGGGGACGTGTGTCTACAGGACCAGCTGTAACTGTTCGTGATGTGAAGCCAGAATCGCCTGCGAGCGACTTTGCGGACGCTAATCCTTTCACGATACTAAACGACGATGACGACGGCGCGCTGTATAGCCTCGCGCCTCGTCGCAGCAGTCGCGAGCGACGCGCCCCCACTGCCTATGGGTTCCCCGATGAGAGCGCTATGCTTCGGCATAGTACACGCAACCGCAAACCTGCCACGCAGTTCGGCAGTGCCGTGCCTTCGGCTGCATCGTATTCCGGGTGTTCTGTCAGAAAGCGGCCTTTAGGGCGACAAAAGAAATGAGCGTCCGCCAATTGTTGATTCTGTGTGTGTGTGTGTGACACTTGAGTGTCAGGGGGTGATGTAGTGTTATCGTAGTGTTATGTCTGTGTGTGTGTCGCGCCGGCGGTGGCGCGGCAGCTCGTGACTCACGGGTCGGGTCGGCGCCGGGCTGCCGCCGGTGTGTGGCAATAAGCAGGATGCTGCGGCTGGCCACCGGAACCCGGGACGCCCACGTGGGAGATCGTATGGGCGGGTGACGTGGCCCAATGGGGAGCCGCCACGCCTCGGGGTTCCGGCGGCGTCGAGCTAATGGCCCCCGGTTGAGCCGGGGGCAGACGGTACTGGGCTGGCTGGCGATGAGGATGTGAGACGTACTAATATAGAGAAACGTAGTGAGACTTTGCTTTTTATTGACACGGAGATTACACTAAGCTTACAAATAACAATACTCTCAATCATAACGATGCACCTATGATGTCATCGTTCAACTTGAAAAGTAAGCATGAGCGCCAAAAACGAGTGGTCGCATCTTCCGAATCATGTTCATAAACATGGTATTCGGAAAAAATTACAAATTCCCAAAATACCTTTTAAGACAAATTTACCATTTATACATCCATGCCTGATACTCCCAACATGCTCACACCCCACAAATAATAAATATTCACAACCCAGCTCACCAGCAGGATGCTCATGAAAAGATTGATTTGCATATTGGTGTATGAGTTTCTGAATATAAAATGGTTCATTCAAATTTAATAAAACACTAACATTGTTTTCTTTTCACCACAAAACAATAATTGTTACTATTAATGAAAAAGGTGCAAAAATGGATTTAAATTAATTCATCATAATATTAAGTGCTGTATGATATACTTTTTTTAGTGCATATCTGGAACGTTTTAGTTGAAGCAAAAAATGGCTTGGAATGATCTAAAGGGACTAAATGGGAGAGCAAATTGCACTGTAAAACCACCTCTTGTTACCACTCATTTACATCAATAATGCTTGATTTTCAGTTGGCAAGGAAAATAATGCAACAAAGGAGATTGGATGGCATCTGGTTAGGTGGGTTAGGTTAGGGTTTTATATGCAATATTTGTGAGAATTTCACTATTTCAGCATTCATGATTTCACCACTATTTTGTGGAAGTTTCACTCTTGCAAAAAGCTATGGTGAGCTGACATCTCAGATTGTCAGGTATAACCAATGCAGTTGATGCGCCCTAAAACCCTAATAACCAACCAACTGTCAGGCATGGTGTTCCTGATGCAATATGTGATGTTTTGGACTGTCAGATGTAGTGCTGATGATGTGGTGTCAAACTCTGGGCTGTCATGTGTAGTGTTAGTGATGTGGTGTTTGAGGCTCCAGACTGTTGATGTAGTGTTTGTGATGTGGCACATGGCTCTTTGGACTCTCAGGTATGGTGTTGGTGATATAGTGTCTGATGCCCCAAACTATGAGGTGTGGTTTGGTGATGCAGTGTTCTGGGTTTCATTTTTCATAGAGTGGACGGTAGCAGATAAATATGTCAAAATCCCTGATGACATCAAAGTAGTTCAGCAATATGACAGGAGAAAGTGCAGGCAAAGGATGATATTGACATGCATTGGTTAGTTATTTGGGCTTTAGGGTGTTTTGACCAGAGTTGATCATTTGTGCCCAGATATTGACATGAACATGTCACTATTGTGATGGCATAGATGCCAGGAGTCGAGTGTGGTGAAAACAGTAACAGTTACTACAGTTGTATGTTGTGAAGTTCAATGGAAATCAAGCCAGGAAGTCAAAACTGTCCCCAGAAGGTTAAAACAAATTCCTGATAGGTGTTGTTTTCCACCTACATATCTGAATTCCAGGACATTGTGGTGATGCAATGTCTGGCACAACCAATTATCAGGTGTAGTTTTGGTGATTCATTGTATGACGTTTCATATTGTGAGGTGTAGTGTTGGTGATGTGGTGTGTGACACCTCAGATTGTGAGGTGTAGTGTTGGTGATGTGGTGTGTGACACCTCAGATCGTCAGGTGTAGGTTGGTGATGTGGTGTGTGACACCTCAGATTGTCAGGTGTAGGTTGGTGATGTGGTGTGTGACACCTCAGATTGTGAGGTGTAGTGTTGGTGATGTGGTGTGTGACACCTCAGATCGTCAGGTGTAGGTTGGTGATGTGGTGTGTGACACCTCAGATTGTCAGGTGTAGGTTGGTGATGTGGTGTGTGACACCTCAGATTGTGAGGTGTAGTGTTGGTGATGTGGTGTGTGACACATCAGATCGTCAGGTGTAGGTTGGTGATGTGGTGTGTGACACCTCAGATCGTCAGGTGTAGGTTGGTGATGTGGTGTGTGACACCTCAGATTGTCAGGTGTAGGTTGGTGATGTGGTGTGTGACACCTCAGATCGTCAGGTGTAGGTTGGTGATGTGGTGTGTGACACCTCAGGTTGTGAGGTGTAGTGTTGGTGATGTGGTGTGGGACACCTCAGATCGTCAGGTGTAGTGTTGGTGATGTGGTGTGTGACACCTCAGACTGTCAGGTGTAGGTTGGTGATGTGGTGTATGATGCCTCAGATTGTCGGGTATTTTTGGTGATGCAGTGTCTGACATCTCGGATTGCCAAGTTTAGTGTTGATGATGTGGTGAATGATGCTCCAGATTGTCAGGTGTGTTGGTGCTTACATTGTGTGACATCTCAGATTGTCAAGTGTAGTGCTGGTGATATGGTGTTTGGTGTACCAGATTGTCAGGTGTAGTGTTGGTGATGTGGTGTGTGACACCTCAGATTGTCAGGTGTAGTGTTGGTGCTGTGGTGTATGATGCCTCAGATTATCAGGTGCAGTATTGGTGACACTGTGTCTGACTCGCCAGATTGTGAAGTGTAGTGTTGACAATGCAGTATATGTTGCTTTGGATTGTCAGGTGCTTGGTGATATGTTGTGTGACATCTCAGATTGTCATGTGTAGTATTGATGCTACAGTGTTTGATGCCCCAGATCATGATGTGTAGTGTTGGTGATGTGGTGTCTGTGTTGGTGATGTGGTGATGTGGTGCCTTGGATTATCAGGTGTAATATAGGTGATGCAATGTGTTACATCTCAGATTGTCAGGTGTGGTATTGATGGTGCGATGCATGACGCCTCAGATTATCAGGTGTAGTATTCATGACTGATGCCACATATTATCAGGTCTAGTATTGGTGTCTGACGCCCAAGGTTGTCAGCTGTAGTATTGGTGATGTGGTGTATGATGCCCCAGATTGTCAGGTGTAGTGTTGGTGGTGTGGTGTATAATGCCCCAGGCTGTTGGTGTAGTGTTGGTGATGTGGTGTATGATGCCCCAGGTTATTGGGTGTAGTGTTGGTGGTGTGGTGTCTAATGCCCCAGGCTGTTGGGTGTAGTGTTGGTGATGTGGTGTATGATGCCCCAGGTTATTGGGTGTAGTGTTGGTGATGTGGTGTATGATGCCCCAGGTTGTCAGGTGTAGTGTTGGTGATGTGGTGTATGACACATCGTGTTGTCAGGTGTAGTGTTGGTGGTGCGTTGTCTGACGTCTCCAACTGGCCGGCAGATCAAGGACCACACGTTTCGCGGTCACAGCGACAGTGTCGATCAGCTGACCTGGCACCCGAACCACGCCGACCAGCTGGCCACAGCCAGCGGCGACCGCACCGTACGGCTGTGGGACGCGCGCGCACAGAAGCTCACCGCCACACTCAACACAAAAGGTACGCCCGCCGCGTTTCCGATTGGTCTTGTGCTCCTTGCGTAGCTACTTGGCAATGCCTACTCGAGAGATGTGTTCGAATTGTCCTGATATTAAAGTGGTTAGGGATTGTAGCTTTGGAAGCCGATCAGTCCGAGTCTAACATCCATTTTGAGTTTGGTTGTCATAGCAGTACATTGTTCTTGAAAAGGTAGCATAGGAGTGGAAAAGTAAGCAAATAATAAAGTGCCATACATGATCCCAGAACAAAATGTTGCGTTTGATCCAGGATTGCATGTACCATAGTTTCCGTGCCAGGACACTATTTTTAGCATGTCATCTGATGTGTGCATGTGATTGATAGAATGGGATGTGATTGATGGATTGAATTGGGATTGATTGAATACCACTTCATGAAGAATATTTTTGGGAAAATGGGTCAGAAATCAAATTTGGAAGAGCACACTCGAGTGAAGAAATTAGATCACTAAACTATGTCGCAAAAGAGTTGCTACCGTTCCAAAAGCGTACCATTCGGCCCGGGTCCGTCAGATTTTGATCGTCGGTTTTGGGATGCACGTGGCGGATACTAAAGACCGGGATAACAATCTGGTTATGAAGGCTCGTCGTAGATACATCTCTGATTGGATTTCAAATTCATAATTTCATGTTATTCTCCATTGGTTATGCTCCAGGAACCACTGGCAGGATAATCTGACGCCACCGGCAGGTGATACGCTGGGAGCTGAGCAGTCAATGTGTCGTGGAAGTCCAAGTAAAACCTGAGGACGAGTAAGGTTGCGTGTGGTTGCCGCGGTTTGGTTAGTGATGTTGTCCTAGCTATGCGCGATTTGACTACCAGGATTGCCATCAGCCGGCTAAAATTATTTTCAGCCACTGGGTTCATCGGATTAAATCCGACTGGTCAAGCATAGTGTGGCCAAAAATGGCGAAAAATACTGTCCGCGGCATTAGCTAGCAGATCACATTTCCAAGCACTTTATATACATCCAACACACTAATTAATTCCCACCCATAATTGCACTATTGCAAGCTGGGACCCATGCGGAAAATACAGCAAGCAAGTTGTGACATTTTCACTCGCAATTAAATCGAACTCATTCGAATGTTTTCTATCAATTCACAAAAAGACGAAAGGGGGCGGAAAACATTGTTCAGTGTATTTCACATGTTGTATTTGTAAAGTTTCACTAATGTATGTATTATATGGTTAGCAATCACATCATACTCTTCCTTCCAAAATTCTATCGTATTTGTCTAAACGGAACTGATTCGTAGCTGATAATTTCGAAGAGCTGACACCTTGCCGCCACCGATGTCTTAGGGGGTGCTGAGTGGAAAGACAGTATTGATTAACATCCCGAAGTTTTGATGATGGTAGGTACATCTATCCTAGTCCTGCGTGAAGAGTATGCAGTCAGTTCGTGCCGAACCCGTGCACACCACTCTGGCCGTATTTTGCAAACAAGCATCGGCGCGGTATTATCGGCGAGTTATTCTCCAGTTTTTGGACGGGGCACGTCAGCTTGAAAAGCTACCTAATGCCAAACTTGGCCAAATGCTCCAGAGGTGTAGTTTCGTAGCCCTTTGCACAAATAATTGGAAAATCTTACGATTTGGACTCTTCATGTCATATGATTTATGGTCACAAAACACACGTTGAACAATGGAAAACTAATCTAGCCTGGCCTAACCTGAGCCCTATGCATGTTGGATCGCGTAAAGCCTACAGATGCTATATGATGTACAACCTACAGGTGTTAATTGCGTAAAATCTGCGGATGTTGGATGGCGTAAGAAGTACCCATGCAGGGGTATAGCATCCTATTCAGTTGGGAGTGATCCAGCCCCCAACTTGCACCTCACCCCCCCCACCCAACTTGTCAGCCTCCCAACCTTGTAAGTCAAACCTATGAAAAATGCAAACAATGCTGCAGAAATGTCGAATACGACACACTACTCGTGTTCAACCTAGGTAGGTGTAAGCTTGCCCAAAATTTGTAATGAGTGGTGACGATATTCTCGCGGTTCTTCTATGTATTTTTTAAAAGTATTGGTGGTGACTGTCCTGTTTGATACATTGAAATAGTACAAGCAATCTTATATTAAGTTTTCTCATATCGATAATCACACTGGTCATTTAACACTGATCGCAATGTGTAGTTTGCTATGATGGCAACATGCTATTTCTTTTCGTACCGTTTTAATCCGTTTTGATGGACGGAAATTTGAAGTAACATATATAAATATCATAAAAACAATAAGGAAATTAGGCGCAATGCGAAGCGAAAGGGGAAGAAGCCGTTTCAGCACTAAGTGGATTCTCCATATTCAGTAGTAGTTTTTCGATTAACCATTTCCTGATTATTTTGTCCCTGGATAGGCTAAGTTCATGGAAAACTGGAAAAAGGAAAATAATATGAAATTAGTGTTTTTTAAGGTGGCAAAATAAAGTGACCAAAGTCCGGGGATAAATTGGTATTTGGGGGTACCCAAGGTTCATCGGCCCAGGACTGAGACCCCCCCCCCCCAACTGATCTTGCGATCCTACACCCCTGTACCCATGTTGGATGCGTAAGACATACGGATGTTTGATTGCTTAAAGCCTGCGGATGTTGTATCGCGTGGTGATTTTACAGCGCAAATTCGCTCTCTCAATTTGCGTCCTGCCAAATCCCATACCGGACGCCATATCGAACTTACTCGGGCCTTGTCCCGACCCAGTGCAATTTGTCTGTATCAAGATCCTGGCACGAATTTCACAGCTGTTTTGCCACCGTTTTCCGCCTTGTCAACAATACCATGCAATGCGTTCACTGTTTGCCTACAACCAACGGTCATGGGTCTGGCTCGTCTTAATGATGCTGCCTTCCGTTGTGAGACAAACTCGGGGCGGCTGCGTCGAGCTCTGGCCGATGATGCTCGGCACCGGCAGGCGAGAACATCAACATCTCGTGGTCGCCCAACGGCCACACCATCGCTGTCGGCAACAAGGAGGATCTGGTGTCGTTCATCGACGTTCGACAGCGGCGCATCCTGCGCGACGAACAGTTCCGCTTCGAGGTCAACGAGATCTCGTGGAACTGCGACAACAGCCTCTTCTTCATGACGTCCGGCAGCGGCCACATCGTTGTGCTCAGGTGAGACACCGTGGTGCTGAGATGAGGCACTGGTGCTGAAGTCAGACTGTTCTCAAGTGAGGAGTCATTTTGGTCAGGCGACGAATCTTGATGTTTAAATGAGGGATCCTAATGTTTAAGCAAGTCGAGGAGTGCGGTGCTCGATACTTCAGTGGTACTCAGATGGGGCATGGAGTTTGTATTCAGGTGAATAATGTGCATTTGGGTGATATGCTTGTATTGGGCACGGAGTGTGTTCAGATGAAGCTGGAGGGGGGGGTCAGTAAAGCATAATCCACGTTGAGTCGAAATAGACTAATCCATGTTGAGACCAAAACTTACCCCGAAAATACCATGTAAGAAATAAAAATTGCTGGTAAAATCACAGAAAACTGTAAATTTGTCAGTGTACTATTTCATACTGGAACGTAAAAAGGCAAGGTTCGAAAGTGATAATAGGTAATGCTTGTCTCTCGGTGTTATGTACTGTTGCATTGTGTAACTTAAGAAGGCAGGGTTCGAAAGTGATAATAGGTAATGCTTGTTTCTCGGTGTAGTGTAATATTGCATCATGTAGCCTAAGAATGCAGGGTTCGAATGTGATAGTAGGTAATGCTTGCTTCTCGATGTGAGTGTAATATTACATCATGTAACATAAGCATGCAGGGTTCGAAAGTGATAGTAGGTAATACATGCTTCTCGGAGTAGGTAATGCATGCTTCTCGGTGTAGTGTAATATTACATTATGTAACCTAAGAATGCAGTGTTCGAAGGTGATAGTAGGTGATGCTTGCCCCTCGGTGCAGTGCAATATTGCATAACGTAACGTAAGAAAGCAAGTTCGAAAGTTATAATAGGTGATTCTTGCTTCTTGGTGCACTGTATCATTTTCATTATTATTTCAAATGTTTAAGCATGGAATGTGGAAACAAAATTACCACTGATTGTGGGTAGGGTGGTTGCCAACAAATATTCCCAGTTGCGTGATATTTCCAGTCCGAATATGAGAGTCATAGGAATTGGGAGGGCGAGGGGGCTGTTCCTGAGTAATATCGAGCGTTCTCATGTTATGACTCGATGCAAATTATGTAACTAAGTAATGTTTGGTTCAAGGGGGGACAATATTGTTTTATAACTTTTGAACCCTGAAAATGAAGGTGACCCTGAGCCCAGAGGTATGGTTTGTTTTCCGAGCCCTGTTTTCCGAACAAACCGAGCGTTTTCAAGACCGTTATGTCCAACATTTTGGGTGCCTATGCAAATTTGGTGGTTTTGATACCAACCTAGAGCGAATTGTCGTTCTTGAATGCGTGATCAACATGTCATACGAGGTGCAATCTAAAGGTGTTGGGACTGTGCCTATGAAATTATAGGCGCAGCATAAGCTTACCTCAGATTCTGATCGCTGTTGTCACCCTCGAGGTAATTCCCTTGGGAGTTGGTACTGCGGTTCTGGTGTTTTTTTTTCTCTACTTCTGGAAGCACCTGGAACCTCGTTTTTTATATGCTGTTCAGTACCTCCTGCGATTCCGACTGGATCTCGGCGATATTGTCACATCATTTCCCCTTCAACTCTTCCTTATCTTGGGGACAGAAATAAATCACCAAGGTCTGGATCTGGAATGTATTTTAAGTGCGGGACCACTGCCACGTTGTTTCGGATCGAAAACTGCTGCACGGACAGAGCGGTGTGTGCCTGCCCTTTGGCGTCATGCAGTAGATAGTTATATGCGTGCCACGCCTTCGGAAGTTTCCTCACATCTTCCCTCAAACGCCTCGCGACCCCTGTGCAAAAGTGCTGATGCGCCGTCTGACATACAGGAACTAACTCTTGGTTAATAATTCCTTCCATGTCAGGGAAGCAGATCAGCATGCTCCTGGCTGCTCTCGACTTGTTTGGCTTTCTTCGGCCGCGGTGAACTTCGACTCATCCACTGCGAGCATCACACTAATTTGGCAGCGATCCGCCTCATGCTCAGATCCTCAGTAGTAATTCGGTGCCAGATGCCGAACAATAGGCCAGCCGTGCTGCGTGTGCCAATCGGTCGCCGACGGTGCTCGTGGACGGCCGTTTCCCCACTTTGATGGTGTGACGGTTGTGACGGACTGCAACGATGTAAACGCTAGCTGTGACAGGTCACACTTCAGTGGTGTCTGGCTGTGAGGCGCGACAGTAGCGTCACTTTTGACTGTGACAGCACAGCAGAGTGATAGTCAGCTGTGACAGGTTCTGTGTGTACCTTCCGAGCGCGGCCAGCGACGCCGACCATTGCGGCGATTCACAGACACAGCCGCAGACATTGTGGCCGACAACAGACACAGCCGCAGACATTGTGGCCGACAACAGACACAGCCGCAGACATTGTGGCGGACAACAGACACAGCCGCAGACATTGTGGCGGACAACAGACACAGCCGCAGACATTGTGGCGGACAACAGACACCGCACCAGACCCGTGCCACTGTGGGTCTCACGGTGCCGCGTCTCGCGTGGTACTCTGCGTAATCCGGCTGGTCTGCGCCCATGCCCGGCACGGCAGCTTACCCCAACTGGGCAGCAGAATGTCGAAATTCGCCATGGAAATGATGTCGCTTAGCATAACTGATATGCTTCTCCAAAACAATTTTGATCCAACAGCGTACTCATACGTGTACCCTTTTGTTTGTTTGTTTTGTGATACTTAATTTAGGGATAACTATTTTAGCGATAGCGATACCAAATACCTGTACCTGTCAACTGAAATTGTATATTAGACCCCATCATAGGTAATCTTCTTACCTAGAATTGCGTAAAGAGATGCTCGTGTATTGCGACCCGCAATGATGAGTACAAACATGATACTTATCAGCGAGATACTGTTAGAAGATCGATTTCAGGACTTGGGGCGGTCCAGCACCGGGCAACGAACGGGTGACACCGCCATGCGAGCGATTTCAACCTAAGTGGGTGTATAGGGTAGTCATGTGCGCTGAATCAATATGTGAAAGTTTTAGCTTCGCACTGGCAGCAACCTCGGAGATATGGCCTGAGGAAATTTGCATAGGTCACATTGCAGGTTAGTCTTTGAGAGCGATTATCTCCGGTACTTTAAAACCTAGCATAGACATATAGCATATCTGTAGAACCGCAAAGACATCTTCTTTTCATTTCTGGGATCGGTTTTTAATTTTGAACAAATTTCAACACTTTGGCCATTTGACCTCCGGTCACGTGACCTCCCGTGACCCCAAGCCACTTGCTATTCACATTTGTAACCACATTTACTACAGGGGTCATCGATTGTCTTTCGAAGCAAAAAATAAAAATGATGTTTATTTACTGATAACTATTAATAATTTGCCTTCATTCTACCAGAGTTTATTGATTTTCGCACGTTTTGCTGAGTGGTCGGGCCAGTCTTCTGCTAGCGATTGACCCCCAAAGCTCATAGGGCTATGATTTGAGATATGCACTTATCAGGCATGAGGAGATGAATCCGAACGTGCCAGATTGCATGACCTCAGGTCACCAGGTCACCTATCCAGTTCAGGTTAAATACACCAGTGAGGTGAAAATGGTAATGTCGGAAGACGTTTTGGACCCATAGTAGTGAGATAGGTGCTGATTTACACCTAAATAAATATTCAATGTATGCCTGTTGCGTAGTCAATGAGAATGATTGGAAAAAGCATTCACTTCATAGTTTTGGTACTCCCACCTTTGTGTTGCGGCTCGCGCGGTCAATCGCAGCTAGTCGACCGCGAAACTGATAACGGTCGGTCGAGATGTAAACAGCGACTGTTATGGGACGACGGTAGGGGCATCATATCGGGAAGGGGTGAAGTAGGAGATGAGGTATCGATGACAATGGCCGTTATCAGTAGGGCCGAAACGAGGACAGTACACATTACTGTCAGTCGTCTGAGTGAGGGAAGCGCGTGAACACTGAGACATTGTGATAGCCGTGTCCAGTCTACTGAAAAATGGTGCATCGTTATTGCTGTGATCGTTCGAGAAGCACAAAACACGTATCAAAAAGAATTTGCGCACGGTATCTGATCATTTATAATTTATTATTTATTACATATTATTATTATTTATTTATTATTATTATTTATTACATATTACATAATATTTATTACACATTTATCATTTATCACAACAGTATCTCTTCAGACCAGTGAGTGACTGTGCTGGAGACTGGAATAACGAAATTCCTCTTGGCTGCCCGTATTTTGAGCATGTGCAATTCTGTCTCGTGTATAAACTGCATACCTAACATGCAACAACATGGTGAATATTAAAAATTCGCATCCAGAATGCACAGTATTACCCAATTAAAAAAAATAAGGCAGAACAAAGAATACAAATAAAATAGCATTTTCGGAGAAAAAACATGAAAATATCACACTGTATTACATAGTCATCATAACTTAAAACTCCACCACTCTCAGGAGGTCTGCGACCGGACCAGAAGAGATCGTGTCTGTCACCGTGAAGATTTCGATGTTGACTGCGAGTGACACTTTTTCGGTACCTCCAATGGCAAGAGCGTATGCGATGGTGTCGGTGGTACAGCGAAAAGAGCGACGGCTATGGAGAGTTTGAGACGACCTAGCCAGGACCAGATTCTGAGTGGCGAAGATATGCACCGGTTTCTCAGTGAAAAAAAATTCATTTCGGTCATTCACTTCCTATTCGTTTCCAGGGGACGAGTGGTCTAGGGGTAAGATGCTCGTCTCACAATCGAAAGGTTGTGGGTTCGAGTCTCGCCTGTCGCTACTCTTTGCCCGCGACCAATCGGCGTGAGAGATTGGCGACTCTTCATGACTCAACGGTCGACGTGTCGTAAAACCAATAACCAACCAACCAACTATTCGTTTCCAAAGATTACGTTTCAAAAGTGACTGAATCCCTTAAAGAGCGGTTCGCCAAGGCTCTCACCGTCAAGGGCACACAAAGATTTCATAAGTTTACACCAGTTGACCGGTTTCACATCATTGCCTCTGAACTATCATCCAGTACTGCAGGAGTTCATGTTCGCGTTTGTAAGGATGAGTAGGTAAGCGTTGATATGTAGTTGATTTTAGGTGATCAAGTGTGAGCGAATGTAGGCATGCCAATACAAAAACGCGTGATGAGATTTTCATTGGCTTGTGGATACGGAATTTTGTTGGAGGATTCGTTTATTCTTATGTCGATATTATTGTTATAATGCATATAGGTGCATATGGTGGCATGTTGCCAGTGTTTGTTTTTAACTTTGCATGTGAAATGAATAAATGTTGGCATATTAATGCTATCTCTAAAAACTATTCACGCTAGCCTCTCAGCTCTCATGGCTGGCGAACATCAAGGTAAAATTGAAGTTACTTTCCAACGTCTTCCGACATGACCATTTTTGACCTCCACTGACGTATTTAACCTGACCTGGATAGGTGACCTGGTGACCTGAGGTCATGAAATCGGGCACGTTCGGGTTCGTCTCATCATGCTTGATAAGTGCATATCTTAGATTATAACCCTATGAGCTTTGGGGTCAATCGCTAGAAAAAGACTGACCCGACCACTCAGCAAAACTTGCGAAAATCAATAAACTCTGGTAGAATGAAGGCAAATTAATAATAGTTATCAGTAAATAAACATAATTTTTCTTCTTTGTTTCGAAAGAGAATCGATGGCCCTTATAGTAAATGTGGTTAGAAATGTGAATAGCAAGTGGCTTGGGGTCACGGGAGGTCACGTGACCTGAAGTCAATTGACCAAATTTTTGAAATTTGTTCAAAATTGAAAACTTACCCCATAAATGAAAAGAAGAGGTCTTTGCGATTCTAAAGATGTGCTATGTGTCTATGCTAGGCTTTAAAGTACCGGAGATAATCGCTCTCAAAGATTTACCTGCAACATGACCTATTAAAATTTCCTCACGCCATATCTCCGAGATCGCTGCCAGTACGAAGCTAAAACTTTCACAGTTTGATTCAGCGCCCATGACTACCCTATACACCCACTTAGGTTGAAATCGCTCGCATGGCGGTGTCATTTCCCAAGAATTTTGGTCGCCTGGTAATGGACCTCCCCACCGTGTTTCATAAAGACCCATCAAGAAGCACGATGTCGATACTTCTTTGGGAGGGATGTCGATTCAGTGTCCAGACCGTGGTATTTTCCACCCTATTCCACAAATAATTTATCACTGATGGCCATAGTCTGTTTCACCTGACCAACTTGTCACAGCTGGTCTGATCTGACCTGAGATGTCGCTCGGCTTCACCTGACCTGCTCTCCCAGTTGAACTACCAAAACCTGACTAGCTCCTCAGATGATCCGACCTGACCTGACCCGCTCCGCCTGACCTAATCCGACTTGACCTGAACCACTACCTCACGATCTGACCAGACCCGACCTACTCTTCCTCAGATGATCCGACCTGACCTGACCCGCTCTGCACCATCTAATCCGACCTGACCTGAACCACTACCTCACGATCTGACCAGACCCGCTCTTCCTCAGATGATCCGGCCTGACCTGACCCGCTGTGCTTCAGGTGATCCGGTCTGACCGGACCCACTCTTCCTCAGATGATCCGACCTGACCTGACCCGCTGTGTCTCAGATGATACGGTCTGACCCGCCCCGCTCTGCATCAGACGACCTGACCTGACCTGACCTGACCCGGCGTATTCGGACTGCTCTGTCCCAGTTGAACAGTCCTGACTGCACTTAGGCGTTCATACAATTCTGGACGTCCCCGCAAGGGCGCTAACTTCGGCTGGTGACGTGTTCAACACTCGCACCCTATCCTTTCCCTTCCCATCCCAATGTCCGTTCACTGTCAGCATCCATGTTCATGTCCTTCATGCAAGCCTGCAACCATCCAACCCCTCCCGTGTCACGAGCAGGCAGGATAGCTTCTCCTGGTCTACCCGACCGCTCAGTTGTATTGGGGTAGTCGCGCCCCCTCGGCCTGTCCCTCTGGTCTGACTGAGTCCTAGAGGTTGAGGTCCTCGCGGGGAAGGCGGGACCGTAGGGCCCCTATACGGGTCAAATGACTTGTCGCCGCAGTCCGTGACGCACGAGGCTCACGAGGACAATGAGCGTAACATAAATAGATCCTTTGGGCACGCGAGTACCGCCTCGTCAAGTGCATCAGTTCCGCGCATCATGGTTTTCAAACTAACCGACCCAGAAAAGAAATTGTCATCTCCCCCTCTCCTCTTCAGCGTAAGGAGGGTGTGACCGTCTTGGACGTGTCACGCGCTGCGACAAGCTGCGGGATGTGGCATCAAGGTTGAGTTGGTAATGGAGAGGACGCAAGGAGAGCTTTGGATCAAGATAAATTAACTTACAGTATACGTACCCCGAATGGAACTAAAGACATAACTAACAGATTCTAGTGTCGAGCTGGAGCGAATAATTTAAGCAAAACACAGCACTTCGTAACATCTACGGGCTCACCTTCATTACAAAACCAAGCCAGTGAGCACAGAAATTGACGCCGTGCTCTAATTCCAGGCAAACACTGCTGGCAAACATATGCCAATTGAATCAAGGGCAAAATGAGTTTAATTTTCCTTTCGTCATATACTATCTTAGTGCTGACGAAAAAGTCCGGCAAGTCCCTGTTCTAATCACACCTGGCCCCTTCTGTCTCACTAGCCTAACTCGCTCTGAAATGACTCAGTCTTCCTCAACTGAGCTGACCTCGTTTGACGTGACGTGACCTGACCTGATGCACCATGCCCAACTGATTTAGCGCCGTGTCAATGTGGCAGGGCGTAACCCTTCCGCCTGATCTGATATTACTGCTCGCTAGCTGACTTGCTCCTCGAACCAGCTCTGTTAGCTGATTCACTGATCTGCGCCACGCTCCGACTGACCTAGCCAAATCCGTTCTGTGTCCACCGATCTCCCCTGGCACGCTCAGCTGACCGGACGTGACCCGCCTCGTCTCAGTCGCCATGGCCCTCTGCCTCAGTTATCCGGCACTGGAGGTGCAGCACGACATAGTGGCGCACCCTGCCAACTGCATCTGCATCGAGTTCGACCCGACCGGTCGGCACTTCGCCGTCGGGTCAGCCGACGCCCTGCTCTCCGTGTGGGACGCCCAGACGCTCATGTGTCGCCACACTGTGTCCAGGTGAGAGACCTGAGGTCGCCACACGGTGTCCGGGTGAGATACCTGAGGTCGCCACACGGTGTCCAGGTGAGATACCTGAGGTCGCCACACGGTGTCCAGGTGAGAGACCTGAGGTCGCCACACGGTGTCCAGGTGAGAGACCTGAGGTCGCCACACTGTGCCCGGGTGAGAGACCTGAGGTCGCCACACGGTGTCCAGGTGAGAGACCTGAGGTCGCCACACGGTGTCCGGGTGAGAAACCTGAGGTCGCCACACGGTGTCCGGGTGAGAAACCTGAGGTCGCCACACTGTGTCCAGGTGAGAGACCTGAGGTCGCCACACGGTGTCCGGGTGAGATACCTGAGGTCGCCACACGGTGTCCAGGTGAGAGACCTGAGGTCGCCACACGGTGTCCAGGTGAGATACCTGAGGTCGCCACACGGTGTCCGGGTGAGAGACCTGAGGTCGCCACACGGTGTCCGGGTGAGATACCTGAGGTCGCCACACGGTGTCCAGGTGAGAGACCTGAGGTCGCCACACGGTGTCCAGGTGAGAGCGCAGATCCACACCGTGTCCAAGTGAGAGGAGAGTTATGTACACCGTGGCCAGGTGAAAGAGGAGGTCACCGCACCATAGCCAGGTATGAGGGGGGTTACCACACCGTATCCAGATGAGAGGGAAGGTCACCACATCGAGACCAGGTGTGAGGGAAGGTCACCACACCGTGCCCACATGAGAGGAAAGGTCACCATACCGTGCCGGATGAAAGGGGAAACCTCCACACGATGTCCAGGAAAGAGGAGAGGTTTCCACACCGTGTCCAGGTGAGAGGGGAGGTCACCACGCTGCACAGTTCAGCACACCACGTCTCGGTAGCAATTCAGAGCGTGACATCTGCCGTGACGTCTCCCGTGGCACCGCCACTGCCGTACCGTTAAGCTGCGACCCTCGCTGCCGTGCCATTAAGCGGCGACCCTCGCTGCTGTACCGTTAAGCTGCGACCCTCGCTGCGGTGTCATTAAGCGGCGACCCTCGCTTCCGTACCGTTAGGCTGCGACCCTCGCTGCCGTGCCATCAAGCTGCGACCCTCGCTGCTGTACCGTTAAGCTGCGACCCTCGCTTCCGTGCCATTAAGCCGCAATCCTCGCTGCCGTGCCATAAAGCGGCGACCCTCGCTTCCGTACCGTTAAGCTGCGACCCTCGCTGCCGTGCCATTAAGTTGCGACCCTCGCTGCCGTACCGTCAAGCTGCGACCCTCGCTGCTGTACCGTTAAGCTGCGGCCCTCGCTGCCGTACCGTTAAGCTGCGGCCCTCGCTGCCGTGTCATTAAGCTGCTGCTTTCGCTGCCGCAGGATGGACTGGCCAGTGCGCACCCTCAGCTTCAGTCATGACGGCCTGCTGTTGGCCGCCGCCTCCGAGGATCTGCTGATCGACGTGAGTGCCGTGTCTAGCGGTGCGCGGGTCACCAGTGTGCCGGTGCAGGCGGCTACCTACACAGTCGCCTGGCATCCGAGTCGCTATCTGCTGGCATACGCGTGTGATGACAAGGACGACAGGGAACGGGACGCCGGCACCGTCAAGTTGTGGGGCGTGCCCGAGTGATGGCGCTTCACTTTGATAATGGTGGAAAAGGTGGCGATACCGTCGTGATGGGTGGGGTGTGGGATGCGAACGCAGCAAGGTAGTCGCTAGGCGTTGCTGGCTGCTATCTCAGTGACGGCGTCGAGTAGTGCGGACAAGAAGTTACCCCGGAGTGTTCAACCCGAAGCGGAATCCAACATAAAGTACACTGTTTCTCACATTTGTATGGAGTGTATTGAGGCTGCATCCTCTCAGTTTCGGCGCTAAGCTGGCTTATGAGTAATATCATCATTGTGCTCATCATCATCATGAATTGAATCAGCCAATAAACTGGAACAGTCGTTCAAATAAAGCTATGTGTTGCATTGCCGTTATGCGGTTTGCAAGCTGTTGGAAGTAACTGAAATATTACATCGAAATAAATATTCCAATTCGAAGGTACGTATGTCACCGCTAGGAAATGTTTGGCCTTAACCTTTTTTTTAATCCGTATCATCGGTATTGAGAAGACTCGCGAAGTATTTGACTCAATGTTAATGCGTTTACAACCTCGTACACGTCATTGATGCATCACCTGGAGAGGTGTACACCATCAACAGGTTTTGTTTCCATATGCACGTGGATCGCTTTCGGTTCCACTGCGAATAGTGATACGAGTCCGGCTCACCAACAAGTTACTCCCCCTTTTGGTGTGGGTTCAAATGATTGCCTAAAATTCAATATGAAAAGACTGGGGGTTGGCCTGTAGTTTACGAACATTTAGCGAGGTGACAGAATAGCTTCCCTGCTACCATTTGGACTGCTCCTGCTGCAAGGGAGTTAATTAGGAGCTCTGATCTGGTTGATAGGTAAATCGCTATCCAACACTAAGAGAAAGCGGCCATGCCGCCTACCATTCGCACCACAACGTTGTCAGTTTGTTGTCTGGAATCAATCCATTGGTTCGGATTGCGAAAATGGCCGTCTAATGTATGCTTAGCAAAGGAAGCAGAGCAAGTATTTAAGATTATTGCTCCGAGGGAAAACCTGTCTAACACGCGCGCGATGGTAAAGTAAAGGCATCGTGAGAATTAACTGGCAGAAACGAGGACAGGTCAAGGAGTTTGAATGCAGCGGGGCATTCGTCTGGGGGGGGATGAGTTTAGAGGCGTGCCAGACCATAGAGGTCATTTGCGCCGCTTCTAATGCTAGTGGGTTTTGCGAGCAAATTTAAGGCAAGTGTACATTTACGAGTTTTACGCTATAGTGCATGTGACGTTAAGGTGCTGAAGGCGGGGGCTGGGCGAGGGACATCGCCCGGATGTTTAATGTTTTAGTTTACTTTACTCCACCGCAGGGGAGCTTGTAGTTGTGGTGGCGGATGGTTGACGAGAAAGTTGGTTTTGTCAGGATGTCGGCCTACTCTTGTCGAAGAACGCCGAAGAGTCTTCACTGTGTGGGCAGTGAGGTAATTGTCCACACGGCCTATCATGCCGGCTGCCGCGTGCTGGTTGATAGTAGTGGGCTAGTGGGGGCATGCTTTCATTCAGTTTTGTGTGTGAGTTTAGTACGGTATTTCGCAATTCGGCTCATGTACGTCCGTTGTACGTCTGGGTAGCCGTTTTACGTTATGAATTGCAAGGCAAATTGGCTCATCTAAGTCCGATGTCTGGGTAATCGTATTACGTATTACTAAGTCTGGGTAATCGTATTACATTATGCCATTTTAAATCAAGCCGGCTTATCTACGTCGGACGGCACCACCAGGTAACCAATTACTTCTAATGGGAAAGCGAAGACGGGGATGGCCCAGTGGTTAAGGTGCTGAGCTCTGGATACAAAAGTCCAGGGTTCAACACTCGCACCGCTCCGGATATTTCAAAATTCCGCGGCCCACCGCCGAAACAGTGAGGACGACGCCATTAGCCGTGATTGTGCATAAAGTGGGTCGTGTACCACCCAATAAACAAACGAACGGGAAAGCGAATCGGCTCATGTACGACCGATGCCATTCGTGGATGTTATTTACGTGATTCCAACGAGTTTATGAGCGGCATGCAGTGCATGTTATAGTGCGCGGTGAATTGCATGGTGGTGGTGTGGCGTCTACAATGTTCCTGCTAGTTTGTTGGCGTATATATGACCAAGTAGTAATTGGAGGAGTTCTGGGTGTTTGGCACCCAGAAGCGATAGAAGCGACAGGGTGATGACCTCTTTTTGGCAAAAGGCCTTAGTTGGTTGTCTTTGGGCGTCAGAGGTAGTACAGTCTAGCAGGATGTGACTTGTGACTGGACTGGGATGTGACTATGCTTAATGTGGTGTTGCAGATGTCGCAGTGAGATGTTGTGTAATGGTCATTCTCTAGTTGAGGCCGTGCTAGTTTTGTGCAACCAGTTGTAAGTCTAGGGAGGATGACTTCTTTTTGGCGGTGCCCATAATTTCCGCTGACGTAATACCTGTTTTCTTTTCCGAGATCAAGTACTCGACCTTTGGTTGACAGGGTTCATAACGGTCTAATGGACGGTCGAGCTGCAGTGGTTGGCATTATGAGGTTAAGATATGAAAGAGCTGTGGCAATTTTACAACTAAATGGTGGCAATTTGTGTCCAAACCGGTTCCTGTCGTATCTGTGAGGCAGAAAACATTGCTGTGCTGGATTATTTTCAATGGACTTGATTTTGATGTGATAGCGGCCAGCTGTTTTGTCTTCCTGCAGCGGAGGGGAGGTATGTCTGAGTCTACTAGGAGACTGGCTGTCGGTGTCGCGCTGAGGGCTCCTGTGGCTGCTCTGATGCAGTTGTTTTGGATGGTTCTATTTTTGCTCAGTACTGGCGAAATGGTAGCAAAGATGATGTCGCTGTATTCTAGGATGGGTCATAGTATTGACTTGCAAAGTCGCAATAGTGCTTTCCTGTCTCCGTCCCAGTCTGTGTCTGGAGGTGCACGGAGTAGGTTGACTCGCTTCGCGCATCTCTTCGAGATGGTAGTGATGTGTGTATTGAAATTGAGGTTTTGGTCCAAGTGTACTCCAAAGTACCTGAAGCTTTTCACTTGTTCGATGGCTTGGTCGTTGATGTGAAAAACGTTGTGGGTGTAGGAAAGGCCTTATTGGCACGCGAAAGTCTAGCAACCTCTTGTTCGCGATAACTCCAGTCACGAAGTACCAGTACCTTTTGCTGCCCTGTATTGCACTGCAGCACTCCACGATCACACGAGAACTACAGCCACCGTACAGTACGTTCTCCTTGGAAGGTAAGCCGTGATACTGCCTTTCCTATGAATTTAGAAGTTGAATTTAGTTGGGAAGCGCGCACGCGTAGCAGCGGTCCGTTCGCTCAGAGTATTCAAGACCGACTGCCGGGGCCGCACGGGCGCTGGTGACTCCGGAAGACCCCCGATCGCGGATTGGTCAAGGGCCGCAGAAGCACACCATGACGTCACATCCATGTCGACGGCCTTTTAGAAGGGGAAATAGTCTCTTTCTAGTGGCGGTGACGATGCGTTACTTTTACGGTACACTTTTACAATCGCAAGGCTTACGGGATTATATCAATTACGGTTACGGGACAGCCAAACGTATAACTTTATGTGAACACAGTTACATCTAGCATTAACGACGGCGGCGTGGCGCGTCGGTTAGAGGGGATGCAGCGGAGGCGGGCGGGTACGCCGCTCAGATATGGGGAGGGGTTCGAGGTCACCTCTGCAGACGCGACCGCCGGGCGCGCTGGGATGCTGGAGAGGGGAGGGGAAGATACAAGGTCCAATGAACGGCGACCTCGCTGGGGCGGTGGCTGCTGACGTAGACAGCAGACAGGCGACGCCAGTCTCGGAGCCGGGTACTTGTCGCGCCATGAACGAAATGGGTTGGGGCTGAATTTACGGGATCAAGACGCTCAAAAACTAACTCTCTTACATGGGTATGGAGCGGAGGCGACTTTATGTGACTGCCGATTTTTCTGTGGACATGGTTGCCGAAGTTTTGCACCACTTTGCTATGTGGTTTAGAGCTGTTTGGATGATTTTCTCGGCTTGTATGAAGCATTGTGCTGTTGCCCAAACGGCTATGCCGTCCGCGAAAAGTGACTATTAAAGTGATGCGTTGGTGTGATAAGGAAGTATGTCCTTAATCATGATAAGGAAGAGGCTCGGTGAGAGCACACTCCCCTGAACCAGACCCTGATCCTGAGGTGTGATGCTTGATGTGGCGCTGCCGTATCTGACCTTAACCCTCGGGATGGTCATTTTACGCCCCCGCACTTCAGGTTTTCCGCAGATAGTGAAAAAGGCGACAAACCTTTTCCCACATCAATTTGACAAGTTGTGTGAAAATTTAGAGGTCAGATCATCTACGGTCAACGAGTTATACAAGGTCAAGTGAGGTCTCCTCCAAAAATAAGTTTCACCAGTCGTCACGATTTAACGGATAAAGATAGTTCAATGAATCTTTTAATGTTTGCTTATCTTTAGGGATGCAACGAAACGCACCAGAGGAATGTTTTTTGTGATTTTTTCCGTTCTTGATAACTTATTAGTTTTGCATATTTGCACATTAGTGCTAAAATCGAAGATTATGGCTAAAGTAAGCATTTCTAGGAGAGCAAGTTGACTGAACACAACGTTTTGCGGTCTGCTCTAGCCATTATAAAAATACAAATTAAAGAAAATTGAAATCTATCATTGAACCAAAAAATTAAAGTTTAAAGTGTTGATTTTTGGGTAGGGCAATATTTTAGGGCCATGGTCGATTATTGCCTTCCTTTTCTAATTCAAAATAATTTTTGTTTTTAAAATCTCCCCCAAAATGAACTCCCTAGTGCCAAAAACATGTCGGTCGTGATCACATAGACGCCGTCTATGTGACGTCACTTTCGGGGTCACTATTTTGGGGTGGCTTCGGGCCCTTCTCGTCGAGGGCTTTCCGATGGCACCACTTTCGTTTTCATGCAACGCTTAGTTTGGAAATTAAAGAGGGGCATAAAAGTACCCCTCGACGGGGTGCGAGGATCCGACCGGAAAGAACGGACATATAGTTGAGCGTCCTGTCGTGGAGGAAGTTGAGCATAAGAATATATGAATAAATGCATAAGAATAATAAGAATAATAAGAATAAATGCACTAATAAGATTGTCTGTGGTTGATTTTTGACGCACTGAAATTCGTCGAGCAAGTTTTTGTATTCGAGAAAATGTTGCAATCTGCGTTGACAATGAGCTGAACCAGCTTACCAGCGCAGCTAGTATGTGAGATAGACCTATGCTCTTTTGGGGTGAAACGATCTTTGTGCGGCTTTTGTAATGGGATGACTACACTTCCCATGCATGGCGTGGCGAGATGGTACACGGCCCAGAGCCGTATTCTATGCTATTATTTCTCTGTATCTAAGCCATCTGTACCACTATGTATCCTTGTGAAGTATGCTGTGTGTGTGTGTATGTGCCGACTGTGTGTGGCAATAAAAGACGATTAAGATGTGGTGCATTGGCCCGGCCATCTGTGCGAGCAGATGAGAGGATAGAAAGAGCATTTCCACGGCATCCATATGGAAAACATTGAAAAGACCATGACGAGAAACATGTATATGGCGCACCCCGAACACGTCATGCTGGCCAGGGGACGAGTGGTCTAGGGGTAAGATGCTCGTCTCACAATCGAAAGGTTGTGGGTTCGAGTCTCACCTGTCGCTACTCTTCGCCCGCGACCAATCGGCGTGAGAGATTGGCGACGCTACATGACTCAACGGTCGACGTGTCGTAAAACCAATAACCAACCAACCGTCATGCTGGCCATGCTGGGTGACATTAGCCGGTTTTACAGCGGATTTTGCTGTGTTGGCAGACCACTCGGTCTCCGAGATAGAGCGATCCGACATAAAATAATGTGAAGTAAAAAATATACGCGAATAGTAGTTCCAATGATAATATCCATTTCAGGTCAGAAATATTTATTAAATCGAATGAACCGAAAACTTACAAATAAAAAATAACTGATTGCGTAAACCACGACAACAAACTTCTAGCCTATGTATCCAAACGGCAACCGCACTCATCTCTAGTTCAACTGGCAGGTATCTGGCCACGACTTGGACCAGACGATCGTCGCTTGCCAGATGGAAAATGATGTGCCCGTTTGTGTCTTAAAAAGCGTCACTCATATATTCCGATCCTTAGCCGCTGATTGGCTGAATTTCTTACTTTGTGGTGCGTGTAGATCTGCGAGCCGTCACCTGTACACTACCGTCTGAGTTTGGTCGGTGAGGGTTGAAAGGAATTGTATATATACCGATTTTAAAGCTATTTTAATGTCTTTTTCAGGAAAATTGACTTGCTCTGAGGCTGTGTGCTATTATTTTTTATCTGTTCCATCTATTTTTTTTGCATCGTGGTTTATTCTTTGAAAAAAAAACCTAGTTAGATTTCTGGCATGGGAAGAAGGCCTATGTACCAGCGGCACCAGGCATGGCCGTACACAGGCACCAGTGAAATATATATTGAACATTAAAAAATTTGTTGATAGTTACCAACAAAATGTTTCCGTAGGAAGATATGTGCTATGCTTCTCCATCAAGTGTAGTAGCTTTTCTTGCGATTCACAACTTATTTTTTCCTAAATGGCCTGTACAGTTTTAGATATAGCCTGCTCATGCTCTGTACCTATGTGTAATGGGGAGGAAGGTAAACAGACGAGAGGGACCACTGTCTAATCAAGGGATGAGGCAAGTGTGAAATGTGCATAGTTTACCAAGTGTGCCAAGTGCACATAGTTTAAATTTGGGTGACTGGTCTGCCATAAGGGTGAAATTCTTTATTGAAGCTCTTTTTTTGGCATGCAGACATGGCTAATCTTAGAAGCTACTTATCTGATCATTATGAAACCTCCACAAGATGATTGAACATGTCATAATTGTGTGAGGTTTCTACTTGTGTAATCATGTGTGATGTCAATGTCTACCATATGGGAAAAATATGAACATACCTTACTCATACAAAATACTTCATGGAGGTGCATATGCCTTCTGCAGACAATTCAGCATGTGACATATGTACCTATTAGGTTTTTACTTTTCTAGATTCTGTGCTAGGTCCAAGGAGGAAATTTTTAAAACTGAATTTCATGCTTGCTGACATGACCAATGTCTGACATGACAAGTGCTGACATGACAGTTGAATGCCTCTCAGTGCCATTCATCTATTACAATTTATTTTAGCTATATTGCCAAATTATTTGGGTTTGGACTTTTGTGATCCTGGATCACATCAAAGGTTAGCAAAGTTTTCAAACGAGAGTTTTTGTCTTACAGTCATGGCAAATTGAATAAACTATGGAATTATTGCAGTTTAAATTGTTCACAAGTTAATTTTACCTCCAAAAGGCAACAAAAGATGTTGAGATGGGTCAGTTAGGTTGGATATTTAACTTGAAATGTTTGAGGATAAAAATGAAACTGAAAAAATGTCATCAAAAGGGAAGTTAGGCTAAGTTATGTCAAGTTAGGTTAGGACAACCCAATGTGGTTCAGAGGGTTCTGCAAACCATCTCGACCACATTATAGCCTAATGTGGCTGAGAGGGGTTGGACCATGATTGACGTCGTAACGCCGTTGGCCCGACAGAGTTTCGAATTTGATGTGGGCGCTGTACTTTACCAACAGTATCAGGTTTTACCAAGTGTGGATCCAGGAATTGTCATGAGGGGAAGCTTGTTTGGATGGGCGCCGCTGTGAATGTACCTGGAGGTGCACATTTTCCTTCCGAGGAGCGCCACTGGAGGACAAAAAAATGCTAGGGAGACTGGTACACTCGAACCTCCCAGAAGTGTCTTTGAGTTATAAAGAGTGTTGTCCTTGCCCTTCCCATACGACTCGCCTTTTCACCCTACCCGCTCCGGCGACCATGGCTGGAGATCCCGGGTGTGTTCGTGTCCACCAGGTATCGGTACTGGAGCACATGGTACATCATTGGGACTGCGATTACCGCGATTTTGGGGGCCGGGCCGGATTTTATTTTTGTCGGGGAGTCGGGACGTTTTTCCGGCGCTATGCACGATTCATGGGATTCCTGGTCGGTTTTCCAGGCCCCGATTCTGGGTTACCGCTGGATTTTTCTTAGCCTCGGATTTGTTTTTATATGGTCCTGTCATGAGCTTTCCGCCGCACTGTTTATTTGTATCCCCAGCACAAATTGTAAGCATCCCGACGGAAATTTTGCGGTCCCACCACTATTTTTGGGAACTCCTGCGCGATTTTGCTTCGGGGTCAGGCGCGAGTCTTCGGGGCCCCAATGCGTGTTGTCGGGAGGCACAAGTTCTTGTGACCTCTTTTTTTCGGAGTGCGGGTTGCGTTTCCGGTTGCCGTCGTGATTTTTGAGGCCCCGGTGAGTTTCTTTCGTGGCAAAGGTACGTTTTTTTAGAGAGCCATACTCAATTTTTGACGCATTTGGAGTTATTTTTTGGATTCCAGAGTTAATCTCCGGGTCCTGATTGACATGTCATAGGCCGCGTGGTGAAGTGTAAATGCATACATTTTTAGGAGCCAATTTGCCGATCCCGATTAAGTTCTTCATTTTGGTGTGCGTTTTGTGGCCATCTTCCCCCTAAGGAAAACTTCTTAAAATATGCCCTTGCGTGTGTCATTAAATCGATATTTTGAGTTCATTTTACAGTCCCGTTTTGGGGGCGGTGAGATAGTTTGGTCCCCTTCACGCCGCTTGGAGAGTGGGGAGAGGGCATGGCCTCCGAGTCCCTACCCTTTAGATCCGCTAGCGCGTAGACCCCATGCATTTGAAAATGCATCGTAATTATTAACGGCAATTCATACATGTCTAGTAAGACTGCCGTTAATACCATTTAGGCTATTATGCCACAAGGAAAACGACGCTGAACCACCAGGTTCCGAATGGAAACTCTGATTGGTCTGGCCAGAATACTATTAGGACCATTGGAACCAATTCCATCGGGAAGCATTCAGGACATTAGGGACCATTAAAACCACTAGGAAAATCCCAATAATTCCAAATTGTTTCCAATTATTTTTTTTTCCAAGAATGGGGGGGGGGGGCGATTCAATCTGAAAATATGTGTTGAAAATAAGGACCTGGGCCCACTCCCTTCGTGAGAGGTTTCCAGCCTTGTTGGCGACGATGCTATACCGTCTGATTGACTTGCTACGTTATGCTACCACTTGCCAGTTGTCCGACCCTTTTTTATGTATGGAATTTCTTGTCGAGAATGCCTTCATTTCACACCACAATTACTGAACGGAACACCATAAACCAATAAAGAAAGAACGGTGAGGTTCCATGATCAATTCTGTGTCGTGAAATGCCGATTCAAACCATCCGCAATCGTTGAATTAATTTGAAAAAGGCATGCACAAAATGCGTGCCCCTGACCTCAGCAGGCGCTCTGTCTGAAACCGATATCTAACATGCGTACCAGATTTGTCGAAAGCGTACCAGAGCTGGCACGATCGTACCACGGTGGCAACCCTGGAGGAAGAGGAACGGACTGAACATGTCAGTTTTTAGAACTAAAAAATGTGAATCTTCAAATCAAAGTTATATGGAATACAACATTAATTCGTATGTACAATATCAGTTTATGCGCGCAATAACGGACCACTACTTTACTATAATTAAAAGAAAATGACCGTAAAAAGTAAACTTATTTGGCGTTATGCTAGCTGCTAACTTTTATACCTGCTATAAAGTTATTATACCAGCTATGCTAGACACGAGCAAATTTCCGATGTAAAACCGGCTATTAGGCGGTTTTACAGCGGATTTTGCTCTGTTGCCAGACCCCTCGTTCTCCGAGATAGAGCGACAGGACATAACATAATGTTAAGTAGAAAATGTAAACGAATAGTAGTTCAAACGGTGATACCTGTTTCATATCGAATATATTTTATTTAACTGGACAGATTGAGAACTCAAAAAGGAATAATAAAAAATAGCATAAACGACGACAATTAACTTTCAGCCTACGTTAGCAAACGGCAACCTCACTCATCTCTAGTTCAACTGGCAGGTATCTGGCCGCGACTTGCACCAGACGATCGTCGTTTGCCAGATGGCAAATGACGTGCCCGTTTGTGTTTTAAAATTCGTCATATATTCGGATCCTTAGCCGCTGATTGGCTGAATTTCTTTGTGGTGCGTGCAGATCTGCGGGCCGTCACCTGTACAATATTTAATATAACGAAGAATGTCTCTTAGATGCTCCTGGGTTTTAGACATTGTGTGTAAACAAAATATATATACGACCTTCAATATACCAGGAGGTGCTGAGTTGACAGCAAAAGTAACGATAAGGGTTGTACTTTATTGCTCAACGTTTCGGCCAGGGGCCATCGTCAGGAGTGATGAAAAAAGCTCAAGTTTAAACAGTTGAAATAATCACGCGGGAAAAAAAGCGCGCAAAAAGACACGTGAAATGCAGAAAAGCCTCTTCAGTGGTGCAAACACTCACAGAAACTCCAAACCAGAAACAAACTATGTCAAGAAGGAATCCTCTGAGGAAGCCCGAGCCGATGGTCCATATACATATCGATGCATACACTCACGCACATATATAGACATATATCCAATATAACGCGTAATACATACTATATATAATTTATGTTTATGTAATTTTATGTGATATACCAAGACGTCGTTTGCATGTTTAGTTGCGGCCGTAGATTACGTATATGCAGAGATTCGAGGACCTTCAGATCAGCGTTGTCCCTGGCTGTTGCTAGAATTTCTACTTTGAAGTTTGTGTTAGTGTCGCTGTGTTCCATGTTAGAATGTTTGTCGATCATGTGTTCGCCTAAAGGAGTGTATGCTCTCCGAAGTCTGGCATCTCCCAAGTAGATGTACACGGAAAAACGTAGTTTACAAAATAACGTGCAATCGCTGTCTTGGAACATTTTATGTCGGTGAAACCAAACGTAGCATCAGGGATAGGTACAATGAGCACTTGGGAGATGCCAGACTTCGGAGAGCATACACTTCTTTAGGCGAACACATGATCGACAAACATTCTAACATGGAACACAGCGACACAAACACAAACTTCAAAGTAGAAATTCTAGCAACAGCCAGGGACAACGCTGATCTGAAGGTCCTCGAATCTCTACATATACGTAATCTACGGCCGCAACTAAACACGCAAACGACGTCTTGGTATATCACATAAAATTACATAAACATAAATTATATATAGTATGTATTACGCGTTATATTGGATATATGTCTATATATGTGCGTGAGTGTATGCATCGATATGTATATGGACCATCGACTCGGGCTTCCTCAGAGGATTCCTTCTTGACATAGTTTGTTTCTGGTTTGGATTTTCTGTGAGTGTCTGCACCACTGAGGAGGCTTTTCTGCATTTCACGTGTCTTTTGCACGCTTTTTTTCCCGCGTGATTATTTCAATTGTTTAAACTTGAGCTTTTTTCATCACTCCTGACGATGGCCCCTGGCCGAAACGTTGAGCAATAAAGTACAACCCTTATCGTTACTTTTGATGTCAACTCAGCGCCTCCTGGTATATTGAAGGTCGTATATATATTTTATTTACACGCCTGTACAATAGGTGGTTTTACAGCGGATTTTGCTTTGTTGCCAGACCACTAGTTCTCCGAGATAGAGCGATGCGATACAAAATAATGTTAAGTAGAAAATGTAAACGAATAGTAGTTCAAACAGTCATACCTGTTTCATATGGGAAATATTGAACTCAACGGAATAGATTGAGAACTCATAAAGGAAAAATAAATAATAGCATAAACGACAACAATTAACTTTCAGCATACGTTAACAAACGGCAACTTCACTTATCTCTAGTTCAACTGGCAGGTATCTGGCCGCGACTTGCACCAGACGATCATCGTTTGCCAGATGGCAATTGATGTGCCCGTTTGTGTCTTAAAATGCGTCATATATTCCGATCTTTAGCCGCTGATTGGCTGAATTTCTTACTTTGTGGTGCGTGCAGTTCCGCGAGCCGTCACCTGTACACTACCGCCTGAGTTTATCGGTGAGGGTTGAAATGAATTGTATATATATATATATATATATATATATATATATATATATATATATATATATATATATATATATATATATATATATATATATTAAAGCTATTCTAATGTCTTTTTCAGAAAAAATGACTTGCTCTGAGGCTGTGTGCTATTATTTTTCATCTGTTCCATTAATTGTTTTCTTGCATAGTGGTTCATTTTGTGAAAAAAGCCTATTTAAATCTCTGGCATGAGCAGGAGGCCTATGCACCAGCCAAGGCCGTACACAGGCACCAGTGAAATATATAAGGAACATTGAAAATTTCGTTGATAGTTGCCAACGAAATGTTTTCGTGCGAAGATATGTGCTATGCTTCTCCATCAAGTGTAGTACCTTTTCTTGTGATTAACAACTTATTTTGTCATAAATGGCCTGTACAGTTTTAGATATAGCCTGCTCATGCTCTGTACCTGTGTGTAATGAGGAGGAAGGTAAACAGACGAGAGGGACCACTATGTCTAATCAAGGAATTAGGCATATGTGAAATGTGCATGGTTTACCAAGTGTGCCAAGTGCATGTAGTTTAAATTTGGGTGACTGGCCTGCCATAAGGGTGAAACTATTTATTAAAGCTCTTTTTTGGCATGCAGACATGGCTAGTCTTAGAAGCTACATATCTGATCATTATGTAACCTCCACAAAATGATTGAACATGTCATAATTGTGTAAGGTTTATATTTGTGTAATCCTGTGTGATGTCAATGTCTACCATATGAAAAAAAGAACATACCTTACTCGTACAAAATACTTCATGAAGCTGCATATGACTTCTGCAGACAATTCAGCATGTGACACATATGCACCTATTAAGTTTTTACTTTTCTATGTTTTGTGCTAGATCCAAGGGTACAATTTTTAAAACTAAATTTATAATTTGCTGACATGACTAATCTTCACTCAGCAACTATTAAAATTTATTTTAGGTATATGCCAAATTATTTAGTTTGGACTTTTGTGATCCTGGATCAGATCAAAGGTTACCAAAGTTTTCAAAGGAGAGCTATTGTCTTACAGTCATGGCAAATTGAATATGCTATGAAATTATTGCAGTTTAAATTGTTCACAAGTTAATTTTACCTCAAAAGGCAACAAAAGATGTTGAGATGGGTCAGTTAGGTTGGATATTTAGCTTGAAATGTTTGAGGATAAAAATGAAACTGAAAAAATGTCATCAAAAAGGAAGTTAGGCTAAGTTATGTCAAGTTAGGTTAGGACAACCCAATTTGGTTCTGAGGGTTCTGCAAACCATCTCGACCACATTTATAGCCTAATGTGGCTGAGAGTGGTTGGACTATGATTGACGTCGTAACGCCGTTGGCCCGACATAGTTTCGAATTTGATGTGGGTATGGTACTTTACCAACAGTATCAGGTTTTACCAGGTGTGGATCCAGGAATTGTCATGAGGGGAAGCTTGTTTGGATGGGCGGTGCTGTGAATGCACCTGGAGGGGCACATTTTCCTTCCGAGGAGCACCACTGGAGGATAAAAAATGCTAGGGAGACTGGTACACTCGGATCTCCCAAAAGTGTCTCAGTTATAAAGGGGGTTGCCTTCGCCCCCTTCCCCTACGACTCGCCTTTTCACCCTACCCGCTCCGGCGACCATGGCTGGAGATCCCGTGTGTGTTGGTATCCACCAGGTATCGATACTGGAGCACATGGTACATCACTGGGACGTACTGGGATTTTGGGGCCCGGGCCTGATTTTATTTTTGTCGGGGAGTCGGGACGTTTTTTTTTCGGCGCTATGCACGATTCATGGGATTCCAGGTCGGTTTTCCAGGCCCAGATTCGGGGTCCCCGCTGGGTTTTTCTAAGCCTCGGATTTATTTTTATATGGTCCTGTCACGAGTTTTCGGCCCCACTGTTTATTTGTATCCCCAGCATACATTTTAAGCATCCCGACGGAAATTTTGCGGTCCCACCGCTATTTTTGGGAACTTATGCGCGATTTTGCTTCGGGGTCAAGCGCGAGTCTTCGGAGCCCCAATGCGTGTTGTCGGGAGTCACAAGTTCTTGTGACCTCTTTATTCGGAGTGCGAGTTGCGTTTCCGGTTCTCGTCGTGATTTTTGAGGCCCCGGTGCGTTTCTTTCGTGGCAAAAGCACGTTTTTTTTAGATAGCCATACTCAATTTGTGACGCATTTGGAGTTATTTTTGGGATTCCAGAGTTAATTTTCTGTCCTGATTGACATGTCATAGGCCGCATGGTGAAGTGTAAATGCATGCATTTTTGGCGCCAATTTGCCGATCCCGATTACGTTCTTCATTTTGGTGTGCATTTTGTGGTCATGTTCCCCCTAAGGAAAACTTCTTAAAATATACCCTTGTGTGTGTCATTAAATCGATATTTTGAGTTCATTTTACAGTCCCGTTTTGGGGCGGTGAGATAGTTTGATCCCCTTCACGCCGCTTGGAGAGTGGGGAGAGGGCATGGCCTCCGTGTCTCTACCCTTTAGATCCGCTAGCGCGTAGACCCCATGCATTTGAAAATGCATCGTAATTATTCACGGCAATCCATACATGTTTAGTAAGACGGCCGTTAATACCATTTAGGATATTATGCCACAAGGAAAACGACGTTGAACCACCAGGTTCCTTATGGAAACTCTGATTGGTCTGGCCAGAATACTATTAGGACCATTGGAACCAATTCCATCGGGAAGCATTCAGACCACTAGGGACCATCAAAACCACCAGGAAAATCCGAATAGTCCCAAATGGTTTCCAATGCATTTTTTTCCGAGAATGGGGGGGGGAGGGGTGGATTCAATCTGAAAATATGTGTTGAAAATAAGGATCTGGACCCACTCCCTCGTGAGAGGTTTCCAGCCCTGTTGGCGACGAGGCTATACCGTCTGATCGACTTGCTACGTTATACTATCACTTGCCAGTTGTCCGACCAATTTTTTATGTATGGAATTTATTGTCGAGAATGCCTTCGTTTCACACCACAATTACTGAACGGAACACCATGAACTAATAAAGAAAAAAGGTGAGCTTTTTTTATGAATTATGTGTCGTGAAATGCCGATTCAAACCATCCACAGTCGTTGAATTAAGTTTGAGAAAGGCATGCACGAAATGCGTGTGTGTGTGTCCATGTCCGTGTCCGTGTCCGCGTCCGTGTCCGTGTCCGTGTGCGTGTGTGTGTGTGTGTTTCGTCCAAAGTGTAGTTGTAGAAGAAATCTGACGGCCAATGGAGCTGTCTGTGTGTATCTGTGTATCTGTGTGTCTGTGTGTCTGTGTGTCTGTGTGTCTGTGTGTCTGTGTGTGTCTGTTCGTCCAAAGTGTGGTTGTAGAAGAAATCTGACGGCCAATGGAGCTATGTATATCATACGATCTCCATTAGGACTATATTGTCTCAGCTCAACGTTTTGTTTCATTGCATAACAACTTCAGGAGCAGAAAACAGTAAACAAAGGCGATGCAAGGACACAGAGTTACATATCATGCATACAGTGAAAGCACACGGATGCAAGACGAAGCACGATCGATTTCATGCCTCACTCCATCCCGCCAGCTAAAACCTATGGTACGATTTTTAACGGAAGGGATCAGAACATCGCATTTAGGCTTGGTGCCTGTTGATCTACGTACAGAGACTCCATAATTCGGAGACCGAGGATCGAATTACAACGAGACATGATTGGAAAGTCGTCAATGGAGAAGTGTGTGCCAGACGCAAATGAGTGCTCCCGGACCGGTGGCGGGTCGGGGTTGCAGAGGACACGTTGAGTGCGGTATTATCTACCTAAATGTTGTTGTACCCTAGAGTATAGACTGCGCAAAGTAGTCCTCACGTACGTTGCTTTGCACGAGGAACAATTGAAGCAATATACTACTGAGGATAAACAACATGTAGGAATCCTGTCCTAATATCGGAAAGCCTAATATCGGAAGCCTGTGGTGAAATAATAAACTAAGATGATCTTGGGGTCCATGTATGGGTAAGATTTGACAGTAATCGAGTAACTTCAAACTTTAGACTATCAAACTGCTGTCGGAAAAACGGAAGATCTAAGTACTTGGGCACTTTTGGACCTGTATGCATGCCAGTTTTTGTTCACTAACTTGGACTCGAGAAACTTGAATGTAATTGTTTGTTTTTTAGCTGGGATGGGAAAACATTACAATTGAACAATTTTCTGAAAACTTGTAGTTGAGTGTCAAAGAGGGCTAAGGTGAAACGCCCTGAAGACGGAAGAGTAGATAATACAGTTTTGGCTGGAGCGGAGGATGATGCTAAAAAACCTGGTTCCCACCCCGAGGTGGTCTTACGACAAACAACTAGAAACTACGACCTTCACATTGGCCCGGGGGCCCCTCACGTCGGCCCAGGGGCCCTTGCGGGTCCCATGCACCTACGCCTTGAGGGACCCCTCGCACCCTCCAGGGGGTGGGATGGGGCGGCTGTCCCCCCCCCTCCTTGGCTACGCCACTGCTCTGACGCGATGCATGCCGGCGCAGCTTCAAATGAGTAACGTCTATGTATGTGTCCCCATGTTTATTGTGGGCGTATGTTTTATGCTATCGTCTAACGAGCTTTTTTGGTGACACCGTCAACGAATGCTGCTGATGTTTCTGTGTTATTGAGGCTAGCCCTCCGCGACTCGGACGACTTAAGCGAACTACGCTGATATTCTCGAAAACATGCACAGGGCTGCATATCACACACTGGTCTGTCATTTTAATGAATTTTATTTCGGAATTTCCTTCCATCCTATCCAGATAGATCGATACAGACACAGGTCCAATCTGCGCGCGCTCAACCACCTCGGTCGCGCAGCCGGATGATGCACTTGTTTCGAGTGTGGGAAATCCTTTCGGGTGTGGGAGGCCGTTTCGAGTGTGGGTTTAAGTCTGACCCTGTACCTGCTTTTTATCGGTAGGTTCCTGCCCAAGAGAAGGCAGTAATTGGGGAGTGTTCTCCGTGCCACGTGACTAACACTGACCGACCAGCGCCGGCGTCGTCGGATTTGTGAGCATTACTTGGCCGGAGGCGGATTTTTCGGTCCGGTGGCGCGCTTCGAGGGCACGGCCTTGCATCATGTCATCGAAGCAGTGCTCTGTTCACGGGCCGAGCAATCTGGGTAGCGCCGCCGCCGTGTGCACAGCTTGTTACGGCGGGAAATCTGAGAGCAAAATTGTGAACAAGACTATTCCGTAGGGGTACCGAAAATGGAACCCCTGTCTCGTATATAGTGTTTGGGAGCGTCTGAATGTATACACTAAGAAAATTCCCCGAGCGTGGAGCCGAAAATAAAATCAACTCGCCTTCAACCGAAGATGAACATATACCACTGCACCAAGCTTGGTTTTGTGCCAAACAAGCATTGTTAAACCAGGCCGCTGTACCGGTACAGTCACGTACTCTCCCGTACTCAGTTTGAGTGGATGTGGGGAAGGGGCTACCACTTGGATTACATGCTCAGGTTTTCAACCAGAAACATTTCTTAGCATAAGTGCGGAATCCGGGAAACATGAAGAAGTATGGCACAGCGCACACGCCCAACAGTATGATGTCGGAGCTGTACTCGGCGATATAAGCCGCCACAAAGCTATGGGCATAATAATATATAGCCAATGGAACCACGAAACGAAGTATTTCGCGTACGAGGAATGTGCCAGCGACGACGAGCGTCAGGTTTTCGGCGCGGATGACGAACTCGGGTGACGTGATCGACTCGTGCGACTGCGGCTCGTCGCCAGCCTCGCCGTCGACCTCAGCTGACTGGAATTCGGTTGCCGGGTTGCGCCTTCTGCGCATACGCACTGCGCATAGAGCCACAATCAGCGTCACCAGCTGGACCAGTACGAGCGCCATATGCAGCAGTGGGGACACGATGAGCATCCATGGCGCGTGAATGAGCGGCTGATGATAGCAGACGCCCGACGACCAGAACACCACGTCGAAGATGGCGAACAGCAGGGCCGCCACGCCGGACGCGACCATCCAGCGGCGGTGCGTGCGCGCCATCTGTCGATTGAGACAGACGCGCAGTGCCGCGAAGATCACCATCAGGCGCAGCAGGAGGCTGGCCGTCATGAGCAGGCCGCTGCTGATGACGCACACGGCGCTGCTGACGTCGTTGGCGCGCGTCGCCGACAGCTCCAGCGCCAGACGGGCCAGCAGCAGGAGCAGGCATGCGGCGCTGACGGTCAGCAGCACCTGCAGCAGGTCGCCGGCGGCCGGCGTGCCGAACCGACACCTCACGGCCACCACCCACAGCACTCGTGCGGTCACCGTGTGCAGACAGACGACGGCCGTGACCAGCAGCAGCGGCAGGGCTATCAGCGCCGCGTGCGGCTCTCCGTCCGGCGACCACTCGTAGTCGCTCAGGTTTCCTCCGCTCGGCCAGGCCTCCTCAATGTCGCTCAGAAGCACAGACACGTTTACCTCTGCCTCGCCCATGGCACCGTACGTCTGTGTCTGGCGCGCTGACGTCACAGTCGTCCGTCTCCTGGTGTTGCTGACGTCACAGTCGTCCGTCTCGTGGTGTTGCTGGCGTCACAGTCGTCCGTCTCCTGGTGTTGCTGGCGTCACAGTCACGTAGTTCCCGGTGTTATGACATTTGACGTTGCACACCTCCGGGTGGGCAGAAGGCGTCAGGGAAGCGGCGGCTCGGTACCGGCCGGAGGTCAGGCCAGGGCATCCGGTGCCGCTCGGCAGCTATGCTGGTGCTGGTGCTGGTGCTGGTGCTGATGCTGGTGCTGGTGCTGGTGTTGCGCTCACCACGGTCAGGCTCTGCCGGATGGTCCGAATGCGTGTGTCCTCTGAGCCTCAGTCTTTCGTGCCCGGTCGTGTAAACAAACTGCGGGCTGAATCTGACTGGAAGCGGATGCGGCCTGCGGGAATGGAGACAGAGGTCGAAAAACAGTCGAGCCCAGTCACGACTAAACACTGCAGAATGGGCGGTATATCACCACAGCAGTTGACACGCGCCGAAGCCAAACTACTCATCTAATTATTGCTGACTGTCGGGACGTTACAACACACCGCTGACTGCCGGAACGGCACAACACACCGCTGACTGCTGGGACGACACAACACACCGCTGACTGCTGGGACGACACAACACACCGCTGACTGCCGGAAAGACACAACACACCGCTGACTGCCGGGACGACACAACATACCGCTGACCGCCGGGACGACACAACATACCGCTCACTGCCGGGACGACACAACACACCGCTGACTGCCGGGACGACACAACATACCGCTGGCTGCCGGGACGACACAACACACCGCTGACTGCCGGGACGACACAACACACCGCTGACTGGCGGGCCGATTCTGTACAGAGGCTGCTGGCTGAGCAGCGGCGGCCTGGCGCCTTCCGTGACTCTCGACGGCCGTCTGCTCCGGACATTGCCAGGCCCGTGACCATGTCTTCAGGGGGGGGGGGGAGAGCACTGTCATATCTGACATGCCGTCCATTCGTGACCTTGATTCGAGTCCACGTTCCGGTGATAAATGGCACACATACTCAGGAAGTGGACGCCTACTGGGTGTGCCCTTGCAATGATCCTCTCGACGTCTGCTGTATATGGAAAATGTAAATATTTGGACCAGGGCTGCTGGCAGATCAAGCAAGTGGTACGATGCGTTGGTCATTTTGGGGTTCACCCTCCATAATCCAACCTCAGTCAGTTCTCTTCAATGTCGGTCGGTGAAAAGGTTGGTGATTTGAGAGCGCGCAAATTGGCACAGTTAGCTCCTGAGTAAGCTGTGTGTGTCAGAGTATGCAGTGTTAACATACGCCTGATCTTTGGTACGGAAAACAGTAGCGTCTTTCAAGGTTCGGCAAGTAAATATTACTTATCCAGGATTGGACGCAGTGTCATGTTAAACAAAGACCTATGTAGTGAAAATGACCTGAAATATATCCGAAATATATGAATACTTGGAGCAAATGTCATCCTTTTTTAGCCTGACGCACCACTTCCCATATAAAAATAATAATGCGGACAACAGAAAAACCGTGTTGCGGCTTCTTTACCTTGCTGACTAGAAACACAACGAGATTGCCAGTTTTCCCCCAGTTTTGATGCATACTGAGAACGTAGTTCACGCGTTTAAAATGAAACGTGCTCCGTAATATGATTTTAAGTGAATGCAATTGAATAAATGATGACATGTACAAGGCGTCGGGTTCTGGTGTACATCTATAGCTAAGACAGCTATCAAGGCACATAGAAGTTCTGATTTTATCAGTGCTTATTTTATTGAATGCATTTTATTTAATAAACAAGTATAATGCAGCCAAAATTGAGCTGAAAGATGCCTGATTTCGTCTCACGTCGGAAGAGAAAACGTGTACCTGACCTAGTGTCCAGGAAAAATTCCAGCCAACTGAAGTTTGATTGTGCGGATGGATTGGAGACAGGCGGCCGCCTGGTGTGAGGTTCTGTGACTATGGAGACAGGCGGCCGCCTGGTGTGAGGTTCTGTGACTATGGAGACAGGCGGCCGCCTGGTGTGAGGTTCTGTGACTATGGATACAGGCGGCCACCTGGTGTGAGGTTCTGTGACTATGGAGACAGGCGGCCGCCTGGTGTGCGGTTCTGTGACTATGGAGTCAGGCGGCCGCCTGGCGTGAGGTTCTGTGACTATGGAGACAGGCGGCCGCCTGGTGTGAGGTTCTGTGACTATGGAGACAGGCGGCCGCCTGGTGTGAGGTTCTGTGACTATGGAGACAGGCGGCCGCCTGGTGTGAGGTTCTGTGACTATGGAGACAGGCGGCCGCCTGGTGTGAGGTTCTGTGACTATAGAGACAGGCGGCCGCCTGGTGTGAGGTTCCGTGACTATGGAGACAGGCGGCCGCCTGGTGTGAGGTTCTGTGACTATGGAGACAGGCGGCCACCTGGTGTAAGGTTCCGTGACTATGGAGACAGGCGGCTGCCTGGTGTGAGGTTCTGTGACTATGGAGACAGGCGACCGCCTGGTGTGAGGTTCTGTGACTATGGAGACAGGCGGCCGCCTGGTGTGAGGTTCTGTGACTATGGAGACAGGCGGCCGCCTGGTGTGAGGTTCTGTGACTATAGAGACAGGCGGCCGCCTGGTGTGAGGTTCCGTGACTATGGAGACAGGCGGCCGCCTGGTGTGAGGTTCTGTGACTATGGAGACAGGCGGCCACCTGGTGTGAGGTTCCGTGACTATGGAGACAGGCGGCTGCCTGGTGTGAGGTTCTGTGACTATGGAGACAGGCGACCGCCTGGTGTGAGGTTCTGTGACTATGGAGACAGGCGGCCGCCTGGTGTGAGGTTCTGTGACTATGGAGACAGGCGGCCGCCTGGTGTGAGGTTCTGTGACTATGGAGACAGGCGGCCGCCTGGTGTGAGGTTCTGTGACTATGGAGACAGGCCGCCGCCTGGTGTGAGGTTCTGTGACTATGGAGACAGGCGGCCGCCTGGTGTGAGGTTCTGTGACTATAGAGACAGGCGGGCGCCTGGTGTGAGGTTCCGTGACTATGGAGACAGGCGGCTGCCTGGTGTGAGGTTCTGTGACTATGGAGACAGGCGGCCGCCTGGTGTGAGGTTCTGTGACTATGGAGACAGGCGGCCGCCTGGTGTGAGGTTCTGTGACTATGGAGACAGGCGGCCGCCTGGTGTGAGGTTCTGTGACTATGGAGACAGGCGACCGCCTGGTGTGAGGTTCTGTGACTATGGATACAGGCGGCCACCTGGTGTGAGGTTCTGTGACTATGGAGACAGGCGGCCACCTGGCGTGAGGTTCTGTGACTATGGAGACAGGCGGCCGCCTGGTGTGAGGTTCTGTGACTATGGAGACAGGCGGCCGCCTGGCGTGAGGTTCTGTGACTATGGAGACAGGCGGCCGCCTGGTGTGAGGTTCTGTGACTATGGAGACAGGCGGCCGCCGGGTGTGAGGTTCTGTGACTATGGAGACAGGCGGCCGCCTGGTGTGAGGTTCTGTGACTATGGAAACAGGCGGCCGCCTGGCGTGAGGTTCTGTGACTATGGAGTCAGGCGGCCGCCTGGTGTGAGGTTCTGTGACTATGGAGACAGGCGGCCGCCTGGCGTGAGGTTCTGTGACTATGGAGTCAGGCGGCCGCCTGGTGTGAGGTTTTGTGACTATGATGTGTGTGTGAAGACGAGGAGGACATTGAGTTCACTTGAGAAATAATGAGGCAGAGGCGGGTTACTGGTAGCTCTTGCTGTGTTACCCGAGGAAAGATCTGTGTAGTAAGTGGGGAGGCAGACGGGTGGGGTGTGCTTAAACTGTTCAGATTCAACTTTGGGAAAACAACACAATATTGGGTTAAGTGGGGGAACATGATGTATTTGTTGATGGAATTTCCAACAACATTATTCCATTTAAGGGTGGGAGGGCAGATCCGCACCGTGTCCAGGTGAGAAGGAAGGTCATCGCGTCGTATCCAGATGAGAGGAGAGGCCTCCACACGGCTTCCAGGTGAGAGGGAAGTTCTCCACACCGTGTCCAGGTGAGAGGGAGGTCACCATACCGCGTCCAGATGAAAGGGAGGTCACACCGTGTCCAGGTGAGAAAGCAGGTAACCACACCGTGACCAGATGCGAAGGAAGGTTCCCCAAAGCGCCCAGTTGAGAGGAGAGGGCAATTAACTGCAGGACACCTCGTTTCGGTAGCAGTTGAGAGTGTGACTAAGCGTGAGACCTCGCTGCCGTGTGAAGGTGTGACCCTCCCTGCCGTACCATTAAGCTGCGGCCCTCGCTGCCGTGCCATTAAGCTGCGACCCTCGCTGCCATACCGTTAAGCTGCGGCCTTCTCTGCCGTACCGCTAAGCTGTGACCCTCGCTGCCGTACCGTTAAGCTGTGGCCCTCGCTGCCGTACCGTTAAGCTGCGACCCTTGCTGCCGTACCGTTAAGCTGCGACCCTCGCTGCCATGTAATTAATATCCGGCCCTCACTGCCGTACCGTTAAGCTGCGGCCCTCGCTGCCGTACCCGTATGCTGCGGCCTTCGCTGCCGTACCGTTAAGCTGCGACCCTCGCTGCCATGTCATTAAGCTGCGGCCTTCGCTGCCGTACCGTTAAGCTGCGACCCCTGCTGCCGTACTGTTAAGCTGCGACCTTCGCTGCCGCACCGTTAAGCTGCGACCCTCGCTGCCGTACCGTTAAGCTGCGGCCCTCGCTGCCGTGTCATTAAGCTGCGGCTTTCGCTGCCGCAGGATGGACTGGCCAGTGCGCACCCTCAGCTTCAGTCATGACGGCCTGCTGTTGGCCGCCGCCTCCGAGGATCTGCTGATCGACGTGAGTGCCGTGTCTAGCGGTGCGCGGGTCACCAGTGTGCCGGTGCAGGCGGCTACCTACACAGTCGCCTGGCATCCGAGTCGCTATCTGCTGGCATACGCGTGTGATGACAAGGACGACAGGGAACGGGACGCCGGCACCGTCAAGTTGTGTGGCGTGCCCGAGTGATGGCGCTTCACATTGATAATTGCGGAAAAGGTGCCGCTGGATGCTATATCGTTGACGACGTGGAGTAATACTTACAAGAAGTTCCCCGGAGTGTCCAACCCGAGGCGGAATCAAACAAAAAAGTTTCTCACATTTGCAGGGAGTGTGTTGAGGCTACATGCTCTTTCAGTTCTGGCGTTAAGCCGGCTTGTGAGTAATAGCATCATTGTGCTCATCATCATCATCATGAATTGAATCAGCCAATGAAGAGATGCAGTTGTTCAAATAAAGCCATGTGTTGCATTGCCGATATGCGGTTTGCAAGCTGTTGGAAGTAACTGAAATATTACATCTCGATAAATATTGAAATTCGATAGTGTATATAATGCCACCGCAAGGAAATGTTTGGCCGTCAGCTTTTTAACTATCACGACCGATATTGTGAAGACTCGTAGGAAGAATTTGACCCTTTTTAACGCTTTTACAACCTCGTACACGTCATTGTTGCATCACCTGGAGAGATGTTCGCCATCAACGGGTTTTGCTTTCATATGCACATGGATCGCTTTCGGCTCCACTGTGAATCGCGATACGACAGTCTGGCACGCCAACAGGTTACTTCCCCTTTTGGTATGGGTTCAAATAATTGCCTTAAATGCAAAATCAAAAGACGGGTGTGTGTTTTGGCTTGTATTTTACGAACATTCAGCGAGGTGACAGGATTACTTCCTTGCTACCATTCGGACTGTTCCTACCGTAAGGGAGCGTGAATTATGAGCTGTGACCTGGTTGGAAGGGAGATGATTATCCAACAATAACGGAAAAACGGGCATACCGCCCATCGTTCGCACCACAAAGTTGTCAGATTATTTTCTGAAAGTAATTCAATGGTTCGGAATTATAAAAGGGTTGTCTAATGAATCCCTAACAAAAGAAGCAACGCAATTATTTCAGAACTATTGCTCCGAAGGAAAACCTGTAAGACGCATGCGCATGATAGTACAATAAAGACATCGTGAGGATTAACTGGCAGGAACAAGGACAGATCAAGGAATTCAAATGCAGCGGGGCCTTCGTTTAGGGGTGGGGGAGGGGAGTGGGCTTAAAGGCGTGCCGGACCATAAAGGCAATTTGCGCCTCTTTTAAAGCGGCGCTTTAAGCGGCGCTTTCCACGTGTCTTTTTGCACGCTTTTTTCCCGCGTGTTTTTTTTTCCAATTGTTAAGCTTGAGCTTTTTTGATCACTCCTGACGATGGCCCCTGGCCGAAACGTTGAGTAATAAAGTATAATCTTTACCGATACTTTTGATGTCAACTCAGCACCTCCTGGTATATTGAAGGTCGTATATTTTCTTTACACGCAATGTCTAAAACCCAGGAGCATCTAAGAGCCATTCTTCGTTGTATTAAACAATGCTATAACGGAGTTTTACGCTATAGTATATGCAACGTTAAGGTGCTGAAGGCGGAGGCTGGGCGGGGGACATCACCCGGATATTTAGTGTATTTAGTTCACATTACTCCTACGCAATGGAGCTTGTAATTGGGGTGGCGGATGGTTCACGAGAAAGTTGGTTTTATCAGGGGGCCGGCCTACTCTCGTTCAAAAGCACCGATGGGTCTTTGTTGTGCGGACAACAAGGTAATTGTCCACACCGCCTATCAACGCCGGCTGCCGCGCGTTATTTGTAAGTAGATGGTTAGTAGAGGCATGCTTTCATGTAGGGTTGTGTGTGAGGTCAGTACAGTGTTTTGCAATGCGGCGCGTTTACGCCCGCTATGCATCTGGGTAGCCGTTTTACGTTATGAATTGACATCGCCTGGATATTTAGTGTATTTAGTTCACATTACTCCTACGCAGTGGAGCTTGTAATTGGGGTGGCGGATGGTTCACGAGAAAGTTGGTTTTATCAGGGGGCCGGCCTATTCTCGTCGAAAAGCACCGATGGGTCTTTGTTGTGCCATATCGGCTCACCTTCTGATGGCACCTCCGGGTAATCGTTTTACATTATACCAATTTTTAGGCAAGTCGGCTCATCTACGTTCGACGGCACCGCCAGGTAGCGATTTATTTCGAATGAAAAAGCGAATCGACTGATGTATGTACGTCTGATGCCATTCGTGGATGGTTATTTACGTGATTTCTACGAGTGTATGCACGGGCATGCAGTGTATGCTGAAGTGCGCGGTGAAATGCGTAGTGGTGGTGTAGTGTCTACAATGGTCCTGCTAGTTTGGTGGCATACAGATAGCCAAATAGTAGTTGGTGGAGTTCTGGGTGTTTTTCATCCAAAAGCGATGGAAGCGAGAGGCTGACGCCCTCTTTTTCGCAGAAGGTCTTAAGTAGTTCTCTTTGGGCGTCAAAGGTAGTTCTGTCTAGGAGTGAGGTGTTGTATAAATGGCATCCTCGTGTTGAGGCTGTGATAGTTTTGTGCAACCAGTTCTAAGCCTTGTGAGGATGACTTATTTTTGGAGGTGTGATTGACTTAATGTGTTCCTTGAGTTCCCTGCGTGCCTAGCGTTGGTTTGATGTTGTGGGTGTGGTTGGCGAGTTGAGGTGTAAAGCTGTGTTGTATCCATGTGTTCTGGTGATGCCTTCGTATGTGGCGTTGTAGGAGTGCTTTGCAATCGTCTACCGAAAATTCCATGTTGGGAGAAGTGATGAATTCTAAGGCTTGCTTTGCCACCCCGTCTGCTTGCTCTTTTTCCAGAGTGTTGACGCGGCCGGGAATTCAGAGAATTAGAACAAACACAAAATTGCGTTGCGGCCACGGCTTGTTGGAGCCGAGCAGTGCGTAGGCAAGTCTCAGTTTGCCTGGCAGTGATAGTCTAGATTTTCCTCGTTTTTGCGATAACTGGTTCTCAAATTCAGCAGCTTCTTTCAATCTCCAGTTCCAAATCTACGAGCCGTTTTTTTCAAAGTCACTAGCTGTTAGTGCCCTTGTATTTGATCAGGCTGATTAGTGAATCAAATGATGACCACTTATGCAACAGTTCAATAGTTCAACAGTGATAACAAGATTAACAAACGTTCCAGCCTCCAAATCAACAGGCTATCAACATAACTGACAACGACGGATAACAATCCAACCGAGCCACCAAACGTCCCAGCACCAACATCTTGTAACAGACTACATCTCACAAGCCTCATCAATCCAACTCTGCCTCTCACCTCTGTCTCTCACGTACGTCCGCGTCAACTGTCTCGAGGCGACTCCCCGACATGGGGGGCCTGTGGCTCGCGAGTCAGAGCCATTGCATCAACAGGCAAGTCGCAGGCTGCTATTGGCCATCGGCTCAATGACGTGGTACTTACGGTCGGTCCTCCCGGGTCAGTGCCGCGAGAGAAACGCGTCGACGAAGTCAAAATCTCACAGCCGGCCAGCGCCCATCTCGGCGCCGTCGCGTCAAAACAGATTAGGTCAGCGCCGGGACCTCTGCGGCGGCCCTGCCCGGAGCGTTCCTGGGTAGACTCGACGAGTCCCAAGACTCGACGAGTCCGTACACATGGGATTAAAATGCATTGAAAAGTGGTGGTCGAAAACTAACTTCGTTACAACGCAACGCATGGTCCAAAATTTCGATTTTACTTCCCAGAGAAATTCTTAAATCCGCTAGATTATTTACGGCCAAGTACACTGTTCATTGCCCTTACATTCACTCACGACATAAATATTAAACCAAGCGAGTTACAATGATAAGTTACAAGGCATTCCTATGCGGGTTAATCTACCGGCCTTTAAGGTGTCCCTGAAAGCTGATCCATGTTAGTTCACGTCATGCACTAATTACAGGATGACACAACCTCGAGAGCGGCCTCGTGCGGAACTCACGATTCGCATTTTCAGGTGTTTTCTTCGAGAAGTGGTGACGCTCGCGGCATCACCAGTGACGTCATAGTCTGGCGGGACGTCCGAGAGTGGGCTGGCCAGCCCACGTTATCAGATGCTCCGACGATGCTACACCACAAGAGTTGCCACTCGTCCAGATCGCTAGTCAGATCAGGCTCGCGGTGACCTGCTGACCGGATGATGTCAGCTCGTCTTCACCAGGCGGAAGTGGTTGATACATTTCGGATACAGTCAGGGTTCAGCGAATGGATGCAAGGGTTGGGAGCATTGTAAACGATTTCTACCACCAGATACATTATATGCGCATTCTGCTATGGCATCCATTCCACCACATTCTGATGTGTCACACAAAACACCGGATTAGCATGTTCCGTCACGCTCTGTCAATTGGCACCAAGCCTGAACAGCACTGAGTACCACACGGCTCAAACAGTAAGTGTCTGCACGGGGCACACGTGTTCATGTGTCTCAGCTGAGTGGCACATTGGCCCAAACAGTTTCGTGGCGCACAGGACACCGAGGCTCAATGGACCGACCTTAAGCACTCGTGACTAGGTTCTACTAGCTTGCACAAGTACACACATGCACACATTGACGCAGAAATGCAAATATAATCGTTGTCCAAATATTTTGCATATCTGGATGAAAAATGTCACCCAATGAAAATAATAATGCCCTTGCGCTTGGCAATAATACTTCCTTTACTGCAAGTACTTCAGATAATAGATTGAGCCCAGGCAGAACCAAATCAAATCTGTACTCTTAAATCCCCTTTGAAGGCGAATTTTTAAATCCCAAATATGTTTTTGTTCCAAGAATGTCTCTTTCTTTTTCACCTTGTCCCGCGATTGAATTATTTTTCAACGTTGATGCTATCCATTTTAAAGTGCATTGGAATTCGCCAGGAAACTTCAGTTTAACACGCGTCCTGGAGGGCCTCCGAAAATTACGCGCACTGGAGATGGGGCGGGTTCCGCCCCCATAAGATCTCGGCTCCTATTAAAGCTAGAGCAACGAAATTCTCAGGGTGGATGGGTACGGTAGTGAACTCTATTGTGTGCAAATTTCATGACCTTAGGTCAATATCTTCAAGGTAAAATGAGGTCACATATGTAACAAATTTCTTCTTTTGCGTGTCTTGGCTTGTCCTTGTTATGGATCGTTGTGATTGTGCTTAAATGCTCCAAAACGAGCATCAATGATGTTTTGGACATAACTAATTATGCAATACAGATGCTAGATCCGGCATTTGACCTCAGATCACCTATATAGCAGCACTTTATCAGTCAGTTACCTGTTCCAGTTACCGCAACCGGTTCGCCCGCCCGACTTCTCCGTCGAGCGGCTCGGCACAATCGGCTTCGCGAAGAAAGGAGTGAATTACATGAATAAAGTATGGAAACGCTTAGGTACACAATGCCAAACAGTAGTTTTCAAGATGTGTAGGGAGTAACATGCAAAGTGACATCAACCGCATGACAGTCATTTGCATTTATGACAACATTCCAGTTGACCAAGTTTGGTTCCATTAACCTGTCATGAACTTGACCTGACTTGACCTCGGTGGCCTAACATGACCTTGAAACTACATAGCATAACAATATACATCAAACAAGTCGCTAGTGTTGCCAAGAACACTTTCCTTTTGCCAATATACGGGAAGCGCATCAGCGCCGATTTTTGTGGTCTGGCGCTACGAAATGTTTTGACTCTAACGACCTCTAACTCTAAAATAATTTCGGCCGATTTCCGTTTTTCTTACTTTAAGCGACGCGCCGGATATTTGTAAGCAGTTACTAAAAAAATTGCGTATATCGACCAGTAACATCTGGAGTTATTTACGAAAAACTGGAGGGGTGTGCGGATTTCCCCCTCCCCTCCAGTGCTCGTGTTAACGTAAACTCCAGTTCCACAATTTTCCTTACTCTAATTTCCCACTTTTTACTTCCGTTCCATTTAATTGAGGCACTCGCAAAATTTGTGGTGACCGTTATCCGAGAATGGTTTCATCTTTTGACCCTGAACTCGCATTTCGAGCCGAATTTTGTTGAAACATTCAGCAGGTCGGTTGATTGAATTTTCAGTTATGTTCAATTTTCAAAAATTATTTCAACCGATAAATTATGCTTCACTAATTTTGCGGATAAATTAGACGATTCAGTTCCGTTTCGTCGTCTACTCATTGATTTACGAACACAACAAAGAGCAAATATGCAGCAATATTATACGATATCACGATACATTTCTATTCGTGGCCAAAATCAGAGGGAGTTTGCGGGAAGTATTTCGGGAAGCCTGCATTCACGGTTTTCTTGGTGTGATGTCAGCAGGCCAAGTTGTGATGGTGGCTGCAAGCGGTGACTGTTCGGCGATTCTTTTCCTTGCTCGCCTCAAAGTACGACGGCTAGATTCGACCCAGGCCTATCGTCGACACCAGTTGTAAGTACTTGGGTCCAGTCTGGGTCACGGCAACCAGTTGTAAACCCTTATATCCAGTCCGGGTCACGGCAACCAATTGCAAGCAAGTCTCTGTTTGTCTGGTAATTATAGTCTAGATATTCCTTGTTTCTGTGATAACTGGATTCATATTCAGCAGCTTCTCTCAATCTCCAGTTCTCAAATCCGCGAGCAGGTCTTCAAAGTCGCCAGCTGTTAGTGCCCTTGTATTGATCGGGCTGATTAGTGAATCAAATGGCGACAACTTATGCAACAGTCTCAAAAGTCCAACAGTGATATCAAAATTAATAAATGTTTCAGCCTCCAAATCAACAGGCAGTTGTAGCTGACAGCGACGGACAACTCTCCAGCCGAGCCACGAAGCGTCCCAGCGCCCACATCTTGTAACAGGCTACGTCTTACGAAACTCAACAATTTAGCTTTGCCACTCACATCTGTCTCTCACGTTCGTCCGCCCGCGTCGACTGTCTCGGGGAAACTCCCCGACCTGGGGAGGGGGGGGGGCTGTGGCTCGCGAGTCACAGCCATTGCATCAGACAGGCCCGTCGCAGGCTGCCATTGGCCATCGGCACAATGACGCAGTGCTTTCGATCGGTCCTCCCGGGTCAGTGCCGCGGGTGGAATGCGTCGCGTGGAAGTCAAAATCTCACAGCCGGCCAGCGCCCATCGCGGCGTCGTCGCGTCAAAACAGCCTAAGTCAGCGCCGGGACCTCGGAGGTGGCCCCCACCCCGAGCGTTCCTGGTTAGACTCGACGAGCCCCAGGACTCGACGTGTCCGTTCACATGGAAGTCAAATGCGTTGAAAGGAGGGGGTCCAAAACTAACATTATTACAAATGACTGGATGTGGGCAGTCCTGTGTGCTGTTAATTAACTGAAGGAATGCTTTGGAATGTGAACGAATTACAACGTTTTTTGTGTTGCGCATCTTTAAACTAGCAGATAGCGGCCGGTATGGCCAGTGCTTCAGCGGTGTAGATGGAAAAGGTCTCCGGAAAACATTTGAAAAGCTTAAGGCCTGGTCCAGTGATACCGATGCCTACTCTGTCCTTTAAAAGTACTGGACACTTTTAACTTGTTCGATGGCTTGGCCGTTGATGTGACGAAAAATTGTGGGTGTGGAGCGGTGGCGACTATTTCGCTGTTTACAATGCAATTTTTAAAGTACTTGGTCCCGCTGCGTACCCAAATTTACTAATTCGTACTATCAAAAAGCTACTATGTTCTGGCAGCACTTTGGCTGCATCTAAACCTGCTAGCAGAATATGTAATGCAGCATTGGCACCGATGGGATAATAGAGAGCACCGTTCATTTCGAGTAATCTTGCAAAATATCAATAGCTGTAATGTTAATTAAAGACCTTTTGCCGAATCTGTTCTGCTTAAGCTGTTTTACCGAATCTTACAGCGTTTTACCGAATCTGCTCTTTTCGGGCTCCGATCCACCGGTAATGGCTTAACATAAACCTGATAGGCTTTGCATAGAAAGCAGAGGCGCAGCCAGGAAGACCCGCCCCCTTAGGAACAAAAATCCGCTAGATGAAACGAGAAATTTTGAGATTTCCACCACGCAAAACCTAAAACTTTCGGCCCAGTTCGCGAGTCGAAAGCTGTCCATTCTCATTGCATCTTTCGGTCGCCCCTCTTTAAAAATCCTAGCTGTACCGATGATAGCAAGAATCGACTCGAAAGTGGTTCTTCCCAATCCCTCCAAATTCTGAGATAGTTCCCGTGCCACTGCACTGCCCTCAGAACAAATATATATCTAAGCTGCCAAATATCGATGGTTTATCACAAGGGAAACTTCCAGTAGTAGTTTTCCAATCGGATAATATCGCGCCACCCCTCACAGGAACAAAGCATCCTTTCGTAGAAGCCCAACTACGCCCCCTGGAATTTTGCATCCAAAGACACCCCTCTGGTAGGTTCGAATACACCTTGCCACTAGCGAATCCAGGGCCATTCGGACCATGGTTCCACAACCTCCACCCACCCAACGGCCTGATTTTAGGAAGTTAGAGATTTTCGGCGTTTTCTGAAATTCTAGACACATTGCATTAATAAAGTATAATTTTTATGATGAGGCCTCATACATACATTGCCGAAATCCGAGAAGCACATTTTTTTCCTTCTGACTTTCCACCCACTCCACCAACTGGCCGACTGGATCCGCAAATGCCTCTCGCCACTGAAAGCTTCAGCAGGTAATCACCCCTCCAAGAAAAGTGGGTCCTTTGAGGGCGAGTCCAAGTGCACTCACTTAACAATAAGTGGCTCCTACACGGCGAGATGGTACCCACAAGATTGGTACCCCATCCGAATGAAAAATCCGGATACGGCAGTACGTTAGGGGGAAGTTACCTCCCCAACAAATAGTGAAAAGTCCACAGCTGGTGAATTTGCAGAACGGCTCGTGGATTTGAAAACTGGTGTTTGAAGGAAACTGCTGGATTTGGGAACCAGTTATTGCACAAACGAAGAAAAGAAAATGCGACTATCATTGCCAGGCAAACTGAGACTTGCTTACACATTGCTCGACTCCAACAAGCCGTGGCCCGCAAAGCAAACAACTTTTTCATTCTCTGAATTTCGGGCAACGTCAACACTCTATAAAAAGGGCAAGCAGCTGCCAAGGGGCTGGCAAGGCAAGCCTTACTATTGTACACTTCTCTCAACATGGAATATTCTGTAGACGATTGCAAAGCACTCCTACAACGTCACACACGAAAGCATAAACAGAACACATGAACAGAACAAAGCTTTACACCTCAACGCGCCAACCACACCCACAACATCAAGCCAACGCTAGGCACGCAAGGAACTCAAGAAACACATTAAACCATCACACAGCCACAAAGAAGTCATTCTCACTACATTTAGAACTGGTCGCACAAAATCAACACAGCCTCAACTGGAGGATGCCCTTTATACAATACCTCCTTGCGACACCTGCTGCAATATCCGGATACTGCCGTATCCGGATTTTTCATTCGGATGGGGTACCAATCTTGTGGGTACCATCTCGCCGTGTAGGAACCACTTATTGTTAAGTGGGTGCACTTGGACTCGCCCTCAAAGGACCCACTTTTCTTGCAGAAAACTATAGGCCAGTAAGCCTCACATCACTAGTCTGCAAGGTACTTGAATCAATTATCAAGGATAAAATAGTTAGTTTTCTGGAAGCAAACAGAGTGATTCAAGATGCTCAACATGGGTTTAGAAAAGGGCGATCGTGTCTCACAAATCTCTTGAACTTTTTTAATTTTGCTACAGAACAATTTGATAAGGGAAATCAGGTTGATGTAGCATATCTTGACTTTAGCAAGGCCTTTGACAAGGTACCTCATACACGGTTAATGATGCAGCTTCAGGCCCATGGTATTGTGGGTAACATCCTAAAGTGGATAGGGTTGTGGCTTTCAGATAGACAGCAGAGAGTGATGCTAAATGGTACAAAATCATCATGGCAAAATGTTCTTAGTGGAGTCCCCCAGGGGTCAGTACTGGGACCACTATTGTTCATTATGTTTGTAAATAACATTGAAAGTGGCCTAAGCAGTAAGGTTTTGAAATTTGCAGATGATTTGAAGATCTTTAGGGCAATAACAGGGCACAATGAGCAGGTCTTGCTGCAGAAAGACTTAGACGAGCATATGAAGTGGTCCGAAAAATGGCAAATGAAATTTAATTTTGATAAGTGCAAAATCATGCATGTAGGTAGGCAGCATATCAAGGCTCCATACTTGATGGGTGGCCAAGTACTATCTGTGACTCAGTAGGAGAAGGACTTAGGTGTTATTTTGAACACAAAATTGGGGGCATCAGAACAGACCAAAGAAGCCAGGAAGAAGGCACTAAGAATGCTTGGGGCAATAAATAGGAATGTATCATACAAAAGTGAGGAAGTCATCAGGAAGCTTTATTGTGCATATGTCAGGCCACATCTGGAATATTGTGTCCAAGCTTGGTCCCCTAGTTATGAAAAAGATTGTTGGCTTTTTGAGAGAGTACAAAAGAGGGCAACACAAATGGTGAATGGTATGGGCAACCTGGCATATGAGGAAACATTGAAGAAATTGAATATGTTTTCACTTAGATATAGAAGGCTGAGAGGAGATCTCATCGAGGTCTTTCAATTTGTTCATGGTCAGGAACAGGGTTATCTCAGGGAACTGTTTGAATTTAACAGAAATGATGCAATTAAAGGTCATCAATTCAAAATTAAAGTTAATCACAGCAGGACAAGGTTAAGACAGTCCTTCTTCACCAACAGGGTAGTAGAACACTGGAACCAGCTGCCAGAAACCATTGTCAGTAGCAACACACTGAACATCTTTAAGAACAGCATAGACAATCATTATAAGAATAGGGGGCTTGTTTTTCTGTATTCCAGGGAGAGTTGATCAACACATTTGGTGGACAACTGGTTCAGTGTTCAGAGTGCAACCAAGAAGGGCCCTTGTGGCTCATAGTTGCACTGATCTTTTATGTCTTTATGTCTTTATGTCTAACACCACATTAAGCATAAGTCGCATCCTGCTAGACTGTACTACCTTTGACGCTCAAAGACAACTACTTAAGGCCTTCTGCGAAAAAGAGGGCATGACCCTCTCGCTTCCATCGCTTCCGGATGACAAACACCCAAAACTCCTCCAATTACTATTTGGCTATTTGTATTCCACCAAATTAGCAGAAGCGAGGTAGACACTACACCACCACCACGCACTCTACCGCGCATTTCAGCACGCACTGCATGCCCGCGCATCACTCGTAGAAATCAGGTAAATAACCATCCACGATTGGCATCGGCCGTACATACATGAGCCGATTCGCTTTTCGATTCGAAATAACTTGCTACCTCGCTAGGTAGCAATGTATTTTATTTTGTTTATTTATTTAGATGAGCCGACTTGCCTCAAAATTGGCAAAATGTAAAACGATAACGCAACACTCCTGGAAGAGCGGGCGTTTTTCGCTGGCAGGAAGGTCTCTCACGGATTTTGGTAGGTGACGTGACGGTCCTTTTCGATGGCTGACTCTTGCTGAGGGGTGATCAGCCTGACCTCGGCTACGTATCATGATGTTCGTGACCTGCGCGCCACGGGGTCGGTCGACCGCTTGGCCAGAGGCAGTCGGATGGAAAGTGTCGTGTGAACGGTTGCATGCGATGCAAACTAAACGCGAAGACGGTAGAACAAAAATGGCAGCACACAGTTGACCACCTATGTCGATTTGACACTTCGACATAGCGCATTTGAGCTTGAGATGCTACCTTCAATAGATTCAGTAGATCAACCAGATTTTAACAAAGTTACAGCCAACTTTGTCTATGCTAGATAACTGTCCAGCGGAGACGCAGCCAACGCAGAGATGCAGTCAGGATTTTCTTAAATGCATCCGACAACAAATGTTATGAAGCTGAATGTTATGACAAATGTTTTGCGTGTTGAAAATATCAAAATTTCCTGTTTGACCCATTGTATTTTTGGTTGATAGACGGGAGTGGTGTAATACTGCGCCTTTGTAATAAAACATGGCACGCTATGAACCAAATATGCAGACCGCCTAAGCATGCATCTAGATACAGAATGTCAAAACCTTATTGGAAAAGGCGTTGGTTCAGTATTCGGTAAATGTTAAGCAAACGCTTACAAGAGCCCTTGGACTCCCGTAAGAACCCACACGTATTCGTAAGTACACGTTCGTAATGGCTCGTAGGCATTCGTAAAGGTCCATAGATGTTCGTAGGAGCCCGTAGATGCTCGTGAGAGCACATAGACTTCCGTGAGAGTTCTTAGATGTTTGTGAGGACTCGTAGACATTTGGAAGAGCCCATAGGCGTCAGTAAGCGCTCGAAGATGGTCATTGGGGCCCCTAGAAGTGAGTAAAGGACCGTGAACGTTCGTACTCGTAACCCGTGAACCCATAGACGTTCATAAAGACCCGTAGATGTGCATAGGGGTCCATGCACGCCCGTAAACATCGTAAAGGCTCGCAGACGTTCGTAAGGGCCTGTAGACGTTCATAAGGTCCTGTAGTCGCTCGTAATGGCTTGAAGACGCTCTTAGGGCCACGAAAAGTGCTGATGATCGTTCTATCTCTGCCATGGCGATCTTGTAGACGATGATTCCAGATACCTACGGGCCGCGCCAGGGGCCTGTGGGAGCCAAAGTGGGCAACCACTCCACCCCTGGCTACATGGGTGTGGCTACAGTTTTGAAATGGGGGATGGGACAAACCAGGGACGCGGTATGTTTCGGGAAGATGGAGCTCCCACAAAAAAAACAATCCTCGGATTTCAGCCGCTTAATTTTGAAGGTCTGGTTTTCAGATTTACCATTGTTCAAAATGATATTTTGGTGCACAGAAAGTTCCTCCAAAATTAGCAAGGTTCACTCCTTATCACTGCCTATGAACACCTAGCTATATGTCGTATGTACTGGGCCCGATTTTACAATCACCATAGAGCAATGCTGTAGTCACGTTTAGCGTTGCTGTCTTGTAGCAGAAGATAAAATATTGGACGATGGTTTTGTGGTAGTAAATATTGACATACACCAGTGGCGTACCGAGGATGGGGGGGGGGGGCATTAGGGACAGTTGCTCCCCTGAGAGGTTGGGTGCCCGAAGAATCGCGCTGAGGTTCGGAAAAATTGCTCTAGGCTCCGTAAAAAAATAGGCTGGGCCCCAAAAATCGCACCGTAGCCTCTAGAGATCACATTGGCTGCCAAAAAGTCGCACAGGGTCCAATAAAATGACGCTGAGGGCCCAAAAAATCGCATCGGAGGTCATAAAATAACATTGAGGACCCCAAAAGTATCGCAGGGGCCCCTGAAAATGACGCTGTGACCCACAAAAATCGCACCAAGGGCACTGAAAATCACATTGGAAGCCCAAAAAGTGAGACCGGGCCCCTAAAAATGCCGCTGGGGCCCAAAAAAATCACGCCGGGACTCAGGAAAGTCGCACCGGGGCCCGCAAAATCACGCTGGGGCTTCAAAAGGTCGGGCCGGAATAACGCTGGGGCCAAAGAAGCCTTGCCGGGACCTCCGAGAGTGACGCTGGGGCCCAAAAGACGGGCCAGGTCCCTGAAAATTGCGCTGGGGCCACCAAAAGTTCGCACCTGGGCCACTGAAAATCACGCCGGTGACCCAAAAAAAGTCGTGCCAGTGTCCTTGAACATCACGATGGCCCAAAAAGACGGACTGAACCCCTGAAAATCACGTTGGGTGCCCAAAATATCAGGCCGGGACCCCTTAACATCGGGCTGTGGCTCCAAAAACGTCGGACAGGTGTCCCTGAAAATCACGCTCAACACCGACGAATCAACACTAAAACGTCACACTCCATCGAATCGACCCGAGCACCGGAATATTCCGAACAAGCCCCGAAAGAAAGTTATCCGAAGGGCCTTTCTGCACTGAATGGTGCCATCGGCTGAAAAAAAACCGTTGAGCAACCACAGTGGCTTGCTTACCTAAGAGGAAAATGCCGCCTCCCTCCTGAACGGTTGGGCTACCAGGGATCGCGCCGGGGTCCCAAAAATCTCCCCGGGGCCCATAAATTCGCATCGGGGCTATAAACAAATGCAACGGGCACAAGAAACTCGCGCCAGGCCCGAATATTTGTTCCGGGGCCCGCGAAAATCGCGCTGGGGCCCAGCAAAGTGCAACATTCCCAGCGAGCTCGCGCCGAGCCCCCGAAATATCGCACCTGGGACCCAAAATTATCGTCGGTAGTCCCAAAAAATATGTTCGGGACATGAAAAATTCCATTTGGGGATCCCAAAAATTGGCGTCGATGGCCTCAAATAAGCACGGCTCTGCCCCAAAAATCGCATGGGAACCCAACATATGCCAGGACGGAGCTCCCCAAAATAAGGAAGGATGCCTAAAAATAAATGTCCGAGCCAGGAAAATCGCTCCGGAGTCCCAAACATACCACTAGATGCCTTCAAAAATCGTACAAGGCCCCGATAAAAAAAAACGTATCGGAGCTCGGAAAATCGGAGTGGGACACAAAAATATGGCGCTGAGGACCCCGAAAATCAGGCCGGACTCGGACTTTAGAAAATCACAAGTCACTAAAAACGCGTCAAGCCAAAAATAACCTGGCGTCGGATCCACACGGAAACACACACACTTGAGCCCGAAAAATCGCACAGGGACCCCGAGGGGTTTTACCGGAGCATTCAAAATCGTGTTCGGGTCCCACAAATGTGCCCTAAATAAGCACAGCCGGACCCTAAGAACACAACGGGAGGCCGAAAATGCATGGACCCTACAAAGCGCGCCCATTCTCGCAAAAAGTGGCAAAGCCTTAAAACCTGTATGCAGCTCTAAATACAGACATCGGGAGCCCTAAGAAAACACATCAGAGGCCCTCAAAGCACACCAGAGCCATGGGACCGAATGGAGACCTAAAAACCGGCTGGGTCCCTCAAAAAGCAACATGGTCCTGCAAAAATTAACACAGAAAGACGAGTACTAAATAAATACATCGGGTCTTCGAAAACGCGCCTGTTCCTAAAAAATATCGTCGGTGCACAACAAAAAAGCAAGAAAATTGTAAAAAAAAGTCTGGTTTCAAAAATGTGCTCGGCCCCTAACAAAAATTGGCTGGAGCTCTAAAATATATCCGCAGATGAAGAGAAACTCAACGGTTCCGAAAAATGGCACCTAGCTAGGGCCTCGATTCGTTAGCCGCGTATTTAACCAAAGCGCGGGGCGGTTGCACACTTTGGCTCCCACAGGGCCCTGCCACGGCTCTTCGGGCCGCGCCAGGGGCCCGTGGATATTTGGAGTAAACGTCTACAAGATTACCATGGCAGAGATAGAACGATCACCAGCACTTTTCATGGCTGTTGTTGGGCCCTAGGAGCGTCTTCAAGCCCATACGAGCGACTACGGGACCTTATGAACGTCTACAGGCCCTTACGAACGTCTACGAGCCTTTACGAAGTTTACTGGTGTGCATGGGCCCCTATGAACATCTACCGGTCTTTCCGAACGTCTACGGATTCACGGGTTGCAAGTATGAACGTTCACGGTGCATGAAGACTCAGCGTGTGTCCGGATTTATTAACCATGAGAAACCACCAAATATGGCACAAGACAGTCATGCGGCAGCAATTAGCAAAACGTAGGAGGCCTGGCAGAAACCGGAAAATCACACGAAGTGTGGCGAATACGCCGGATGCACATTCGCGCATCGTTCGTACACATGCACGAACGTTGGCATTTTGGCGACTGGGCGTTTTCAACTGGAATGTGTGAAATTGGCAAATTTTATATTTTTACTTGTACAGATGTTTTGTACGGGTGTAATTTAATTGTATTGTACGGGTGCAATTTAAGCAATGTGAGGTCACTTATCAAAGGATACCAAAGGAAAAAATATTCGAACTGGATGGGTAGTTGGGTTGAAATCCGTTGAGTCAGAAACGATGGTAGTAGATTGTGCCCCCTTTCACATGACAATTAAACCGGTCTCTGTTCATCTTATATAAAAAATAAAATGAGCCCCTTTGAAACATAGTGGTCGAAATCCGGGAACTTTTTAAGCAATGGGGGCAGGTGGGCCCACTCTAAATCCGTTTGCTCCCCCCTAGCGCCAACCCAAGTTAAGCCATTGACTTACACTAACCTTTCCCACGTTTTTCTGTTTTACGGGGACACATTTCGATTCAATGACAACCAGGGGCGGATAAAGGGAAACACATGCAATGGGAACATGTTCCACAACCCCCTCTCTTATGGAAGGTGGTGTTCCACCGGCCGGGAAAAGGCGCCCCTCCAAACAAGTAGGAGTTTCCTGGATCCACCCCTGATTACAACAATGCTCTCTCGCGGTTATGAACTCCGGCTGGTTATAAATTTGTGCGCATTCACGTGTGGCTTCTCTTGCAGATTTGACAACTTCCTTTCAACCATTAAGAGGAAAACGGACAATTTGAAGAAAACAAGTTATGTATTTTATATATCCGGAACAGCAACGTGGCAGTGTAAATTAAAAACCAGCGATGAGAGCGCCGTCCGAGCAAGTCATGACGGATTTCTTGGGGGAGCTCCTAGCCATATATGACTATGAGTGCCTGCTATCACAACGGCTGCAAACAAAAGGATACTCCGATTCCTATTACACTCAATCATTGCACACACACACACCGGACCTTCAACACCTGCGAAATTATTTCGATATCTCAATATTCTGATGCTGTACTGTGCTGGCAAGCCACGTCGAATGACATCCACATAATGCAAATTGAAGCCAAAGCGACGAACCGCGAAGACTGAAATTTGTTTACTAACCTTTGACCTTGAGGCTTGACCTGACATGCCCCGGGTCGAAATGTTACTCGAGGGGTGCCCACCCGCTTTCTCTTGATACGAATCATGGGTAGTTTTGGAAGAAAACGACGAAACGCGGGGCGACCGAAGAAATGAGTTTGACCTTTGACTTCGAAAATGCACGTGAATTTTGAACAGTTTGCTAGAGTATCTCACGGCACGTCGAATGACACCCACTTGATGAAAATTGAATACATAGCGATGAGGCGCGAGGATTTCGAGCAATTCAAACCAACCTTCGATCTTGTGGTCTGACATTGACATATCCCAGTTCGAAATGTTACTCGAGGTCCACCACGGGCTATTGCTTGATACCAGATGTGGGTAGGTTATGGCGAAGAAAAAATATGAGGCGACCGAAGAAATCGGTTCAACCTTTGACCTTTGAACTCAGCTCGATTTCGTAACATTATAATTTAGCACAAGCAACGTTGAATGATACCCACTTGGTGCAAATTGAACACATAGCGACAAATCCCGAGGACTTCACAAATTCAAAATAGTGTTTGACATTGATGTTTGATCTTGACATATCTCGGTTTCATAAGACATAAAGACATAAAGACATAAAAGATCAGTGCAACTATGAGCCACAAGGGCCCTTCTTGAAGGGCTCCTTGATATGCCTTCTTGGTTGCACTTAGGACACTGAACCAGTTGCCCACCAAATCTGTCGATCAACCCTCCCTGGAATGCAGAAAAACAAGCCCCTTATTCTTATAATGATTGTCTATGCCGTTTTAAAAGATGTTCAGCGTGTTGCTACTGACAATGGTTCCTGGCAGCTGGTTCCAGTGTTCTACTACCCTGTTCGTGAAGAAAGACCGTCTTAACCTTGTCCTGCTGTGATTAACTTTAATTTGGAATTGATGACCTCTAATTGCATCATTTCTGTTAAATTCAAACATTTCCCTAAGATATCCCTGTTCCTGACCATGAACAGACTTAAAAACCTCAATGAGATCTCCTCTCAGCCTTCTATATCTAAGTGAAAACATCTTCAATTACTTCAATCTTTCCTCATATGCCAGGATGCCTATGCCATTAACCATTTTTTTGCCCTCTTTTGTACTCTCTCTAAAAGCCAACAATCTTTCTCATAACTAGGGGACCAAGCTTGGACACAGTATTCCATATGTGGCCTGACATATGCACAGTAAAGCTTCCTGATGACCTCCTCACTTTTGTATGACACATTCCTCTGTATTGCTCCAAGCATTCTTAGTGCCTTCTTCCTGGCTTCTTTGGTCTGTTCTGATGCCTCTAATTTTGTGTTCAAAATAACACCTAAGTCCTTCTCCTGCTGAGTCACAGATAGTACTTGGCCACCCATCAAGTATGGAGCCTTCATATGCTGCCTACCTACATGCATGACTTTGCACTCATCAAAATTAAACTTCATTTGCCATTTTTCGGACCACTTCACAAGCTCGTCTAAGTCTTTCTGCAGCAAAACTTGCTCATTGTGCCCTGTTATTGCCCTAAAGATCTTCAAATCATCCGCAAATTTCAAAACCTTACTGCTTAGGCCACATTCAATGCTATTCACATATATAATGAACAATAATGGCCCCAGTACCGACCCCTGGGGGACTCCACTAAGAACATTTTGCCATGATGACTTTGTACCATTTAGCATCACTCTTTGCTGTCTATCTGAAAGCCACAACTCTATCCATTTTAGGATGCTACCTGCAATACCATGGACCTGAAGCTGCATCATTAACCATTTATGGGGTACCTTGTCAAAGGCCTTACTAAAGTCAAGATATGCTACATCAACCTGATTTCCCTGATCAAATTGTTCTGTAGCAAAATTCAAAAAGTCCAAGAGATTTGTGAGACACGATCGCCCTTTTCTAAACACATGTTGAGTATCTTGAATCAATCTGTTTCCTTCCAGAAAACTAACTATTCTATCCTTGATAATTGATTCGAGTACCTTGCAGACTAGGGATGTGAGGCTTACTGGCCTATAGTTTTCAACTTTCCCTCTTTCTCCTTTCTTGAAAATCTGAACTACATTTGCCCTTTTCCGATCTATTGGAATTTCATTTTGTGAAACTGATCTACAAAATATTATACTAAGTGGAGTTGCCAGTTCCTTTTCAGCTTCCCGCAATACCCATGCATAAATTCCATCAGGTCCTGCTGCCTTGTTGGGCTTTATTTTTCTGATATAATTGAAAACAACATCACCATCAATGTAATCAACATCGTGTATCTAATCACCTGTCACTGAAATGTGGTTCACGGTTGGCAGATTAGTCACATCCTCCACTGTAAACACTGATTTAAACTGCTTGCTCAGCTCCTCAACCATCTCACCATCCTCACTCAATATAGTCCCATTTACTTCCAGTGGACCAATTGTGCTTGAAACTTTACTTAACTTGTAGAAACTAAAGAACTTTTTACTGTCCCCATTACAGTTCCTAGCCAAATCCAATTATTTTGCTCGCTTTGCTGCTCTGGTTTTCTGCTTCACAGCATCTCTAGCTTTTTGATACGACCTTAGATTTACGATATTTGAAGCTTCCTTAAATACTCTAAATGCATCTTTCTTAGCCTCAATTGCTTTCATCAAATCTGGTGTAAGCCATGCTGGCTTTCCTACCCTTCGTTTACGCCTTTGCTTTTGGGGGACATGTCTAATCTGAATTTCCTTCAAGTAGGACTTGAACTTTTCCCACATTTCACAGGCAATCAACAAATTATTCTTCCCATTTTACGGCACTTAAAGCCTCTCTCATGCAGTTAAAGTCTGCCCTGTTAAAATTTTGAATCTTTGCCAAATTATCCTTGATTGTCCCTGCTACTTGTGCCTTGAATCTCACTATGTTATGGTCACTTCTTCCCAGAGTTTCCCCTACAGTCAAGTCTTGAACTAAATCACTTAAATCTGAGAAGACAATGTCCAAGAATGAGCCATGCCTGGTTGGTTCCGTTACAAACTGGTGTAAGAACAAGTCCTCTTCAAGGCATTTCCTAAACAGTTTACATGATGGGGAGCCAACACCAACATTTTCATATCCTTTTAGATTAAAGTCACCAAGAATAAGGCATTTCCTCTGAAAGTTTCTACTGATTTCCTCGCAAATCACCTTATCGAGCTCCAGTTGCTGAGAATGTGGCAAGGTTCCTGATCGATATAAAGCTCCTGTCCTCAGTTTATTGCTGTTGCCTTTTCCCACAGCAACATCAAGCCAAATGGACTCCACAGACACATTTTTTACCCCATCTGCTACTTTTTGAGAACTGTATAAGCTATTCACATAGAGCATTCAGAATGTTACTCGAGGGTTCACCATGGGCTATCGCTTGATAGTGGATCTGGATACGCTTGAGCGAAAGAAAGAAATGCGAGGTCATCGAGGAACTCAATCAAATATTTGATCTTGACATGTCCCGGTATGAAATGTTACTCGAGTGTTCACCACAAGCTATCGCTTCATACCAGACTTGAGCAGGTTCGGGTGAAAACGAAAAAAAATGGTAGGCAACCGAAGAAACCGGTTTGCGTTCGACCTTGACCGCTAAAGTGATCATGTGAGACCTATGCAGTTGCTTCCAGCGTGTTTATTACAAGTAGAAACATTTGTGGTAATTGATTCGAACGATCATAAACCTGTGGCTGAATGCAAATGCCAATACAAATACGTCTCCGGCGAAATCGTCGCTGAATACGACTACGAATACGACGGTAACTTGACGTAGGTACGTGCTTAAGGCTGCCCATGACTCCCCTCCATGGTCTTGAAGATACCCAAGGATACCCAGAGTCACTTGTGTTCAAGATATATGAATGTGTGCGCGGGGGAATGCAACCTAAGAGATGTAAAGCCTTGCGATAATGCAAATGTGTTGCCTCGCAAAGCGGAATTTTCCACCAAAGCGAAAACACAAGATGGTTAAGGTTCATGTTATTCAAGAATGGCCTGGAAGCAAAAATTTCTAACGTTTGCTGATTTACCACTCGGATATTTTGTGACGACAGGTAACCTGTGGAGCCCGTTGACTGACTAGATCGGCTTCTGGTATTTGTGGTAAGTCTCTTGCATATATATTTTCACTTTATTAATGATTAAGTAGAGTTTTGCGGCGATCATGGTCAGGTAGCTGAGGCTTGGGGGAAAAATAAATTGAGGGGGAAAAATCGCTGCTTTTCAGAAATTTGGGGGAGGGACATGTCCCTCCAGCCCCCCCCCCCCACCCCAGTGGCTATGTCCAATGCCTGGCTACGTCCCTGAGTGCACGAGTGCCGCGCACGCATGCTTGATTCTGGAATACAGTAACCATGGGGCAACTTACCTGAGATCCCATATTTTCATGCTTTGCATTATATTCTCATTCAGTGTTTAATTTTGAGACTCGTGTTCTGGCACATCCGAATCTAGTTCCTTCATTTGTCCTTGATTCACGCAAAATTTGAAACGCCAGAAATTGTTTCTAAGCCTAGAGATTTCAGGGGAATGTACTGAACTGCGTCATTTCCGCAGAATAGGAACAAAGTATTTTTGTCAGGTCCACTTGTGTTCGGTACTTCAAGTATTGCACGTCAAGCTTTTATTGCTCCCTTTTTGCAAGTGGGAGCGAGTGCAAGCTGTGTCTAAATGTAAATGTCAAGTTATTTAATGATAAATGTCAATATTATTTATGTATGTAAGAATATAAATTTTGGTATTGGAGAGTATTCTTTGGTCTTTAACACACGAGCTGGAGGACCTCTCTGATAACACGCACCGCAGGGGGTGGCCGGATTCCGCTCCCCCTCCAGTGCTTGTGTTAAAAGCGTCATCGGATTGATTTATTATTAAACAAAGACAAACAGTTTATTGCCGTTAAGTACTGATTGTATTAGAATATTTAATTTCATGAATACTATGCATTTTTACATCATCAACTCCACCAAATGTGCAGGCCTCATACATCAGAATGACACGACCCTTTCGAACATTGACACCTAAACAGTGGGGTAGACGGCCTGGGTGGCGATGCCGCACTGGTTGCTGCCGTTGCGGGTCATCTTAATGTAGCCATCCATTCCCCAGTTAACGCCCCAGGAGTTCTTGACGAGCCAGTAGCCACTGCCGTAGCCAACAGCCAGTACGCCGTGGTCCAGATAAGTGCTGCTGCACCTAGGCTCGTTGTAGATGCCACCAGAGTAAAGCTGGAAGGACTGATGAGAGGCGTCGATCGCCACTGAGACTGGTCCGATGTTGGCGACGGCATCTTGGAGGCTGTTCTCAGATCCGGACTGCGTGTCGTGGTGGCTAGAGACGGTCGCCACGAACTTGGCCGGGTCAGACTTACAGCGGCCGTCGCTGGCCGTGTACGGATAAGATGACTCCTTCTCGATGCCGCCCGCGACCTTGATGTACGAGAAAGCGCTGTCCATGAGGCCGCCGTTGCAGCCGTCGTTGGCATTGGAACAATCTACCAGCTGCTGCTCAGATAGCGACACCAGGGAGTTGCCGGCCTGCTTCCAGGCAGCCTCCAGCGAGCCGGTGGTGGAGAAGGCCCAGCACGAGCCGCACTGTCCCTGGTCCTTGACAGGGGTGACAACACCGGCATCACGCCAGTCGACCGAGGTCGGCAGCGTTTTGCTGCTCTCCTGGTGAGTGCCGTGCGGGCGGCTGCTCTGCGCCACGTAGCCCTTGAAGTGAGCGTTGAACTCTGCGCCGGTCAGGTCGGCGAACTTGTTGATGGCCACCGTGAAGGTGTGCTTACCCTGAGCGTGCTCTTGCATGTGCTTGGTGACAAACGCCTTGTTCTCGGCGTAGACCTTCATGCGGTAGAACTCCTCAATGGGGTTGGCGTATGACTTGCCATGGTCCGTCTTGAAGCTCTCCCACTCCGATCTCTCCACGAAGGCGGAGGCGGCTCCGAGGAGGGCGATGGCCAGGAGAAGCTTCATGATTGCTGTCTGAGGCGGGTCAGATGTCTCGGTGGCGACCGGCGCCCGTTTTATACGATGTCGACTACAATATCTTGCAATGAAATGAACAGATGTTGAGATCGTCCTGCACATGCACATGCGGCAGTTCCCGTGCCGTATCGGTCACATGTTTTACGATCCATTTTACTCACACCCAGTCCTGAGTTCTCACAAAGAAGCCCCAATGCCGAGAACATGTGTGCCGGTTCAGGCGTGGGTGTCCACGTGGCAGTGGCGGTAGATGGCGGACAGGCCGATGACGCGCCCACTCGAGCGGACAGTCGCTGACACGTGGCGACTCACCTGACTGAACGACTGAACGACTGAACGTCGACTGAACGAGAACAACGGCCCAAACCCGGCTGTTGTCTTTCGGCCAGCTCGTGCGCAGAGAGCGGTCAGAAGGTGGCAACGACGGCCGACTGAAGGCTGGGAAGCAGGGGTCGAGGCACTGACGCTAGCTAGAAACTGTTCAGTCAGGTGTGGCGCTTCGAACACTGCAGTGTTCGAAGCGCCACACCTGGAGTTGATAGTTGAGTTGATAGCTGATACCAATAGACCAGTGCACTGGTCTATTTTTGTCATATAATAGCGAAAATATTATATGCACACGAGCAAACACAATTGTCGTGGAAATAGCTATTCAATGTGAGCGCCATTCGTCTGGAATAACTAAGCAATTAAGGCTATTAAATGCAACCACTCTTCCATCGATTTCATTTCGCCGATGATGCACATGCGTGCCATCTATTGCAGCTACAAGAACACTTGAGGAGACGATGTGTTGAAGATCAGGAAGGGGAAGGAAACACTTGCATTCATCTTTCCGAACTTCATGTTTTGGAACTTCGGGAAACCTGAATATATTTTGTTTTTCGAAATAGGTATTAAGTCTTCACCAGCTACATGAAATCACCTCATTGTGCTCCAGCCAGCTTTGCGATGCTAGTGTCATTTTGAAAGGGGTACTGATGCATCGAAATATGCATCTAAGTTGATATAGATGCATATTTATGATATTTATAGATGCATATTTATATATCCCAGATAACTAAAAATTTGGAACTATTGTCCAATTATGCTGTTCAAAGCAATCATTCCATCCTAAACTACCTACACTTATTACAGCATCCGCCTATGCTTCCAGCTTTTGGGTACATTTTCTGCCAGAATATCGGTCCTGGTCGCCGAACAGGACCGAGATGAAACAATTGGTACGACAGAGAACTAATTACATTTTGATAGTGATGGGCAAAATTTCCAACCAATCACAGACAGCCAGTGACTGTAAATGCAATTACCATTGGTAGAACCTCGTCATTCCACTCGGCCATGTCTTGATGCGAATATGCGCACTGCCGGCATCTAAGCGCGGCCATACTCTCAACTAAAAGTAATATTTCATAGAACTAAGCTAATTTATCAGCTTGAGCTAATTGTATTTGGATGCAAATAGTTGGAAGCCATCTTCACATGCGGCGCATGCTAAGTTTTGGTTTCCTATCAACATTCCCAGACTGCAAGAGTGATGTACCACAAATTTACAGGTCTGGCTGGGCATGTCTGAGATAAGGAATCATTTTTACAGCCGTAGAGAAGACTATTTCTGGGTTGAAATTGTCACTTAGGGATTTGTGTAATTTGTGGAAATTATACAAGGGAGGGGGAACTCTTCAAGCATGCTTTTAGCCTGTATGTCAGAGTGTAAGGTTATGCTTGAAAAGCGGAAGAGGCAAACTAAGAAAATAAAAAAATTAAAAAGATGATAGGAAAATAGAGTGTAGGAATTCCAACAATATTGGGCGAAAGGAGTGGGGAATTATTCCAAGCTGTGCCATTTGCCATTGAAATACGCAAATTTTTAGGCAAATGTTGATGACCTATCTTCAGGTTCCATGGTGTCTGCATTAGTTCGTAATTATCATAATATCACATCAGGTAAGCTGGTGAATAAATACATTTCCTGTGGATGCCAGCTACATAGCTTTTATCACAAGTAGGAGTGAAGCTTCTCTAAGATGGTTGAAGGCTCAGGCAGCTTCAAACTCACTTTGATCTAGTGAGCACCCAAAGACCTAATGGTTAAGGGTGGAAATGATGTTGGAACTCGAGCTCACCCCTAGTTTTATGGGAAGGCCCACGCCTGCCATCAAGGTTTCAGTTCAGCTTCAATTAAGTTGATATGTAACTAAAACAAGCCTGTTGATTAATAACTGTTCCGCTCAATTTGGCTACAACATCATTGTAATTCTGGATTACAGCATTCAACATGTGCACAGTCCTGGTACGTGTGATGTTCAACCTCATGTTCAATATTGGACTCCGTAATGCCATTATGGATCACAAAGATATTCAGATGCTGAATTATATTAAGCACACAAACTGAATGCTCTTGGATTCAACCTGAAATCACACGGAAAGAATCGTCACCATAACGCAGAACTAGGCTAATATACGTGTAGATCAGGTCGGTCCGACATCCTCCCCAGTTTTCTACTTGGAAACTCTAATACCAACTGAGCACGTCTGCGCTTGACGCATGGACCACCAGTGACCACGTCACGTCGCGCCGATCAACGCCGATCGCGCCGCTTATGGGTGTAACCATTGGGGGGGGCGTGTCCCCAAATTTATGAAAAGTGAAGATTTGTCCCCTCAATTTTTTCCGTGCCCGACAAGCCTCAGCTACCTGAGCGTGATCGTCGCAAAATTCCACTTAATCATTTATAAAGTGAAAATATATATGCAAGAGGATCACCAAAAATACTAGAAACCGATCAAGCCAATCAACGGCCAATCACAGGCTATCTGTCGTCACAAAATCTCTGAATGGGAAATCAGCAGACTTTAGAAATTTCTGCTTCCAGACCATTACTGAATAACATGAACCTTGACAGTTTTTTTTCGCTTGGGTGGAAAATTGTGCCTTACGAGGCAACAAATTTGCATTATCGCAAGGCTTAGGTTGCATTCCCCTGCACATATATTGATATATCTTGAACAAACGTGACTCTGGGTGTCCCTGGGTATCTTCAAGACCATGGAGGGGAGTCATGGGCAGCTTTAGGCACGTACGTCAAGTTAGCGTCGTATTCGTATTCAGCGACGTGTTCGCCAGAGGCGTATTTGTATTGGCATCGGCATACAGCGACGGGTTTATGATCGTTCGAATCAATTACCACAAATGCTTCTGCTTGCACTGAAAACGCTGGAAGCGGCTACGTAGGTCTCACATTGCCACTTTAACGGTCAAGGTCCAACGCAAACCGGTTTCTTCGGTTGTCTTCCATTTTTTTCCGTTTTCACCCAAACCTGCCCAAATCTGGTATCAAGCAATAGCCTGTGGTGAACCATTGTGTAACATTCCAAACCGGTACATGTCAAGGTCAACCTTCTAGGTCAAAGGTTAGTTTTATTTATTAGATGGCGATATTGAAGCGATATCGACCGAACGTGGGGTTCGGTTGCTATCGCTTCAATTTCCATCAAATGGGCGTCATTTGGCGTGGCTAGTTATGCGATATAAGAAAGTTAAGCAATCTAATTTTTTTTCCAGGGTTGATTCGAGGCCAAGCTGATCATCCGGCCCGCTCAATTTTGTTTTCATTTTAGCTCAAACCCATCCAAATCTGGTATCAAGCAATACCCAGTGGTGAACACTAGAGTAACATTTAAAACCGGGACATGTCAGGGTCAAAGGTTTGATTGAGTTCTTCGATGACCCCGCGTTTCGTCGTTATGGCTTCAGTTTGCAGTAAATGGATGTCATTCGACGTCTCTTGTTATGCGGTATCAGAAAGTTGATCATTCGAAATCATCTCCACGAGTCAAAATTCCAGCTGATTTCTTCCGTCGCCTCACGTTTGTCTTTTTTCCCCCAAGCCTACCCAGATCCACTATCAAGCGATCTAGCCCATGATGAACCCTCGAGTAACATTTTGAAACCGGGATATATCAAGGTCAACCCTTAAGGTCAAAGGCTAGTTTGAATTCTTCGAAGTCTTCGCGATTCGTCGCTATGAGTTCAATTTGCACGATGTTGGTAGCATTCGACGTAGCTTGTGCCGTGTTATAATGTTATCAAATCGAACTAATTGCAAAGGCCAAAGGTCAAACCGACTTCTTTGTTCGCCTCGTATTTTTTTATTCGCCCTAACCTATCCACATCTGGTGTCAAGCAATAGCCCGTGGTGCACCTTGAGTAACATTTCAAATCGGAACATGTCAATGTCAAACCACAAGATCGAAGGTTAGCTTAAATTGCTCGAAGTCCTCGCGCCTCGTCGCTATGTCTTCAATTTTCATCAAGTGGGAGTCATTCGACGTGCCGTGAGGTACTCTAGCAAACTGTTCAGAAATCACATTAACTTTCAAAGTCAATGGGCGATCTCATTGCTTCGATCGCCCCGCGTTTCTTCGTTTTCTCCCAAAGCTACCCATGTTTGGTATCAAAAGATAGCCCGTGGGCAACCCCCGAGCAACATTTCACCCGGGACAGGTCAGGTCAAGGTTAGTTTTAATTTTTCAAAGTACTCGCGTGTTGTCGCTTTGGCTTCTTTGCATTATGTGGGTGTCATTCGACGTGGCCTGCTGTACGGTATCATAATGTTGAGATATCAAAATTATTTCAAATGTGTCGAAAGTCCACTGTGTGTACAATGATTGAGTGTAATGGGAATATGAGGATCAAATCTGTTTTGTTTGCAGCCGTTGTGATAGCAGGACTCATATCCTATATGACTAGGAGCTCCCCCAAGAAATCCCGTCATAATCTGTTCAGACGGCGCTCTCATCGCTGGTTTTGAATTTACACTGCCACATTGCTGTCCTGAACATGTAAAATGTAAACCTTTATCAAATTGTCCGCTTTCCTCTTAATTGTTCAACGGAAGTTGTCAAATTTGGAAGAGAAGCCACAGGTCAATGCGCACAATTGTATAACCAGCCGGAGTTCATAACCACGAGAGAGCAATGTTGTAATCAGGGTTGGATCCAGGAATTGTCATGGAGGCACTTGTCTGGAGGGGCGCCATTTCTTTGGAGCGGCGCCACTGCGAAAGCACCTGGAGGGGTGCCTCTGGCTGTAAAATTTGAGGGGGCGGGATGCACTCGGCCCTTCCCGAAGGGGCGCCTTTCCTTCCAAGGGGGTGCCTTTTTCTTTCATAAGGACATACTTTGCTTAAATATGGACATACTGTTCCCGGCTGAAAAATTAAAGCGGGTACACTGGAATATTTTCAGAAGGACGCCTTTTCCCGGCCTGAGGGACACCACCTTCCACGAAAGGGCACATGCCATTAGTGCCACACCCTTTATCCGCCCTGGTTGTCATTGCATCGAAATGTGTTCCCGTAAAACAGGAAAGCATGGGAAAGGTAAGCAAGGAAAGCTACATGTCCATATTTACTACAATATAACTATCGTCCAATATTTTATGTTTTTCCTGCTACAAGAGGGCAACGTTTAGCATGCTTACAGCATGGCTCTATGGTAACGTGAAAGCGGGCCCAGCATATACGACATGAAGCTAGATGTTTATAGGCAGTGATAAGGAGTGAAACTTGCTAAGTTGGTGGAACCTTTCGTCCGAAAAATATCATTTTCAACAATGGCAAATCTGAAAACCAGACATTGAAAAAGAATGGGCTGAATTCGTGGGATTTTTGGGGGGCGGGCTACCCCTCTATCCCGTCCAAGCTTACCGCGTCCCTGGTTGTCCCCCAATTTCAAAACCGCGGTTACACCCATGGCGCGGCTTATGCATGATCAAACCGGTCACCACCGCCGACCATCCCCGTATGTCGATCGATAGATTACTCCGTCACATAGTCCTTCAAGTAAGCCGGTGGTCTCCGTTGACGCCGAGGCCTCGTGGGCGTGGACACGGGCGGAGGCTCCCGGCGTGGGCGCAGTCGAAGTGACGGAACGTTGGCGGCTGTGGGCGGTGTATCGTACTGCGGCGTGACGGGCGCATTTCGGTGTGTCAGTGCCGTTCTGGGCGTCACATCTGCGGGTGGCGTGCACCGCCGCACGGCAGCGGGCGTCACGGGTGTAACGGTCTGCTCGTGACCGGGCGCAGACGGATCGTCAGCACCGGGGTTGGGGCCCGTCCACTGCGGAGCCCGCGGCAGCTGCGAGAGAGGCTGACAGCGGTCGGGGCGGGCCAGACTCTGGCTGGGTCTTAGTTAGTCACTCGCCCCGAACCGTGCACTTTGATGAGGTACTGGTCGTGGGGTTTGGCCTCCGCGACTACACCGGTTCTATCCCAGCGCCTGGAGTAAGGCGCCAGGATAGATTACCCTCCCGTCTGGTTTTGCAGCAGCACGGTTGCGCCTGGCGACAGCGGTGCTAGCGGACTCGAGTGGTGTCCGAGGTCGTCTGCCTGCTTGGCGAACCTCGGCCTGAGTGCCTCTTCTTGGAGCACCCACGTCTCACGCCACTCGAGATGGACTGCGGTGCTGGTGAACACCTGCGTCTTCGGTGCGATGGGCAGAAGGTCACGCAGGTTCCTGCCGAAAACAACTACGTCTTCGCTGGCAACATGTCGGTCTCGGGACCTGGAGTGTTGCGAAACTGCAACAAGCCGGCCGCCACAGCCTCCATGTCGATTCCTCCATGTGTGTCTGTCTACGACGTCAGGAGGCGTTTGATAGACTTGACGGCAACCTCCGCTCTCCTGTTTGATTGCGGGTGGTAAGCAGATGACAAGCGATGTCGCACGCCCCAGCGCTACAGAAGGGCGACCGTCTCTTTCGCGGTGAACTCGGGCCCACCGTCCGTGGTCAGCTCCTCGGGCACGCCGAAGGTCGCGAAGTAGTTGATTAGGGTCCTACCGAACCCCTGTGCGCCGGACAGAGAGGCGACGATGTGTGGCCAGCCGCTGAAGCGGTCCACCACGACCAAGTATCCGACGCTGCGCAACACACAGAAGTTAGCGATGATGGCCTGGAAGGGTCTCGTGGGTACGGATGGGTGAACCGGCGGCATGTGCGGCTGGGAGGGCGACATTCTCCAGCAGTCGTGGCATGTGGTGCGTACGCTCTCTATGTCATCGGAGATGCCCGGCCAGTAAATTGCTCCCTGCGCCGGACGCGCCATTTTGCTCACACCCTGGTGTTCCGCGTGGAGCGCGTAGCACCTCGTTGCGCGGGATGTGTGTGCTTTTTGATTCATCCGCCAACAGAGATACACTTCCCGAAGAAACTTGAGCTCACAGGTCAGCTGGAAAGACCCCAAATATAACTAGGGCGGGTAAAATAGCCTAAGTAGCAGCTTATGTGTACATGATTAGTTCATTAATTAATTTGAGCACTTCTGCCCTTAACACGCGCACTGGAGGGGGGGGGGGCGAAATCCGCCACCCCTCCGGTTTTTCGCAAATAACTGCAGATTTTACCGGTCGATATACGCGATTTTCGGTGTACCTGCTTCGAAATGAACGGCGTGTCGTTTAAAGGAAGAAAAATGGAAATCGGACGAAGATTTTTCAAGTTAGGGTCCGCTAAAATCAAAAAATGTTATAGCGCCAGACCACAAAAATCGGCGCTGATGCGCTTCCAGTATACTGACAAAAGGGAAGTGTTCTAGGCAACACTAGCGACTCGTTTGATGCATATTGATATGCTGTATAGTTTCAAGGTCATGTTAGGTCACCAAGGTCAAGTCAGGTCAAGTTCATGACAGGTTAATGGAACCAAACTTGATCAACTGGAATGTTGCCATAAATGCACTACTGGTTGTCATTTGTACTGTTTGTCATTGCGTTTCCATACTTTATTCATGTACTTCACTCCTTTCTTCACGAAGCCGATTGCTCCGAGCTGCCCGACGGAGCAGTCGGGCGGGCGGCCGGTTCCGGTAACTGGAACAGGTAACTGACCTGATAAAGTGGTGCTATATAGGTGACCTGAGGTCAAATGTTGGGTCTAGCATCTGCATTGCATCATTAGTAATGTCCAAAACATCATTGATGCCCATTTTTGAGCATTTAAACACAATCACAGCGATCCATAACGATGACAAGCCAAGCCACGCCAAACCGGAAAAGTTTGCCAATCTGACCTCATTTGACCTTGAAGATATTGACCTAAGGTCACGAAAATTGCACACAATAGAGTTCACTACCGTGCCCATCCACCCTGCAAATTTCGTTCCTCCAGCTTTAATAGGAGCCGAGATCTTAGGGGGGGGCGGAATCCGCCCCCCTCCAGTGCGCGTAATTCTCAGAGGCCCTCCAGGGCGCGTGTTAAGGCGCAAGGATTTGGAGACTCCACTGAACCCTCGACTCCGTTTGGCCCTCGTGAAGCAGATTGAGTTAAGATATCTAGAAAGAACCGTCCATCAGTGTCTCCTCTCTTCCAAACAAGAGGTGAAGCCAGAATTGCACGCATGTGATGGCCCTGTCGGGGGTCGGGGTTCGTGGGGTAGAGGGCGAGGGTCGGGGTTGGTGTTCAGGTTGATTGGTTGTGATAATCGTACATTTCTTGTTAACATGATATGACTGTGTTACCTAACTTGGTCTGGCGTCTTCCCGACATAATATTTATTTTGGGATGCCCACACCACATGAGTCGACCGGTGTCACTGTGACACTGAGCATTTACAAAAGATAATATCACTATTTTTCAGAACACCGTGCAACTTAGTAACCTTTGAATCGTTGTTGACCACTTGTGGAACATTTCGAATTAAATATATCCCACTGTAAAAGTAACCTGATATCCTAAGTTCAGCATGCATACGCATGAGATGTATCAAACTGATCTACTATCATTTCAGTTTTCATACCAATGTGTGTTCTATGAATTCATTGACTTCTGAATACTTCTTTTTGTGACACTTTATTCCATAACATGAACGAAAATTGTTTTATAAATAAATACTTTCAGTTTCATTAGTGCAAGTTTAGGAATTTTCATACATCAGTAGCCATGCATGAAACAGAACCCTGTTTGCGAAATTTCATCGGATCCTAATGATTTGATTTCTGATGTTTCACAGGTGAAACATGTCTGGTAACATGGGCGAATCGGTCGGACGAATTGGAAGCCGTCCCATCTCGCGAAGCGCAGTGGATCCGGTGGACTCCATCCACCTGAGATCTCGGCAACTGACGAGGCCAGCCATCTGAAGCTTTTGCGACAGATGAGAGGGAAGCTAGGGTGAGAAGGATCAGAATATCATGTATCGCTCATGTATCAGAATCCCGACGAAGACTCGTAAGCTTTAAACAACTTTGACCAGATTTTACCTTACCTCACCGGAAGTAATGCGAATATCTCATAGTGCTTTCGGCATCTGAAGGATCACCTTCAGTTTGGTGTGGGCATCACGAAATAACACTAATTCGAGACCACCAACTTCGACTTTGAGGGCACAGTCCGAGCGACCCGAACCGATTTTGGGATACTTCCGTAAGCGAAGCATGAGGTTTGAATCAGCCATTTTTGCTTAAATCAGCAAACGCCGAATCTCGCCGCTAATTGTTTTTGTGAACCTTCCGAACATATAACAAGTTCGCTTCTTTTCCATCTCTTGCACTAGCCCTCGCCTGTGCACGGTATTTTCCATTTTTCCCAGTGCTGGGGGATGGGGGTAGGAGGTTGCAATCTCTTGCCGTTGCAAAATTGAGAGTGCCAGCAATAGGCAAAAACAGCGAATTGCACATGACTGGATCTGATGTCCGATGGCTACCGATTGACGTCCCAGTTTAAGTGCCATTTTGTGTATTGAAATATTGATAAGTTTTGCTTTTAGTCGTTCCCTGTGTACCACAGATAACCGATACGCGATTGAAATGCTCCCATGGCATTCCTCGGTATCTTCGAATACTGACGATGTGCGATATGTCGCATTTCGACCAATAGGTCAGTGGTCAGGTGGGATCGAAGTGTTGACCTTGCTTTGGCGACTTCTGAAATAACACCGGATGACACTATTGTCTTGTGTCTATGGAAAAAAATGGACGCTACGTGCAGTTTCAACGTCAAAATTAACCATATCAATGATTCAAGACTGAAAAATGTCATCTAAGGAGATGTTGGGTAAGTGAGCTTAAGTGAATTATATTTGAAAGATCAGTGGCCTATGTAGGCATGTTAGCTGAGTCGTCCATCACCATACCACACCAATAATTGGCTATTTGTCAAAAGCAGTGATATTGACGGGCGATGTTTCACGATTTGAATGAAGCACGTCCCAACACGTTCCATTTTATAATAGTTCTGTAACCTAATACATCTTCAGTTTTTTTAACCATAAGATCCTCAAAGGGCATCCCACCGTCCTACGTCCGACGTCCGACTCTGTCGGGTATCCAAGGGTACACCGTCCGACGACATTCTCCGAGTTGGGGGGGCAAAATGGTGTGCAGAAACAAGATTACAAGTGAACAGGGCTCTACAGACTTGGTCAGAGACTTCGAACAGTGTTCTGCATTTCATCCAAGCTTACGCAAACGGGAAATGAGTCGGGGGTGATGGTATTCAACAGCCACCACTCCCCCCCGACCCGGCGAAGATGGTTTTGCCGGCCGGTCAGGTGAGAGTTAATAATAATAATGTCGACGGTGTGGCTGTTACATTGACATACATATGAGTAAAATGTGTTCTTAAATGATTCCTATGCCAGCATGCAGTTTCTAAGAACAGCTGTGCACTTCCAATAATGTTTTATTTTCGAGATCAAACAAGGTCAATGGCATATTATGATCGGCACTAGTGTGATGACGGATCTCTGTCACGTTAATTCATATGTGGACAAGAGTTGTGCATCTATTTGATGACCAAATTGTGGTTCTCTGAACCCGAACAAGTGAAATGACTCCTTAGACTGTCAGCCATGGAACCAACAATGGCTAAATCGACCACAGAGAGCTTGCAAAAAAAAGCTAACCAGAACAATTTTGCGTTTCACTTTTTAGTTCAGTGGATAAATGTTATATCGTCATTTCCGTGCCGCGAAATCCCCCAATTTTCGATGGGGGACCGTCACCAGGGGGGACGGCAAGTCACGTGACCTCAGGCAACAAAGTGATTTGGTCAAAATGAAATGAGACATAATGCAACGAATATATTTATGTGACATTTCTGAATTCATAGTTGCACGGATTATTGTAGTTGCAATGTTTTGTAAATTGTAATGGAGATATGAGCAATCAAAGGCACCTTTGCAGGGTGACCTCTCAAGATTCCTCAGGCTATGGCTACTAAGCCGTTGCTCTGATGGAGCTCAACCTTCTCCAACTGGATTCGGAGCCCAAGCGCTCATTTTCGTTCATATATAAAACATTGGGCTGCCAAATTGCCATTTTACCATATTACATTATTCAAGTAATTTTATCTTAAAATGAAATATAGGTTTATAGACATATAATCAAAGAAAAATGCAAAAAATACAAATGTGTGCCCAGATCAAGTATCTAGGTACTTGATATCTAGTATCTAGGTACCAGATGTTCTTTTTTCGCAGATCTTTACTATTAGTCATTTTTGAAAATCCGGAATGATGTACCTGAAAATTACACCCTCTAAAAGCGTGCTATATTTTCAGTCAGTTTCAGATCAGGTCACTGAGATGCTACCTGAATCATACTGGAGGTACATGTATTTCAGGCGCTCTAGGGTGTCTATGTGAACTATTACTAGTAAGTAAATATGGCTAAACAAAGGTGTTTGTACACACCGAGTTCATTTCCGATTTAATCGGTGTTCAGAGATTTGATTAGAAAATGTTTGATATTTCCTTAAAATATTGTGGACATTTTAGTGGATTTAAAAATCAGAGAAAGATTTCCCATCAAACACCAATTCTTGAAAGTTGTCAGATGGTGGGAAGCGTGTGGTTTTGGTTTCGTAGCATCCCTTATGTTCATGACCGGGATCCGAAAACTACGGTGAAGACGGGCGACTGACGACACCCCGACATTGACCTGTTTGATTTGACCTGCAAGGTGAACCAAAAGAGATAGATGAAATATTTCAAGTAACTCTAAAAGTTAAATGATGAATCTACATCACACAGTTGCCGCATCTCTCTGTCTTGCTTATACCAAACGTCAGTGCGTGGGAGTATGGATAAAATTGAACATTGCGAGGCCCAGCATGAAGCTCGTTGCACTAACCTATGTATGCCCATTCGTAACAGCGTGGCGTCCTCGTGCTGAAGCATATGTAGGTGAGTGAAGTATCAGTGCGATGCAAATCCATTCAAGGGCGACTGGTGATCTGCACCAAGCTGGGACTTCGCCCGGCGGCCATTGGTTTGATAAGCTGGGTTGAATACGCAATTCAATGACTCCCGCTAGGATCTAGCAGGCGTGGTTTCTCAGCGTTTGTCGCCGTGACGGCGGCAGTCGTGGGATTTTACAGTCAGCCGATTAGGCTATCGCGGCCTGCGATTTTGGACTTCGGTATTTGATAACTCCATGTGAGATTGGCAGCTGCCGAAACCTTGGCCATGCGACAACTGCTTGCTTTTGGTGCGTTCTTTTTACGCCATAGTATAAGGCGTACATTTCTTTGTCATAACCGTAGCAGTACGATAGGAGGAGGCTTGGGAATATGCCCTGTTTCTCTCTTATGAACGTCGCTGAAGGGTATCACAAGGACACTGCTGCAGTGATGTAATGCACTTTGAATAATGTGTTGCGCCCCATATATTCCGCATATTCATACGGCTGGATGGGTGATCCGACTGATTCTACTTTCCGGATCCACCGATTGAGACTTCAGAACCGGGGAGTATGGAGCAATCATTGACCCGATGGATCGAGGCCCATCAGACCCACAGCGAATCCGTGGCAGAAACAGCTTAGCCAGGCCCAGGCTATTTACAGGTTCGGCCAGGCCGGTGGGCTCGAATAATTTTGAAGCAGTAGTGTACACTAGAGCGGTAGTGTAATACAAAACAAAATGGTCGTGAATTAATTCTTCCAGGGTGACTTGCTGCGAACGACGCGTATTGCGGTCGCGAAACAATTTCTAAGGCAGATGTGCCTCAGAAATATCTCCAACTAATATCCATCTGTAGGCGCATCGTACTGCCCATACGTCTGGCTAATGTTCAAGTATTGAACCCTGGTGTGGGTTGGAGCAGATGCAGTCTAGAGAGAGGGCAACACAAGTTGTGACGTGATGTGGTTCATCTCCCAGTTTCCAGCACACTCTGGGTTTGTCCTTGTTACATACTAAGAAGTACTGGATTTCCATAAAATGAGTTCGTTGAAGATTTAACACGGAATTATGATATAATGCTTCTGCGAATTGTTCACATGGGCATTATTATTCTTCATATCTTATAGGCTTCTTCCTACCATGCGACGCAATGCGACTAGGTCGACAACAAACCCGTTTAACGTTCCATGCGCCGGTGGAAACACAGCTTGGGAGGGTTTGCTCGTGAGGATCCCGGGGAAATAGCATTGAGAAAGTGTAGCCCTTCTGATTTGCATTGCAACACATTTTTGCCTTTCGACAGAGTGCTCTTGAGCATGTGATTACATTGTAATCCTTTTAGCGTGAATGAAGGACGTATGTACTAAGTACGCACTTGTATCTGACATTTTGCCTGTTTCTTATTTTTTCCTTTTAGTTCACGTGTATACGTATATGCACATGTGTGCATATTATATCAAGATTTCGTCTATTGCTGGGCATGCCTGTTCATGGCCATGACGTTAAAATGATGCTATATTGTGCAGCTTTTCCTCCAGATTTCTGCCTCCTCAAGAACCCACAACTTAACGTTATTGCCATCGAAACGTTTAATTTTGACGAAACCCAAGCAAGCTACTCATTCGTAGACAAAATGCTGACATAAAGAACTTGCCATCAGTGAAATAAATGAATGTGTGTGTGGGGGAGCCGGCGCGGGGAGGGGGTGCTGGGAAACCCAGTGAGTCTTCCTTGAACTGCTGGCAAAAATCAGTTTCAATGGCTCGGCCACAGCACGTGAAAGACTTAATAATAGCATGCCCTAGAATCACGAAATAGGGGCGGGGAATTTAGATCCATCCTCTGTGAATTGCTTGTTTTAATGTAAGAGTATTTCACCCTCATGTTTTCCCCGGACGTGATTCAACCGGTCGATATTCTCAAGTGTTGGCACCTTCGTCCATTAAGGCAATCAAACACCACGGTACATGCAGTAGGGCTGTCGAACGCCGGGGCACTTACAGTGAGGCTGTGGAACACCGTGGTACTTGCAGTGAGGCTGTGGAACACCGTGGTACTTGCAGTGAGGCTGTGTAACACCGTGGTACTTGCAGTGAGGCTGTGTAACACCGTGGTACTTACAGTGAGGATGTGTAACACCGTGGTACTTGCAGTGAGGCTGTCGAACACTGTGATACTTGCAATGAGGCCAGGGTCGGTTCCAGAAGCCTGGCTTGGGGGGGGAGAATAAATGTATTCTGATTTCAAAGAAACTGATCGCATTTGAACAGATAACATTCATCGGGTCTGCTTATGACAATATTTAATCCATAGAATGTTCTTAGATTTCGAGAAGATTACATTTTGGTGCAAAACGTCGGCAAAAATCAGCTTCTTCGGTGGGGGATGCCTGGCCCCTGTGCTCTTTGGATCCGCTCATGAGTGAGGATGTCGAACACCACGCTAATTGCAGTGAGAATATCGAACACCACTATACTTGCAGTGAGGAATATAAGAGTTGCACGTGGTGTTCGTTGTTAATTTCTCTGTCGATTGATGGAATATAATTGTATTGATTATTCAACCTTGTTTGCAACATATCCTGTTCCTCTCACTATGCCACTCACCACTTTACTTAGGTGCTTCAATTATTGTGGTCATTGCATGGCGCTACTAAATATCGCAACGTTATTTGCCTACACCATGGGTATTTCAACACACATCACAAGTTGAAGAGATGCAACTTAAAAGGCCTCACTCTAGATATGCCACATGCAGCGTCTTTCTGGTTTAATGGCTACGAGAAGTGACCTCAAGCTCAGGGAACTATGACTTAGCCCTTTTCTCACCATGGCTGGTGGTTGATTTTGCCATTAGTTGCATAATGGTATCTCTACCACAAAGTGCATACCACAGTGGCTCTAAAACCAGCGGGGCCGGGGCAGCCGGTTTTCACGAGACGCAAACCGACCACAGCCGGTGTCGGCGAGACCCAGTCCATCCGGCCGTCGGCGGACGGCGGTAATAGATTCGACATGTATTCGACCTTCAACCTCCAATGCATTATCTCAGCAGTGCCGGAGCTGCGGCCGGTGGTGCGGGAGCATCATAATTTCCGTTTTCCATAACCCTCAAAAAGCCCGGTTATTTGTGGCGTGACAGGAGTTATTGGCCATTGAGCCGGACACAAAGGCGTCAGGCCCCCGCCAGGACGCTCTAATTGCCTTCTTTCATGCGCAGCGGGGATGTTTATTCAATTTTTACATGAAATATAGTGCGGCAGCCCGAGCAGCGGCCGACTGCTGTGTGCGCCAGAGAGAGAGAGAGAGAGCGCGACCTGGCTACTCGCCGGCCGACTGGTCCTGTAAGCGCCGACACCGGTGTGCTGTGATGAGCCGTAAATCAGCGGCCCAACCGGCCGGCTGACGGTCGGAACCGACCCGCAACAGCGGCAGGACGCACACCAACAGCCCCGATCTCCCAGCTCGACTCCCCGACACCTCCCCAGACTAGTTGCGCACGAATGGTATGGTACGACGCCGCACGCGTAAACATTTTAGGGGGAAAGGCGATTTTTAGAGGCGTGCCGGACCATCAAGGCCATTTGTGCCGCGTTTAAAGCGGCTGTGTTTTGCAAGTTAGCTCAGGTGTAAATTTACATCCGGGGAGCTTTACGTTATAATGTGTGTGATGTTTTAGGTGCTGAAGGTGGGGGCCGGGTGGGGGACATCTCCCGGATGTCTAAATGGTTTAATTTTACTTCACTCCTCCGCAAGATAATTTGTAGCTGGGGTGGGGACATGGAGATTGAGAGTGACTAGAAAGTTGATTTTGCCAGGGTGCTGGCATCAGCCACCTTTTGTCGAAGAGCACAGAGGAGTTCTTACCGTGCGAACAAGGAGGTAATTTCCGACACCGCCTATCACACAGGCCGCCACGTGTTAGTTGTTAGTATTCAAGCAAGCCATGCAGAGTTGTCAGTGGGCTTAGTACGGTGTTTGGCAATTCGGCTCATCGCCGTCCGATGGCTCTTCTAGGTAATCCGTTTACGTTACGTTAATTTTTTATTTTTGATATTTGTTTTCCTAAAGCAAGTCGGCTCATCTACGTCCGACGACACAACTAGGAAACCATTTATTTTTAATCGGAAAGCAAATCGGCTCATGTACGTCCAACGCCATTCGGGATGGCTATTTACGTGTTTCCTACGAGTGCTTCGCAGGCATGCATTGCGAGGTGGTGTGAGAGTTTGTGGTGTTGTGTCCACAGTGCTCATACTAGTTTTGCGGCATACATATATTCAAATAGCAATTGAAAGAGTTCTGAGTGCTTATCACCCAGAAGCGATGGAAACGACAGGGTGATCTCCTCTTCTTGCAGAAGGCCTTAAGTGTTTGTCTTTAAGCGTTGTAGTTGCTACAGTCTAGCAGGATGTGACCTGTGCTTAATGTGATGCTGCAGGTGTCGCAGGATGTGTGGTATTTTGGCCATCCTCTAGTTGAGGCTGTGTAAGCTTAGTGCAACCAGTTCTAAGTCTAGTGAGGATTATTTACTTTTGTCGGTGAGATTGATTTGATGTGTTCCATGTACCTACCGTTGTTTTGATGTTGTGGGTGTGGTTGGATTTGTGTTGTGTAGAGTTGTATTGTGTCCATATCTTTTGGTGATGCTGACGTATGTGGCGTTGCAGGGGTGTTTTTCAATCGTGTGCCGAATATTCCATGCTGGGATAATTTTTTCATGCTCGGGCTTGCTTTGCGAGCCGATCTGCTTCTTCGTTACCTGGGATGTTGGCGTGGCCCGGTATCCAGAGGAAGGAAAAGTTGTTTACGTTATGGGCCACGATTTGTTGAATTTTGTCAATGACTGGATGTGGGCAGTCGTGGGTATTGCTAATTGACGGAAGGACGGATTTGTAACCTGAACAAATTACTACGTTTCTATCCTTACGCCTTATGAGAATGGAGATTGTGGCCAGAATGGCCATTGCTTCAGCGGAGTAGATGGAGAAGTCATCCGCTAGACGCTTTGAAAGCCTAAGGCCTGATCCAGTAATGCCGATACATACCTTGACTTCGTATTTCGACCCACGAATACGAGTGTTTTATGATTGCTGTAATTGGCGAACTTGTGAAAGATGCCAAGAATTTCCGCCGATGTGATAGACGATTTCTTTTCCGAGAGCAAGTAGTCGATCTTTGGTTGACTGAGTGTCTAGAATGACCTAGTGGGCGGTCGAGCTGCAGTGGTTGGCATAGTGAGGTTCAGCTCTGAGAGAGCCATGGCAATTTGAACACTATATGTTGGAAGTTAGCGCCTCAATCGGCTCTTCAATCTATCAAGCGTAAAGCAGCGCTGTGTCGAGTGATTTTTAATGGATTTAATTTTAATATGGTGGCGGCACAGCTGTTGTATTCTGAAGTGAAGTGGAGGCGTGTAGTCCACTTGTAAGCTGGCTATCGGTGTGGCGCTGAGGTCTCCTGTGGCTGCTCTGATGCAGTTGTTTTGGATAATTTCTAACTTTTTGCTTTGGCTTTCTGAAATGGTGGCAGAGATGATGCTATTGTATTCTAGGATGGGTCGTATGATTGATTTGTAGAGTCGTAAAAGTGTTTTCCTGTCTCTGCCTCAGTCTGCGCCTGCAAGTGCACGGAGTACGTTGACGCGCTTCGCGCATCTCTTCGACATGGAGGTGGTGTGTGTGTTGAAACAATTTTTTTAATCGTCCAAATGTACTCGAAAGAACTTGAAACTTTTCACCTGTTCGATGGCTTTGTCATCGATTTTAAGTAAAGTTGCGGGTGTGGGGCGGAGACGACTAAATGTGAGTGTGGCCGATTTTTTTTCTTCTGCAGACAGGGTGAAGCCCCACGTTTTGCACCACTTTGCAAGGTGGTGTAGAGCTGTTTGACTGTTTTTTTTTACAGCTTTCAGGAAGCATTTTGCTGTTGTCCAAATGACTATGTCGCCTGCGAAAAGTGAGTATTGAAGTCACTGGCAGATCCAGTGGGGGGAGGGACAATTCCGGCCATGGCCCCCCAAGCGCTTCAAAGGGGGGCATAGTGTCTTTTGGCCCCCAAACCAATAAAAGTAAACTAAATTAAAATGCAGTAACCTTTGCTGAGGTTAAAAAATAGCTTTCCGGGTGAAATAATCTCCAATTTTAAAGGCATTTTGTTATGATTGTTTGGAAGCCCAATATGGTAGCATAGTAGATTCTGACGCATCGAGGGTTCTATGCTGTTGAAGTTCTGCTTACAGCAAGAGATGACGAAATCAGCAGTTTCATTATTCCTTCGTCAGATAGGTTCATGAAGTTTGTTTAGCCAGTAACGGGCAAGCGGACCCAGTGAGCCAGATTTCGAAAGCGGAATTTGAACAGGATGTTTTGTGCGAGTGACCAGTTGAGCCCAGTTGAGCAGCATGTTCCGTATGTTGGTGTTGGGGTTGCTAAGATGAAGAGACAGGCTACATTCACTGGCGGATCCAGGGAGGGGCCATTCCGGCCATGGCTCCCCCGAAGCGCTTAAAAAGGGGGGGGCATAGTGTCTTTTGGCCCCCCGAAACCAACAGAAGTAAACTGAATGAAAATGCAGTAACCTTTGCCGAGGTTAAAAAATATCGTCTGGAAGAAAGAATCTCCAATTTTAAAGGTATTTTTTATAATTGTTTGGAAGCCAATATGGTAGCATAGTACATTCTGACACGCATCGAGGGTTCTATGCTGCTCAAGTTCTGCTTACAGCAAGAGTTGACAAAATCGGATCTGCCAGTGTGTACACGTGCACGAACGTTGACGTGATACAAGACGTTGAACGTGAACATGAACGTTTTGGTAAACAAGAACAAAAGTCCCGTAACTTAGAAGCGGTGGAGGTAGGCTGGGGCCCCTACACAGGAAATTATGTTGTCATTAATTATTATTGTAAAAAATGGGTCCATTTGACAAATAGTGGTAGAAGTCCGATGCTTTTAACCAAAAATAGTGGGAGAATGGGCACCTTTCAAATCCCTTCGACCCCTCCTCTGATGCAATTCCTAATTACGCCACTGGGAGGAGGGGGAGGGGGGGGGCTGACGCCGAAAACCGAAAGTTTCCCCCCAAACCGGTGGGCTAGATCCGCCAGTGATTGAAGTGACGTGTAATGTGTGATCATCAAGTGTGTCGTTAATCATGATGATAAAGAGACTCGGTGAGAGCACGCTCCACTGTACCAGGCCCTGTTCCTGAGGTGTGCTAATTGATGTGACACTGCCGCATCGGACCTTAAGGGTCCTGTCTCTGAGGAAGTTGAGAATGAAGTGTGCCATGTGTCCGCGTAGGCCTATCTTGTGGAGTTTGTGTGTCAGTGCCGATTTGTGCACTCGGTCGAATGCGGCAGTGATGTCCAAGTAGGCAGCTACTGTTGTGCGTTTGATGCGTAGACCACTTTTATGTCATGTACTAATCTAATGAGATTACCTGTAGTTGATTTTTGACGCTGGAAGCCGCACTGAAATTCGTCGAGCAGGTCGTTGTGTTCAATAAATTTCCTCAGTCGTGTGTTGACCATGCGTTCGACTAACTTGCTAGCACAGCTAGTAAGTGAGATGGGTCTATAACCTTTTGGGGTGGAGCGATCTTTGTGCGGGTTTGGCAATGAAATGACTACGCTCTCTCGCCAGGATGCGGGAAACATGTCGCTTTGGTGCAGTTCATTTATGGCTTTTAGTAGGTACGTTAGGGAGTTTTTGCTAAGTTGTTTAAGAAACTGGTAATGGATGTCGTCCAGCCCAACCGACGTGTTTCCACACTTGCTGAGGGCAAGGTGTAATTCGTGCATAGTAAACGACTGATTGTAGATTTCTCTATTGCTAAAGCAAAATTTGCTTTGGAGGCAAGGGCGTCTAGAGCGCTTACTATAGTGGTGTCGTAGTTGCTGTTGCCAGATACGCTGGCGTAGTGTAGTTTAAAGTGGTCTACGACTTGTTGTGGGTCAGTGATATCCTGTCCTTTCACAGTCAGCTGGGGGAAGGGGCCTGGTGGTGGGCGTTTCAGGTTGAAACGCTTCATCAGATCCCAGATTCTGCCGGTAGGGGTGAACCTATTGAATTGAGAGGCAAAAGACTGCCAACAGCTTTGTCGTGCTGTTCGAATTGTGTACCGGCAGTGTTTTTTTAGATTGTCTGCATGCTGATAGGTGTGCTTCGCACACGCATCTTTTGAATTGTTTGTGGGCACGGCGCTGTGCGGCGATTGCCGTTTGACAGTCCGGGGTCCACCATGGCGTAGATGCCTTTTTCCTAGGTTTGTTACTTTTTGGGACTGAGTCTCGTGCTGCGAAGCTGATGGCCCTTAGGATTGTCTCGATCTTACTGGTCTCTGAAGTTGTTAGGTTGAGGTCCATCTGTTCCTCGAATTTAGCCCAGTCCGCTCTTTTCAAGTTCCAAGGTTGTTTAAATAGCTTAGTGTGGTGGATAGCGTCCGTGCTGAGCCTAATTGTGATTGGGTAGTGGTCGCTCAGCCCGGGAACGTCTGAAACTGACCAGTCAAATAGTGAGCTAAGTCGTTGGGAGCAGCACGTTAAGTCAATGCAATTGTCCGATCCTCCTAAGGTCGGGTTGTAGCGGGTGGCGGCCCCGGTGTTAAGAAGTACTAGGTTGTGGTCCGAAATAAACTGGTGAATTTCGCGCCCTCTAGCGTCAGTCTGGTCGCTTCCCCAGGAGGGGTGTTTAGCATTAAAGTATCCCATAATGAGAACTGGTGGAGGGGCTTGAAGCAGCAAGTCGCTCAGCTCCTGTGGTGTGGGGGTTTCAGCTGACGGCGAGATGCATAGTGAAATGACTGGTTTGACAATGGGAAATTTTGAGGCCGACTGCTACGCAATTCAGGAAAGTATTTAACGTTACTCGACGGTGAGGTATGTTGTTTGAAATGAGTATGGCTGTGCCCCATTTCCTATTTGGGCCGTACGCGTTGTCAACGTGCCAAGTGTAATCTGGGATTTTGTTCCAAGTCGAGTCTGAATCTCGAAAGTGAGTTTCTTGGAGCGCAGCTAGTAATGGTTTTTGTTGCAAGAATTCAGTTTTGAATTATATGAACTTGCCTGGAAGGCCTCGGGTGTTCCACTGCAGAAAGTCCCATTGCCGAACGCGCTTAGTGACTTTTGGTGTTCCTATACTGGGGTGGTGTCGGTGTCGAGTTGGGGAGAAAGGTTGAACCGGTGAACGGAGAGAGGGTTGGAAGGTGACCCAGGCAGGGGTGGGTAGTCTGGACCTGGTCGCACGTGTCCTGGGAGGTGATTGGGTAGAGTGGCGGCGTGATTTGCGCTTGGGAGGCGCGGTGGGTTCGGGTGGGATTCGTTGGTCTGGAGTTGTGGGTTCGCCGGGCTTTGAAGGAATGGTAGGTTCAGTCTGAGTGCTGGCCTCAGACGAGGTTTTGGAGTGGGTTTGGGTAGGTGTGCAGGAGGTGGTGGGGGGTTCGGTTTGGCAGCAGGTGGTGGCCGTGGACTTGCGGGTGGTCTGGGTGGATGTTGTGGTGGCCTTGGTTCTAGGTCTTGGCTTGGGCCGGCCGGATGGGTGTGGTAGGGGCCGAGGCCCTGGAGGAGGCAGTGGAGGGAAGTTTTCAGGGTGGTGAGGTGGGCCCTGGCCGGTTGGAGGCGGTGGCGCGAAGGGGTACGGCCAGGTCCCGTGGGGGATGGGTGGGTACCGATGGGGGATGGGATGGGGACCGTGTCTGGGTCTGATGTGTGTTAGAGGAGAGATGATGCGGGGTGGATAGTGGGATGGTGGTGGACATGGGCCGGGTCTGAGATGGGATGGGAAGGCAAGGAAGCCCATTCCTCGGTGGGGTGGATGTGGGAAGCCGGGCTCGCGGTGGAAAGGGTGTGGGAGGAGGCCGGGATGGGGACCGATGGGGGATGGGATGGGGACCGTGTCTGGGTCTGATGTGTGTTGGAGGAGAGATGATGCGGGGTGGATAGTGGGATGGTGGTGGACATGGGCCGGGTCTGAGATGGGATGGGAAGGCAAGGAAGCCCATTCCTCGGTGGGGTGGATGTGGGAAGCCGGGCTCGCGGTGGAAAGGGTGTGGGAGGAGGCCGGGTCTCGAAGGTGAAGGGGATGTAGATAAGGGCCAGGTCTGAAGTGGAGTGGGTGTGGGAGGAGGCCAGGTCCTGGGTTGGGTGGGGTGGGAAGGAGTGGTGATCGGTGAGGTCGAGGGGCGGTGGGCCGGGGAGGTCGGGGATCGGTGGGGCGGTTGAGGCGAGGGTCGGAGGAGCGTTGAGAAGGGAGGTGTGCCGGGCTCCGGGAGCCGGCTGCTGGTGGGATGGTTGGGCGGGTGGGAGCTGGTGTTGGAGGGAGTGTGGGTTTAGGTGTGGATAGCGTCGCTGCGTAGCTTCGCCCGGCGGTAGGTGCGGTGTGGAGAGGTGCAGTTGTGGCTGTGTGAGTGTCCGTGGTGGTGTGACGTAGGTGCTGTCGTACTGTTGCGTGTGGCACCCGATGAGTTGCCGCATACCGGCACACCTCCCTCTCGTATGCCCACTTGGGGCGGTCTGGGTCGGTGGCGGGGTGCGGCCCATCACAGCCTGCACACTTCCTTTCGGAGGAGTTGCAGTCGGATCCCGCGTGGTGACCGGCGCACTGGCCGCATCTGGGAGTTGGTGACGCGCATGCGCGTTCGCCATGTCCATAACGCAAACAGAACCGGCACCGTAGTGGCAGAGGCACGTAGAGGCGGACCTCGTAGGCCTTGTTGCGTATGTGGACGTGTGATGGTAGGTGTGGTGAGTCGAAATTCAGTACTAGAAGTTTGTGAGTCGAGCGTGCCTCCCGTTTAATCTGGCTGATTGTAACTGTGGAATCCAGGAGGGCTGAGGCGTCGAGTAGTGCAGCGATGCTGTCAAGTGGTAAGCTATCCAGCTCTGGGGCGCAAATGTAGCCGCGGCTGGTGTTCAAGGTGCGGTGTAACGTGAAGGAGCAGCGCTGGTCGTGTTTAGTAGAGTTTGTGTGAGCGCTGCTCTGTGTTTGGACTATGATGTGTTTGGTGTGCATGTGAACCTTGAAGTGTGTTGAATTATGATTGTGTCCGAGTGTCCTCTCGAGAGTGAAAGGAGACTCCTGTGTGATGTTGTGTCCTGTCTCTGTGTACGTACCTACTAGGTAGGTGCCTTGTGTGGTGCTGGCGGCGGCCGCCATGGTGTGTAAGGGTTTGGTCCCACCCCCCGCAAGTGTCCCTCCTTACTGAAGAACTACCCGGATTCGTTGCACCCTGGACCGAGCTTTCGCCCTCTGGTCCCTGCCCCGGCCGCAATGGCCCAAGACAGTGGGCTCGACACAGTTAGGTTTCCTCCGGGGGGTAAAGGTTAGTTGGGAGACAGAGAGAAGTTAGGGATTTGGTGAGGGAGGTTTCCCTTCTAGATTCGCAGGAGTGCTCCTCTAGGGTCCCTGGATCTCTTCGTGTCTTGGCTTCTTCTGCTGCTACAGGTTTGTCTTCTGCTCAAACCTTGGACCTTCCTGGTTCTCTTCTTGCTTGCCGACTGCGAGCGCCGATCGTGCTCTGAGAAGAGCTGCGTCTGATCTCGCGCCCGCGTGGTGTGAGTACAGCTTGCATGACACGTTATACACAGTAACGGACGACATGTCCGAGTGCGGTTTGGCAGCAGCGGCCCGTGCGCATGCGCAACGACCTGAGCGAGGTCACCGGCGATACTGGCGAGCGGCCAGTTTCCGGGCTTCTCTGCGCAGGCGCACAACAATGTTCGACGCGTCGGCTCTACCGCATGTGCCGTCAAAGCGCGAGTTACTACACGTGTTGGTTGTCAGTAGCGGGTTGGTCTAAGCATGCCATGCAGGGTTGTCAGTTGGGGTAGTACGCCAACTACTGTTTTGTAGTTGGCGTTTTGCAATTCGGTGTTTTGCAGTGTTTTGCAATTCGGCTCATCTTCGTCCGCTGTACCTCTGGGCAGTAGCGCAACCAGGGGGGGCCAAGGGGCCATGGCCCCCCCCGAAATTTTTTGGGGGCCCGCTCGTAGCCAGGGGCCCGCGAAGCGGGCCCCTGGCTCGGAGTGGGCCACCCTACTTAGAGCCCTGGCTAGGGGCCCGCGAAGCGGATCTGTGGCTCGAATCAGGGGCCCTTTGAACCAACTGAAAATCTGGGGGCCCGTTTTAACCAGGGCCCGACTCGAACCGGGGCCCATTTTGATTCAGGGGCCCGCATTGAACCAATAGCCCGCTTAGAACCAGGGGCCGGCTTTTACCTGGGGCCCGCCTCGAACCGCTAAAACCGGAAAAGTGCTTTTATTTCTGCGAAGTTTCACAAACATAGGGGCCCGCTCAAAAGTAAGTACATGTTTTCCGCAGACTTTTTAAAAACATGAGGGGGGCCCGCTTGCGAGGGGTCCGCTCTCCAACCCTGCCCCCCGAACTGAAATCCTGGTTGCGCCACTGCCTTTGGGTAGCCGTTTTACGTCATGAGTTGCAAG
>JAOTOM010004499.1:0-195000 GCA_034440615.1 Ashinkailepas kermadecensis | reverse complement strand
CACACACCGCTCGGGACATTTCCAATCCCGTGGCCCACTGGCGGAACAGTGTGGCAGGCGCTATTAGCCGTGATTGTGCATAAAATGTGTCGTGAAACAACCAATGAACTTGATCTGGGACGGCTCAAAGAGAGCATGTTCAAAAGTATTCGAAGTGCTCTCGTTCGAAGTAGACAAAGTGGAGTCACAGCAAGAGAGCGGGGGCCCAAACCCCCGGAGCAACTAAAATGCACCAGATAAAACAAGAAATTTTATGGTTTTCATCACTGAAAACGCGAATTTTGAGCGCGTGAAGCGCACCGAAAGCGCGCTTTTCAAGTTGTTTCATGATTTTTTTTGGTCGGCCGTCCTTAAGGAAATCCTGGCTGTGCCTCTGGACAGAGTCATTCAAACATGTCAACACCAAACTCAGATGGATCTTTCACCGCAGTGTTTCTCAACATCCTGGAAAAATAAGCATGTGTTATTTGTTATGATTCGTCCGATGGGTAGGGGGTTAGGTGAGGTTAAAGGGCTGACCTTGTTTTTGACATTCCATGAATAGCGTCTGAAGGCACTATGCTGCAGTGCAGAGGGGTAAAATTAGAGGCAATTTTCAGTCTGAGCGTGGATATTAACTCTAAGATTACTTCTAGCCTTACAAGTGCCGTCTGACGTGAAGCTCGGTCACTGACCTTGGATATCCTTGGAAAGACCAATGGCAGTAATTTGAGCTGTCTGTCACCCTACCACACCCATCATTGATGATTTTGAGGCGGGTAGGTTAGATTGATTAAATGCCGATAACTCGCGATTTTTATCGGGAGGGGGTAGAACGGCTCGCGATGTTCCCCTTATTATGCGATAGATCAGTGACCTGACACGGCATCTTCAATTTCCACGCCATGTAGTCGACAAAGGAGGTGCCGTAAGCTATGCCAAGCTCCGCCTGTGTTTCAATAATTTGGGGGAACATTCAAGGGCGTCGCCACCGGGGGCAGGGGGGGGCAATTTCCCCCTGCCGTGAAACTGGGGGCGCCGCCTCCCCCTGAAATTTGAGGAGGCCCCTATCCGCAAATGCACAGCAAAAAAGGTGAGCAAGGAGACCGACGGGACAGAAGATCATGCTGTCAATGAGGCCTCAAGACTGACGAGGCCCTCAGGAAATATAATCAGGTCTCTATAAGAGACGTAGAACAGAGATTGGGAGGAGGCCCCCAGGACGAAAAGGAGGCCCGATGAAGAAAAGGAGGCCCCCATGATGAGAAGGAGGCCCCAAGACGTAAAACAGAGATGGGAGGAGGCCCCCAGGACGAAAAGGAGGCCCCCAGGACGAAAAGGAGGCCCCAGGACGAAAAGAAGGCCCCAAGGCGTAGAACAGAGATTGGGAGGAGGCCCCCAGGACGAAAAAGGGGCCCCCGGGACGAAAAGGAGGACCCCAGGACGAAAAGGAGGCTCCCAGGACGAAAAGGAGGCCCCCAGGACGAAAAGGATGCACCCAAGGACGAAAAGGAGGCCCCCAAGACGTAGAACAGAGATTGGGATGAGGTCCCCAGGACGAAAAGGAGGCCTCAGGACGAAAAGGAGGCCCCCAGGACGAAAAGGAGGCCCCTAAGACGTAGAACAGAGATTGGGAGGTTGCCCCCAGGACGAAAAGGAGGCCCCAGGACGAAAAGGATGCCCCCAGGACGCAAAGGAGGCCCCCAAGACGTAGAACAGAGATTGGGAGGTGGCCCCAGGACTAAAAGGTGGCCCCAGGACGAAAAGTATGCACCCAAGGACGAAAAGGAGGCCCCAGGACGAAAAGGAGACCCCCAGGACGAAAAGGATGCACCCAAGGACGAAAAGGAGGCCTCCAAGACGTAGAACAGAGATTGGGATGAGGTCCCCAGGACGAAAAGGAGGCCCCAGGACGAAAAGGAGGTCCCTAAGACGTAGAACAGAGATTGGGAGGTGGCCCCCATGACGAAAAGGAGGTCCCCAGGACGAAAAGGAGGCACCCAGGACGAAAAGGAGGCCCCTAAGACGTAGAACAGAGATTGGGATTTGGCCCCCAGGACGAAAGGGAGGCCCCCAGGACGAAAAATATGCCCCCAGGACGCAAAGGAGGCCCCACAGGACGAAAAGATGGCCCCCAGAACGAATAGGATGCACCCAAGGACGAAAAGGAGGCCCCCAAGACATAGAACAGAGATTGGGAGGAGGCCACCCAGGACGAAAAGTATGCACCCAAGGACGAAAAGGAGGCCCCCAAGACGTAGAACAGAGATTGGGAGGAGGCCCCCAGGACGAAAAGGATGCACCCAAGGACGAAAAAGAGGCCCCCAAGACGTAGGACAGAGATTGGGATGAGGTCCCCGGGACGAAAAGGAGGCTCCCAGGACGAAAAGGAGGCCCCTAAGACGTAAAACAGAGATTGGGAGGTGGCCTCCATGACGAAAAGGAGACCCTAGGACGAAAAGGATGCCCCCAGGACGAAAAGGAGGCCCCTAAGACGTAGAAAAGAGATTGAGAGGTCGCCCCCAGGACGAAAAGAAGGCCCCAGGACGAAAAGGAGGCCCAAGCACGAAAAGGAGGCCCTCAGGACGGAAAGGATGCCACTGAGACGGGCAAGAAGCCACCCAGTTTGGACGAAAAGGCTTCCGATGGGTGGCTGGATATTCTTAATTTGGAAAACGAGGCCCCCAAGTCGGAAGAGGATGCCCCTGCAATATAAAATTAAGACATGATAGGGGAGATTTCTTCGGACGCAATAGGGGCCCCAAGACGAGTAAGAAGGTCTCCACAGAAATGAGAGAAGGCCACCGAGACCAGCCAGATGAGGCCCATATTTTCGAAGAGGAGGATCCTAGAAGAGAAGGTCTAGGACTAGGACGCAAAAGCACCCTGCTGAGAGGATAATGAGGCTCCAAACAGAGATAAGGAGGCCCCCATGACGTGAGAGGAGGCCCCTAATTTGAAAAAAAAGTCACCTAGGAGAGGGTAGGAGTCCCCAGAAATCAAGAGAGCGTCAAAAATGGCACGGAGGCAACCAGGATTGCAAAGGAGGCCCCAACACCGGAAAGGAGGCCCCAGAATATGAGAGGAGGCCGTAAGACGGAAAAGGAAGCCAGTGGATATGAGATGAGGTTTCGGAGACGCAAAAGCAGGCCCCAAACGCGTGAGGTTCCACCGAGATAGAAAAGGATGATCCAGAGACGTGGCAGGAGGCACCTAATTCGGAAGAGAACGACACAAGATTGGAAATAAGACCCCATGATGAACGAGGAGGCCCCTAAAATAGGAGAGCAAGGCCATTGGATAAGAGAGATGGCTCCCAGGCGGAAAAGAAGGCTCGAAGACGGCTAAGAAGGTGCCCGGGAAATAACAAGGCCACTAAGATAGGAAAGGTTGCCAGTAATTTGGCAGAGGAGGCGCCTGGGAGTGAAGAGGAGTCCACCAGGAGATAAGAGACCACCCCTAAGATGGGTAAAGATCGAATCCACACGCAGAGCAGGAGGCCCCCAGGACGTGAGGGGAGGCCCCTAATTTGAAAAAGAAGACCTCTAGAAGAGAAATGGGGCACCTGCCGGACTCGAGAGGAGTCTCTCAAGAAGGAGTAGGTCTCCAGGACCAAATGAGGCCCCGAAGACCGGAAAGAGTTTCCAGGAAATGAGAGGAGGCCCTCAAGATGGAAGTGGTAGCAGGTATGAAAGGAGGTGAGGTTTCAAAAATTGAAGATCCCTCAAGACGGGTAAGGCTTTGCCAGGATAAAGGAGGATGCCCACGAGGCGTGGCAGGAGGCCCCTAATTTGGCAGAGAATGTCCCTCGAAGATGAGAGGAAGCCCCATGCCATGTTAAAGGGGCACAGAATGCAAGAGGAGCCCTCCAAGACGGGAGAGGAGGACCATTGAATATGGAGGAGGGTAGGACACAAGGAGACGTCAAAAACCGGTAAAAAGGCTCTAGGAAATGAGACGAGACCCTTAAGACGCGACAGGAGGCCTATAATTTGCAAGAAGAAAACCCTAAGAAATAGTAGGAGTCGTGTCTGGGTACTTTAAAATCACGATATGGGCCCCAAAAGATCCGGCCGGGGCCCCAGCAAATTACGCTGAGCCTGGGGTACCAAAAATTCACGCCCGGACCACGAAGATCATGCCAGGGGCACGACAGGTCGTACCGTGCCCCAACAGTCTCATTGGGACCAAAACAAATGACGCCGGAGCAACGAAAAACAATCCGGACATGGATAATCACTCTGGGGGCCCAACAATGGCGCCAAAAGCCCCCCAAAAAACGCATTGGACCCCCAAAAAGTGTCGAGGCCGCTATAGCTCGCGCTAGGGATCCAAGAAAATGACGTCTGGGCCCAAAAGATCACATTGGATTTAAAAAAGTAGCGTCGCAGCCCTTGAAAATCATACTGGAGGCCCAGAAGGTCGCGTCGGGGCCCCAAAAGTTGCAGCTGCCCCAAAAATCAATCTTTAACCGGAATGTCACTCTGGGACAAAAAAACTCCTTCAGTGACCGCAGTGCTATATCAAAGGGGCAAATGCCCCCTCCATCCTGAGAGGGATAAGCTCCCAAGTATCGTGCCGGGGCCTAACAAATCGCGCTGGGGCCACCAAAATTCGCGTCTGTCCACCAGAATTCGCGTATGGGTCTCCAAATAAATACGGCGAGCCTCGGAAAACTCGTTCCGAGGCCCGCAAAATTGCAACAGGAACCGCCAAAATCGCGTTGAGGCCACAGCTAAATACAACGCGTCCCACAAACTCGAACCGGGCCCCCCAAATATCGCGCTCGGGACCCACAATTCCCATCGGTAGTCCCGTCGAGGCTCTAAAAAATTGGCGTCTAGGCCCACACGTAAGCACAGTGTGACCACAAACACCGGATCGGTATCCGAAAAAAATCAAGCTGGAGCCCTCCAAAATAAGAAGGGATTCCAACAACTAAATGCCCAGGCACAAAAAATGGCTCTGGAGCACCGTACATATCAGATGCCTTCACAAATTGCGTACGGCACCGAAGTACAAACCGGATCTCGAACAATCGAGGTGGGATACACAAACATGGCGCCAAGGACTCGAGAAATCAAGACGCGATTCGGACTTTTTAAAAAATAAGAAAAGATTCACAAAATCGTATTGAGCCCAGAAAACTGGGGTTGGGTCTCCGGAACCACGCGCCTGGGCGCGATAAGTCGCTCTGGGACCTAGAAACATCGTACCGAAGCCCCAAAATTGTACTGGGGCCCCACAAGTGTGCGTCAGAAGCCAAAAATAAACCCATCGGGACCCTGAGAGCACAACTGGGGCCGAAAATACAACTGGCCCTCCAAAGCGCACACAGTCTCACAAAAAGCGATAGTGCCTTAACACATGCGTTGCAGCCATAAATATACATACCGGGAGGTCCAAAAATACACCGGAAGCTCTCAAGGCACACAGGGGTCATGATAACGCACAAGAGCCTGAAAAAGTGGCTGGGGCCGCAAAAGATAACATGGTTCCAAAACAAACAAAAAGACCGGGCGCTAAATAAACACATCGGGATCTTCGAAAACGCCCTGACACGTCAAAAAAAAAATCATCTGTGCACAAAAATGCAACAAACCCTAAAACGAGCAGGGGGTTCGAAAATGTTTTAGGCCCCTAACAAAAATGGATTGGAGCCATAATACACAATCATAGACCAAGAAAGATGCAACGGGTCCAAAAAAGAACGCTGAGGCAGGGCCTCGGTTCGGTAGCCAATCTGGGAGGATAGCAGCAAAGATATGAAGTGCATCAAAGCTCAGCGGAAACCGCGTTTCATAACTACCAGAAAATGTGGGAAGTAGGAAACTAATGATCGAATTTAATCAATCGACTTGTCGCAGCGAACGCCATACGAAGCATTCCATCACGTCAAATATGGCGCAAGTCTATCATGTGGCAGCAATTAGCAAAACGCAGAAGGCGTAGCAGAAACCGTAGCATCGCACGAAATGTGGCGAATGCACCGAATGCGAAAGATGGGTGTGCACGTGCACTGACGTTGCCGTCGTGGCGACTGGGTGCTATGAACTGGAATGCCTGAAATTGTGAGAAAAATTTTTTTTTTAAGTGGTGGGTAATACATTTTAAATTGAAGTTATGGGCCTAATACATCTTCCAAACCCTGCTCGTTTAAGGCTTTGTTGCTTTTTTTTGTGCACCGAGTATTTTTTTACGTGTCGGGTCTTCGAAGATCCCGATGTGTTTATTTAGCTCCCGGTCGTTTTGTACGTTTTGGAACCATGTTGCCTTTTGTGTCCCCAGCATCTTTTTCAGGCCTTGTGCGTTCTCATGGCCCCTGTGCGCCTTGCGAGCTTGCAGTGTTTTTTTTAGAGCTCCCGGTATGTTTATTTAGGGCTGCAACGCATGTTTTAAGGCCTATCGCTTTTTGGGAGACTCGGTGCGCTTTGGAGGGTTAGTTGTATTTTCAGGCACCGTTGTACTCTTAGGGTCCCGCTGTGTATATTTGGGGCTTCTGACGCACATTTGTGGGGCCCCAGTACGATTTTGGGGCTTCGGTGCGATTTTTATGGGTCCCAAAGCGACTTATCGCGCCCAGGCGCGTGGTTCCGGAGACCCAACACCAGCTTTCTGGGCTGAACGCGGTTTTTGTGGATCTTTTCCGGTTTTTTTTAAAGCAAAATGTAGCAGGCCTAGCAGAAACCGTAGCATCGCATGAAATGTGGCGAATGCGCCGAATGCGCAAGATGGGTGTGCATGTTCACGAACGTTGGCGTCGTGGCGACCGGGCGCTATGAACTGGAATGTCTGAAATTGGGAAATTGTACATTTTAAAGTGATTTGTATAGGTATAATTTATGCAGTGTGAGATGACTTATCCAGGGACGCCAAAAGAAAACATTCTAACAGGGTGGGGGAGTTAGGGTTGAAATCCGACGAATCAGAAGCGCTAGTGGTAGATTAGGCCCCTCCATGTGACAATTCAGTTGATCACTAATTATTTTATTTAAAAAGGTCCCTTTGACAAAATACTGGTCCAAATCCGAGGACTTTTTAATGGGGTAAGTGGACCCCTCCAAATACGTTTCCCACCCTCCCCCTTGACGCAAATATAGGTACGCCACTGGTCTTCCAATAATTTTCAGAAACATGGGGCAAAGCCAACATTGAGGAGGCAAATTCCACCTCACAAGCACAAAAAACAACACCGATGCCCCATACAAATTGGAAGGAATGATGTGTATAAGTGCATTTTCTTCCTACAAACTTGTCTTCTGTGATCACAGCCTGCATGATTAGAGCTTCCCAGCTTCAATACCTTCTCAACGACGTCATTTACAAAACGGTGCAGCACAGCGAAAACCATGGGCGTGATGGCGTGGAATTTCAAAATTTTGCAATATTTCTGCATTGCCATTGTTGCATTGTTGCATTGTCACTTATGCACTGTTGTTCAATGCTTGTTCTTGCCATGAATTTATTCGCTGAGGATTTATTATTTTAGCTTGTGTGCCAGGTGCCTTACAGCCAGCACCAAATGTTATAAAATTAAATAAATCCCTAAGATGGTGATAAGAAAACCAATTCAATCCACTTCTCGTTGTCACCTTCGCGAAATTATCGTCCTAGGACCGAGAAATGATCGTTTAAGCTTACCTATGACATCAAGCTGGTGGGAATAACTAACAGTAGTGGTGAATCTAGCTATATTCAGTTAGACTTGGTGGACATAGAAGTGGGTTGATCGATGGGAGATATCTTTAAGATATGTTTAGCACCAGCCCCGCCAGCTCGCTGGAATCTAGAGGCCAACGGGAAGATTCTTCTGGTTGAGAAAGCATTAAGACATTGGTTTGTTTTGGTATTTAGGTATTTATCCACATTTACTTAGTTATACCCTGGCATGGCTCAGTTCTCAGCGAAAAAAAGTGATTATTGCTATTGCGTTTTGCGTAAATGATGCACCATGCCAAGAACAAACAAGACATCAATATGAAATCATGTTTCCAATTCTTAAACCATACCAAGAGCCTAAAAAATAGGAGGCCCCTTTCGGGGAGCAGGAGGCCCCCTTCCAACATTGCCCCCCTGGAAGAATTTCGTGGCGACGCCAATGGGAACATTGACTGCAAAGCTAATTTTGGGCGCATGAGTGCCCTGATGCGCCTCATAGATGGTGATCGGGGCCATTTAGGCGTGCTGGGCCCCACCTTTTCCGTATGACAGAGACAATAGCTGAATTGGCTTCTCTCCCTCCCTCAGTCTCTTCCACCTTCACCAGTATACTCCCACCATTGATTTTTTCCTATAATAGCTGGATGCTTCAAGAATGTAGACGCCCTTCTGGACCAGCCGGTGCCCTCTTCGTACTCAGGGGGTTTTGGCCATGTGATGCATCTGTTGAAAATACAGACGTAATTTCGAACAGCTAGCACTCCTAGTGCAAAGTTAGACACCCTTCTGGGTCACTAGCGCAACTCTTGACAGTACTAACATACGCAAGCACCCTGTCGGGTGCGACTCTTTAGAGTGTAGGCGCCCCCTTGAGTCAGGCGAGGGCCTCTCCTGAGAACGTAGGTGCATACTTCGCAACATAGTGCAATAACCGACCCAGTATAGCTAAGATGTCTAGTAGGGCGGCTGAGAGCTCCTCTTGAAGGCGGAGCCGTCCTTGTGGAACAGTTGAGCGTCTTTCTTTGCAAAATAAGTGCACTGTTTCAGAAATATGCTTGAAGAGGAAGTATTTTATTTATTTAGTCAATACTTCCTCTGGATATCAAAAGTGATGGCTGAAGGAATAACCTCCGCTCACAAGTGAATGTGAATGGTTCATGCCGCTGTGAACGTATTCTTGTTGCAGACAAAATGTAAGTTAGCATTATCCAACGGTAATGCAAAAAGGGCATGCTGTCTGTCATGATGAATGCAACTTTGCCAGATCATTACCTCCTGGTATTTCACTGGTTCAGATCGAGAGAACGTCTATCGAATTTATTATTCATAAAAAGACAAAGCAATTTATCCCAAATTTTTGCTCCAAAGACCAAACATGTAGACTCCTTGAGCATGATATTAAACTGCAAAGCATTCTTAGGAATTACCTGGCAGGAGCCAGTACAGATGAAGGAATTTAAATGCAGTGATACATTTATCTGATGGGCCGGGAACCATTTCCACGGCAGAGCACCACCAATTCAAAAAAATAAGTGCGGTTAATTCAGACCTCACCAATAGGTCGATATTTTTTAAGGGAGATGACTGGTTAAAAAGGGGGGAAGAGGAGAGACTACAGTCGACCGTTCCTGGAGAACACCACTCTGGGAAACATACCCTTAGTCGGCCCTCTTTGTCCCTCAGGACATGTGGTAAGGAATTGTTAACCGCGGAGACGGCGGATACAAAATATGTCGGAAGGAAAGAATTTTGGATATATTTGCAAATTTAGCCAGACAGCTAATATTTGGGTGATGTTGGTAATTTTCCTTCCCACTTACCATGCCAAAATGGGCTCCGCTGGATCCAGCACTGGGACAAAGTGGCCCGGTTGAAGTGACCTTGACGTCTGCTTCCAATACCGCAAGTTGGATCACGTCACATGAATTTACAGTAGCGATGCCGAACAATCCGCTCTGTGCACCCAAACAATAACTTCCTTTGAATCATTGGAAGTGCTAACAAAAATTCCCAGAAAAGTCATGATTATATGTTCTAGCCGTACCTAGATAACCTACCTGCCGCGATAGAGCGCTTAACTTTGAAGATTTATTCTTTTAGTAGCATAGTGTCTCTTGGAGTAAACAGTTTTAGTGAGCCCACCAAGAGGGTGCGACGCCCCCTTGCTTACGCAAGGGGTGGAGGAGGTAGGGGCGGAACGCTCCATACGTTCTGCTGCCCCTGTATACATACACATACACAAACACTATGTATATGCACAATATATATGTATATATATATATATATATATATATATATATATATATATATATATATATATATATTTATATATATATATATATATATATATATATATATATATATATATATATATATATATATATATATATATATATATATATATATATATATATATACTATGTATTTGCATATGTGTGTGATTGTGGTGTGGGTGTGCATACTTCTTCGCGTGAGAGGTCAAGTTGAGTTCAGTGCAGTCAAATATAATTCGTTATCCAAACAAAAAAGGTCTTTTTTTCGACGAACGCATGCAATCCAAATAAACTTCAAACTTCAATTAATTCAACCCGGATACAAGCAAAGCGCTCCGTGCGGCTAAGACAATCTTTCTATTACCATTGATCCATTACTACCGTTCAGGCACCATTGTGTTGGCTAGATAGATATGTATTAGCATAGAGCATTTGGCATCACATGCCTCTTCCGCGCTACTGGTTATCCTCTGATCCGTCAGATCGCCAGTCCCTCCCCCACGATATGTCCATTTACCAGTCCGATCATAAGTCCCCCAATCTGCCCGGTCACCAGTCTCCAGACCTGAGCGATCACCGTCCCCAGACCTCTCCGTCCACCACTCCCCTGATCTGTCCGGTCACCAGTCCCCCGACCTGTCCGGTCACCATTTCCCGACCTGTCGGGTCACCATTCCCTTGACCTGTTCTGTCACCATTCCCCCGACCTGTCCAGTCACCATTCCACCAGACATGCCCGGTCACCAGACCCCGACCTGTCCGGTCACCAGTCCCCCGACCTGTCCCGTCACCAGTCCCCCTACCTGTCCGGTCACCATTCCCCGACCTGTCCGGTCACCAGTCCCCGACTTGTCCGGTCACCAGTCCCCTGACCTGTCCGGTCACCATTCCCCGACCTGTCCGGTCACCAGTCCCCGACTTGTCCGGTCACCAGTCCTCTGACCTGTCCGGTCACCATTCCCCGACCTGTCCGGTCACCATTCCCCGACTTGTCCGGTCACCAGTCCCCCGACCTGTCGCGTCACCAGTCCCCCTACCTGTCCGGTCACCATTCCCCGACCTGTCCGGTCACCCTGCCGACTCGATGGCCGGAGAGCCGCAGTGTGTGCGGCCGGGCTGCCTACGGCGACAGCTGTTTGTGCGCCGCCGACTCCGACTGCGTCTCACGCACAGTCCAGCCGCTGGCCGATAGCCATCAGTGCCGGCCCCGCAGCCGCCGAAGAATGTCATGGCTCTGCCAGGCCATGGAATGACGCCTGCCGTAAATGTCACGCTAACCGGCCGCACCTATAAAACAATGGAGCGCCAGACCGCCCAGTTCCGGCCGCCGGCCACGTCGGCGGGCAGGGGAGGGTGTGAGGGAGAGGAGGGGCGTGCAGGCGATCCATGGAGCCAGTGTCCGCTCTTTGGTGTTGTCTCTGTGCACTGAGCTCTCCACTGTGCCTGCATGCAGGCCATACACAGTGGAACACGTGATCATGGTGCATGCCGTGCTGGCAATTCAGTCTGACCTCCAATGTTCTCCACACTCTCCACATTCCGTACGTTGGCGGCACGACTCTGCCTGGTCTGGTGTTCCTCAGTCCTGCCTGGTCTGGTGTTCCTCAGTCCTGCCTGGTCTGGTGTTCCTCAGTCCTGCCTGGTCTGGTGTTCCGCAGTCCTGCCTGGTCTGGCGTTCCGCAGTCCTGCCTGGTCTGGTGTCCCTCAGTCGTGATCAATGATTTGTTCCTCAGCTCCAGCTTCAGTCGGCCTCACCGAGGATCTGACCGCCACTCACTTGCCTAATCTGACGAAGCGATTATCGGGCGGAATCGCTTAGTAGCGGTGGCGTGACTGTTATCGTTTTCGGCATTCTGGTCATTATTCCACCCCGTGCTCTGTCAGGTGTGGACGGCAAGCAGTCTTTTTGCGGACAAAGAGATGATACCCTCCTAGTTCCCGTAACACATGAAGCTGAAGAAAACGCAACAGTCCGCATGCATTCTGAAGACGGAAGAAAGGGAGAGATAACCACAATCAAAATAGCTGATCATTGCTATGTTGATTTGATTTTCGATTGACACCCAGCACTGCCATGTTAATAAAGCATATTTTACAACATGATCGAACACATTTTCTGATGGATTGTCGATATCGTGATTTCAATGCCACTTCACTTCTGAATGTCTGATGTTACCAAGACGAGTGCCATCTAGAGATGCGACCAACGGGTGCTAAACGTCGGTATTGATGGACGCTAATTGGTCATCTCCTGAATAAAAAAATTGACCGAAGACACAAATATAGCACGAGCGGAGTAATTCCGAAACCATCGTGAAAAAAGCAGTGCCCAGTTCTCGATGAAGCACTTGAAAAACGATCCGAGCAAGACTTCAAGGCTTTTTCTTGCTACGTTCGATGATTTGCATCAACTGTCATGACTCCCCTCCCTACCTTTCCCCTCCTTACCTTTCTCCTCCCGTTCCATTGAAACCGACACTGCACCAATGCACATGGACCACCTACTGCACCAGCTCATACTCCGGTTTATCCTCGGCACATCATGCACGCTCCACTAGTTTCTATTTCTGCCGGATTTAGACAGGCCGTACATCAGACCCGGCTTCACATGTCGCTGAGAAGTTCTGGTGACCCGGCCGTGCTGACAAGCCCAAGCCCAATGGCCCATGGAGTAGCGTTGTCTGGCCACATTACCAGGTTAGGCCGCTACGTGGGCTGAGGGCCATGTGGCCAGCGGCACCGGCAAAGCACGTATCTGTGCAGCAGTTTTCCTTAGACTGGCTTCTAACGGTGCATGCGACACATGGAGCTGGAAGCATCACCTTCCTTTCACCTGATGTTAAGTTATGTATGGAAATGGAGACTTATGTGATCAAGTTCTGTCAACTAAAAACTTGCGTAGTATTTGGGTCCTTTCACTGCAACAATGTTTACTTGTCGTCTTTGGCAGGACGCATATACTAACATTGAATCATTTACAAGAGAGATAATAGGCTTTTAATTTAAGATCTAATATTTTCTGGTAATAAAAAGTATTGGAAATATACACGTATACCACTCCTCTGCACCACCAATTCTTGCCCAGGTTTGATTTCTGCCATTTTTGTGTAGCTTTACGACACACCAACCGAGACAATATGGCGTCGCCCGCCTCTCACCCTGGCAGGAAGCCAGGGCAACGCGGAGAATCGCAGGAATCGAACCTTGTATCTCTGGTTTTCTAGATGCTCAGCTTGGCCACTGAGCTGCCGACGTCCTCCAATCCATGCCACTGTTATGTAGGTCGTTCCATACATGACTTCAGTAACCTAATAAATGTCATGTTTTACATTCCGAGCTAATATTCCAACACACCATTTTTGTGGGTCTCAGTGCCGCCTCGTTGACCATTACCGTCAAGTGGTTGTTCGGTCCCGAGACTAGGCGGCAAGAAGGTTACATGTTGATTTTGTGACTGATGAGTATGCACACATCGCATTGACTTGAGGGTGAATAGGCCAGTGGCATACATTCGCCGGCAAAGTTGCGACTGGAAGTCGGGTGGAACGATATTTAATTACATGGCTAAGATCACAACAAAAATAGTACCTATAATTATGAGTTTAAATGTGCAAGGCTGTAGTTTCAAGCGTTTGTGTGAACCTGAGTAACCTTTATGATACATCTGAAGGCCAGGGTAGAGAAAACTGCGGATATTGGAACTAATTTATGAAGCAATGCAAGTGTGACAACCTGCACTGAATAGTAACCGTAATGTAATCAGCCATCGCCGTCAGCAAGAACGGGCCGCCCGGCAAATCTAGCTGAGCCGTACGGCGGGTGGGGGTTATTGAAGGCTGGGATCAAATGCAAAAGGCCGCTAAATGGCCCTGGCCATGGAGAGTCAGAAACATACCCTGCATTTGCATTTCGACCGATTATGAGGTCACTAGAAGTCATATTAGGTCAATATGCGAATCTCGCCTTTAATCCTTCGAAATAGTTGATTAATGACATGAAAATTACTTTCTTTGGGTCGGACCAGAAGTAGACATGAAAACGAGGTTTTGAACCAGGCATGCTAGGGACAAATATAAAGGGTCATTGGCAATCCAATATAGCCTAGATCTCATATTATAGCCTATTTATTAATTTTCGGCCATGTTGAGGTCCATAAAGACATCATAGGTCCAGCTGGTAAGATTACTTTTATCTTTAGGCATATATATATATATATATATATATATATATATGTGTGTGTGTGTGTGTGTGTGTGTGTGTGTGTGTGTGTGTGTGTGTGTGTGTGTGTGTGTGTGTGTGTGTGTGTGTGTGTGTGTCACGCATCCTTCCACCAGAACCACTGAAGCAAAATGTGTGCATCTGTTCGATGTCCGAAAATCCTAAGGTCAGATCAGGCCACGCCGCATAGTCAGGTCATGTAAGTTCGGGCGCAAAATGACCCTGGTAGTCGACGCGCCCCTAAACTCTAATTCATCATCATCGAGTGAGTTCAAACCTGAATGCCCATGTAAATCACTTTTCAGCTACGAAGATTTTGTTCCCAAGAAGAACTGATATGATACTGAAACATCTTTGTAACCTTTCCAGCTTCTGGCTTCGTGACCTTTGGTCACATCAGGAAAATATATTTTGATAAAGCTATCAATTCGCCCTGCACCTAAGTGTATGCTGCTTGCAAAGTAGTTCCATGGGGAAGTAAAATCAGGTTAAAAAGTCAGATCATACGAGGTCAAATTATCCCAGGCCATTGGTTGGCAACCCAATGTCATGTCGCACGACTCAGGCGGCGCTGAAGCGGAATTCTGATAGGACTTCACGAGGACCAGCAACAAGGCTGGATATCTATTACCAAGCCAATGGAGTTCAGTCTATATTTTCAGGATATAATTTGACATTGAAAAGAGAAAATGACAAATTAACATTAGCAGAGTACCAGGGGGTCCAGACCCCCCGACCCACCCGGGACCTCCAGCCATGACCAACAACATGGTGCATGACATGGCATCGTGTAGAATATACATGATATTTGTTGTGACCTTATGTCATTGAGCATTGGCATATCTGAAACCAGAATGCTTAGGTACTGCATGCTCTTAATCATCTTCTGCATGACAAGTACCTGTAAATTCAATTTTCTCCACTCAATGTGGTATGTACAACACGTGAAAAATAGCCTGTCAGTAAGCTTGACCGGAATAATTTTCGGTATAGCAGGATTGTTAGTCTGCATGAAGAAACAACATGGTCTGAGTTTGGTGTTGGTGTGTTGTAACTACTTCTGATGGCGTAATTTTGTATGTTTTGAAACCTTTTTATGACGACCCCGATTTTAAATACGCAAAGCAGAAGCATACAAAGGTACTCAACGTTTGGTGGCTTTGCGGCTACTCATTTAGCTGTCATCCCGAAAACACCTGAGGCGTGGGCTTCGAGACCCCTCCCCCAGCCCGATCATGGTTTTAGTCGAGACCCTCTCCCTCTGTCCGGTGAAGGTTTCAGTCGAGACCCCCCTCCCTCGGCCTGATTAGGGTTTTCAGACCCCCTTACCGGCCCGGTGAGGATTTAAATCAAGACCCCCTCCCTCGGCCCGGTGAGGGTTTTAGTCGAGACCCCCCTCCCGGCCCGGTGAGAGTTTTAGTCGTCACCCCTCCCCCAGCCCAGTGAGAGTTTTCGAGTCGCCCTCACCCGGCCCGGTGAGGCTTTCGAAACCCATTCCCCCAGCCCGTTGAGGGTTTTAGATTAGATGATGAATATGCAATATATACTGTTCTAATCCAGATATCATGAACAACAAATAATTTACATGCATGTTAAATACATCGGAAAAATACAAGCAAGGATCTTCTCAGAACTAGCCCAAGCTCGAGGGAAAATAACCTATTTTGGCGCACAACAATACACCTAGGGACTGCGGGAGGTCCATAGTAGGGAAATACGGGAAGCCCATGGTATGGAACCGCGGGAGGTCCATGATAGGGACTGCGGGAGGCCCATGGTAAACACTACGGCAGGCCCATGGTAGGGACTGCGGGAGGCCCACGGCAGATACTGCGGGAGGCCCATGGTGGGGACTGCGGGAGATTCGAATTCTGAGCCTCCCGGCTCCAAGCAAGGAAATCCAACATCCAGCCCATGCACCACATCATATTTTTGTTAACCTCTATTGCATTGTGTGTTCGCCAAATCTGAAGGGAGTCTGCTGGTTGCTGAATACCTGCAGCCTGTACAATTTTGTGAATAAATATATATATATATATATATATATATATATATATATATATATATATATATATATATATATATATATATATATGTTTTGTATATGTTTGATAAAACATATATAACATATAACAGCTCATGTTTTAACCCTCTCAGAAATGTCCAGCCCTCATTCCCTGAAGTAATCCATTTGACATCAAAACACGCTATGTGAAGTCTGAAGAAGATTTACTAATATTTAGAGGTTGCCCAAGGGCCTTGAACTTCGGTCGACAAGGAGAGTTTGGCATTGAAGTCCCCACTTGAGGAAACATGCTCGCTAAGAATACATAATCTTAGGTTTAGTTGACTTTTTGGTGGTTCGAAAGCAGATAAGAGTAGTTCGGAGCCAATTTTCTTTTGTCTGGAATAGCAGGGTACCAGGGATGGATCCAGGAATTTTGATCGTGGGCGGAGGACTTTCTCTGGAGAGGGATTATTTTCCCTTAGGGCTTTTTTACTTTGAGGAGCGCCATCGGCGGAAAAAAAACTCGTTGGACGCGGGATGAGGCGCACTCGATCATCATTGAGGGGAGCCACATCTCTGTCGAGGGGGGGGTCATGTCCCCAGTTTCTCACTGGATTCGCCAATGCAGGGTAAGCACTACCTAATACCTACCTAAGTTGTTTTATTTCCGCGCATGCACTAAATCGCTCGACCTCCTTCAGTCCCATGGTCTTAAGAGAAAGGTGAACCAGGGCTGCCGGCCCAACACGCAGCTGTCTTAAATATACGTTCAGCTGTGGTAATAATTTTCATATATTCCGTAACTCTAAAATATTATGAATCTGGAGTACAGCAAAACCCAGCCAACATATTTCCCTGGACTATTTACTTACACTCGCGCTGATTTGTCCGGGTCCACATTCTTGTAGAACGGTGCAGGCACACAGGAAAATTCTTCTTGACCGAACCAGCAACATTTCTCAAATATCTGAGCCTGAAATAATCCCGTGCACTCAGCCTGAATGCCTCGTGCACAAATATACTTCGGTCTCCTCGATCGAACAAATGTTTTCCATGCATGAACGTACAGGCATCACCATGATTGTCATATTGCTCTCCAAAAGGGATTGCTGTACCGATCTACGCAGAAACACACAATGATCATACAGGAGTGTATGTGTGGGATGGTTATAGCCGACATGTTGACTAGAGAATTGACACTTGTACGCTAGAAAGCAACTCGTTTTTTACTAATGTCATTGCATACAGAATGACGAACTTTCCTGACAGCATCATCCATGAAACCCGCTGACGTAGGTCACATCATTGTTTCTACAATCTCAGCTTTTCCCCAACAGGATAAACTTGTTAGAATTTGGAAACCAAGTCCGGTGCTGACCAACAGTTTGGATGGCATACTGGAGCTGCACCTGGCACCGAAAGCGGCCTGACCGTGTCGCCTGCTGCGCCACGCCAACACCCCTCTCGGCGAGATCGTTAGTCGATGCCAGGCGGTGCACAATTGCCGAAGCAGTCTTGAAATCATCACTGTCGTTCCATGCGCCAGAACCTTCGTTCAGGAATACGTCCGATACGCGAGGAGTAGCTCCAGTACAGGAGAGGGTAAAGGGGGGGGTCATTGAGATGTGCCCCCATGGGAAGATAGCGCCCCTCTGGCCGGGAAAACGCGCCTCTCTTGGAAGGCTTGAGTGTACCCTTCGAATGTTTCAGGTAGAGGCGCCCCTCTGAGAGGAAAAGGCGTCCCTTGGAAGGAAGGGTGCCCCTCCGGGAAGGCCAGAGTGTATCCCCACTCAAATTGTTCGGCCAGAAGCGCCCCCTCCGACAGCAAAATGGGCACCTTTGGAATGCTCGAGTGCATTTATCATTCGAAGTTTTCATGTCGAGGCTTCCCACCGAGAGGAAAAGGGCTCCTCCGGAAGGCTCTAGTGCACCCATCCCCTCGAGTTTTTTTTATAGCCAGAAGCGTCCCTTGAGGCATCGACGTCCCTCCAGGTACTTGCGAAGTGACGCCCCTGCGAACATGTGTCCCACCTCATGGCAATTCTTGGATCCGCCCCTGCTTCAGTATGCTCTACACCAGCAGCACACCACTGCATCAGCGGTACACCACTGCAGCAGCGTACACCAGTGCGGCAGCGGTACACCAGTGCGGCAGCGGTACGCCAGTGCGGCAGCGGTACACCAGTGCGGCAGCGGTACACCAGTGCAGCAGCGGTACGCCAGTGCGGCAGCGGTACACCAGTGCGGCAGCGGTACACCAGTGCAGCAGCGGTACACCAGTGCGGCAGCGGTACACCAGTGCGGCAGCGGTACACCAGTGCGGCAGCGGTACACCAGTGCAGCAGCGGTACACCAGTGCGGCAGTGGACACCAGTGCAGCAGCGTGCACCAGTGTAGCATCGGTGCACCAGTGTAGCAGCAGCGGCGGTACACCAGTGCAGCAGCGGTACACCAGTGCGGCAGCGGTACGCCAGTGCGGCAGCGGTACGCCAGTGCGGCAGCGGTACACCAGTGCGGCAGCGGTACACCAGTGCAGCAGCGGTACGCCAGTGCGGCAGCGGTACACCAGTGCGGCAGCGGTACACCAGTGCGGCAGCGGTACACCAGTGCGGCAGCGGTACACCAGTGCGGCAGCGGTACACCAGTGCGGCAGCGGTACACCAGTGCGGCAGCGGTACACCAGTGCGGCAGCGGTACACCAGTGCGGCAGCGGTACACCAGTGCGGCAGCGGTACACCAGTGCGGCAGCGGTACACCAGTGCGGCAGCGGTACACCAGTGCGGCAGCGGTACACCAGTGCGGCAGCGGTACACCAGTGCGGCAGCGGTACACCAGTGCGGCAGCGGTACACCAGTGCGGCAGCGGTACACCAGTGCGGCAGCGGTACACCAGTGCGGCAGCGGTACACCAGTGCGGCAGCGGTACACCAGTGCGGCAGCGGTACACCAGTGCGGCAGCGGTACACCAGTGCAGCGGCGGTACACCAGTGCGGCAGCGGTACACCAGTGCGGCAGCGGTACGCCAGTGCGGCAGCGGTACACCAGTGCGGCAGCGGTACACCAGTGCAGCGGCGGTACACCAGTGCGGCAGCGGTACACCAGTGCGGCAGCGGTACGCCAGTGCGGCAGCGGTACACCAGTGCGGCAGCGGTACACCAGTGCAGCAGCGGTACACCAGTGCGGCAGCGGTACACCAGTGCGGCAGCGGTACACCAGTGCGGCAGCGGTACACCAGTGCGGCAGCGGTACACCAGTGCGGCAGCGGTACACCAGTGCGGCAGCGGTACACCAGTGCGGCAGCGGTACACCAGTGCGGCAGCGGTACACCAGTGCGGCAGCGGTACACCAGTGCGGCAGCGGTACACCAGTGCGGCAGCGGTACACCAGTGCGGCAGCGGTACACCAGTGTGCTGCCGGGCGCGACACGGACTCAGTGGTAGTCATGCATCAGCCTCCCGCTGCGCGGCAGAGCTGCAGCGACAATAACGGCGTAGTTCCGTGCGCCGCCGGCCGCGCACCGGCAGCAACACAAGTTTTTCGTGCGGCCGTGGCAGGCGGCCCCCCTGCCGTTTTGATATTCCACTTTATGACTAATGTTGAGCCCAAAACGTCATGTTGCCATAACTACGCGTCCGGCGCGAGCGACACTCCCAGCGGTGCGCGCGCACAAAAAGGTCACGTCCGAGTGGGTCTTGTCACCACGGCCGGCCAGCGTCCAGTCGGGGATGGCGCGCGGCCCGGTAATTATTTATGGTGGTGATAGTTGGGCGGGTCGACGCCCCATGGCGACGGGTGGGGTTTGGCGCGCCGTGAGGCGGCCGGGAGGCGGACGGCGGCGACGTGTCGGCCGACTTCCGGCGCCGTGACCGATGGTGAGGCCCCGCCGGCGCCGGCCGCGCCGCCACCCCGGAAGGACCCCCGCGGCCGTCTGCAGCACGGTCGCGTGGCCGCGGCGGCCGTCTGTGGTGGACGCCGCTCAGGTGTCCAGAGAGGCGTTCGGAGGCTCGGGTTCCTCCATGGATGACAGAGGCCTGGAGCGGAAACTCATGGCTGCGTTGCGACCACCGGGCGATCTGCGTGTGTGGAAGCCCCAGACGCGAGATCGGCCCCTGCGGAGCCGTGCCGAGTGTGGTGTGGTCGGCGGGAGGCGGTACGGCAGCGCGATTTTTTCCATGGTGGACAATGATAGTAGTAATTGAGTGTCATTTTGCAAATATTTGAAGGTAAACACACAATTGGAGCTGCAAAAACGTAGCTTGAATCCCTCTGAAATCTGTAAATCTTATCTGCATGCAACCTGCCTTGCGGTAAAGTCACGCGCATGCTTTCAGCTTGCCGTAACACTTGTGCACACGGCAGGGCCATTTGGATTTCTTTGGCACTGTGAGCGGAGAACTACTCCGGTGACGCGAGGCGAGGCAGGGTGGGATGCAGTGGTCATATGGTTATTTTGGCTGATGAGCGCCTCGAATGTGTTGGTTATGCAGTGGGGAAACCAGGGACATATCAATGGGCCATGCTCTGAAGATGGTCTGATTTAGGAAAAATTGACATTCATTCCCGATTTAAGGGAACCAGGAAAACATTGTTTCAAACTAAAGCTTAGGTCCTAGCTATCCAAATCAGGTTCCTCTTTATTGGGCAGCTTTTTATTCACTCCCCGAAGTCGACTGAGCATAGGTTTGCTGGATCCGTCACCACGGGGGCCACCGATTTCCCACAGGCGGGTAAAAGATCGGCGGAGAGCAAAGCCATGCTGGGAAGGAGAAAGATATGCCTGAACGTGTGCTACTTCGATGAAGTTAATAGTTGGTTAAGAGTCACCATACATTTGTATGCAAATTACCTTTTCGAACACACTCCCACAGAGGGGAGGCAAAGAATCTGGTTTGCAATTTTCAGGAAGCTTTTTAGACTCATTTTTAAGATTGCGGAAATTCTTGCCTCTTCCAGTTCCAATAAGAAGTGTCAGTAGGCAAAGCAATGCAGAATAGTTTGCACAACGCCTCAGTCGGCTCCTAAATGCATTCCTCCAGAAGATCGAGCATTAATAACGTCAGAGCCGATTGTCTCACATTAATCAGCTGTCAGGGAGACGAACACTGCTGGTGCCCGTTATGTTTCCCATTCCATTCCGCTTTCATCATCACCATGTATATGGAGTAGGATGGTGAGGTAGAGAGGTAGTTGTGGTGGTGGCCTAGTGTTTATGGAGGCATGTCTGGTGCTTGAACGTTCATGTACCGCAAGGAAAAATGAAACTGGAAGCTCTGGTGAAAACAAATTACAGAACAGCAGACCAGAATAGAACGCTCTTAGACATAAAGACATAAAGACATAAAAGATCAGTGCAACTATGAGCCACAAGGGCCCTTCTTGGTTGCACTTGGTACACTGAACCAGTTGCCCACCAAATCTGTCAATCAACCCGCCCTGGAATACAGAAAAACAAGCCCCCTATTATTATAATGATTGTCTATGCCATTTTTAAAGATGTTCAGTGTGTTGCTACTGACAATTGTTCCTGGAAGCTGGTTCCAGTGTTCTACTACCCTGTTGGTGAAGAAAGACTGTCTTAACCTTGTCCTGCTGTGATTAACTTTAATTTTGAATTGATGACCTCTAATTGCATCATTTCTGTTAAATTCAAACATTTCCCTTAGATATCCCTGCTCCTGACCATGAACAAATTTAAAAACCTCCATGAGATCTCCTCTCAACCTTCTATATCTAAGTGAAAACATATTCAATTTCTTCAATCTTTCCTCATATGCCAGGTTGCCTATACCATTAACCATTTTTGTTGCCCTCTTTTGTACTCTCTCTAAAAGCCAACAATCTTTCTCATAACTAGGGGACCAAGCTTGGACACAGTATTCCAAATGTGGCCTGACATATGCACAGTAAAGCTTCCTGATGACCTCCTCACTTTTGTATGACACATTCCTCTGTATCGCCCCAAGCATTCTTAGTGCCTTCTTCTTGGCTTCTTGGTCTGTTCTGATGCCCCCAATTTTGTGTTCAAAATAACACCTAAGTCCTTCTCCTGCTGAGTCACAGATAGTACTTGGCCACCCATCAAGTATGGCGCCTTCATATGCTGCCTACCTACATGCATGACTTTGCATTTATCAAAATTAATCTTCATTTGCCATTTTTCGGACCACTTCACAAGCTCGTCTAAGTCGTTCTACAGCAAAACCTGCTCATTGTGCCCTGTTATTGCCCTAAAGATCTTCAAGTCATCCGCAAATTTCAAAACCTTACTGCTCAGGCCACATTCAATGCTATTCACAAATATAATGAACAACAGTGACCCCAGTACCGACCCCTGAGGGACTCCATTAAGAACATTTTGTCATGATGACTTTGTACCATTAAGCATCACTCTCTGCTGTCTATCTGAAAGCCACAACTCAATCCATTTTAGGATGCTACCTGCAATGCCATGGACCTGAAGCTGCATCATTAACCGTTTATGGGGTACCTTGTCAAAGGCCTTACTAAAGTCAAGATATGCTACATCAACCTGATTTCCCTGATCAAATTGTTCTGTAGCAAAATTTAAAAAGTCCAAGAGATTTGTGAGACACGATCTCCCTTTTCTAAACCCATGTTGAGTATCTTGAATCAATCTGTTTCCTTCCAGAAAACTAACTATTCTATCTTTGATAATTGATTCGAGTACCTTGCAGACTAGGGATGTGAGGCTTACTGGCCTATAATTTTCAACTTTCCCTCTTTCTCCTTTCTTGAAAATAGGAACTACATTTGCCCTTTTCCAATCTGTTGGAATTTCATTTTGTGAAACTGATCTACAAAATATTATACTAAGTGGAATTGCCAGTTCCTTTTCAGCTTCCCGCAATACCCTAGCATAAATTCCATCAGGTCCTGCTGCCTTGTTTGGCTTTATTTTTCTGATATAATTGAAAACAACATCACTATCAATGAAATCAACATTGTGTATCTGATCACCTGTCACTGAACTGTGGTTCACGGTTGGCAAATTTGTCACATCCTCCACTGTAAACACTGATTTAAACTGCTTGCTCAGCTCCTCAACCATCTCACCATCCTCACTCAATATAGTGCCATTTACTTCCAGTGGACCAATTGTGCTTGAAACTTTACTTAGCTTGCAGAAACTAAAGAACTTTTTACTGTCCCCATTACAGTTCCTAGCCAAATCCAATTCTTTTGCCCGCCTTGCTGCTCTGGTTTTCTGCTTCACAGCATCTCTAGCTTTTTGATACGACCTTAGGTTTACGACATTTGAAGCTTCCTTAAATACTCTAAATGCATCTTTCTTAGCCTTAATTGATCTCCTCAAATCTGGTGTAAGCCATGCTGGCTTTCCTACACTTCTTTTGCGCCTTTGCTTTTGGGGGACATGTCTAATCTGAATTTCCCTCAAGTAAGATTTGAACTTTTCCCACATTTCACAGGCATTTAAATAAAAAAATTATTCTTCCCATTGTATGGCACTTAAAGCCTCTCTCATGGAGTCAAAGTCTGCCCTGTTAAAATTTGGAATCTTTGCCAAGTTATCCTTGATTGTCCCTGCTATTTGTACCTTAAATCTCACTATGTTATGGTCACTTCTTCCCAGAGTTTCTCCTACAGTCAAGTCTTGAACTAAATCACTTAAATCTGAGAAGACAAGGTCCAAGAATCAGCCCTGCCTGGTTGGTTCCATTACAAACTGGTGTAAGAACAAGTCCTCTGCAAGGCATTTCCTAAACAGTTTACATGATGGGGAGCCAACACCAACATGTTCATATCCTTTTAGATTAAAGTCACCAAGAATAAGGCATTTCCTCTGAAAGTTCCTACTGATTTCCTCACAAATCACCTTATCGAGCTCCAGTTGCTGAGAATGTGGCAAGGTTCCTGATCGATACAAAGCTCCAATCCTCAGTTTATTGCTATTGCCTCTTCCCACAGCAACATCAAGCCAAATGGACTCCACAGACACATTTTTACCCCATCTGCTGCTTTCTGAGAACTGTATAAGCTATTCACATAGAGCATTACACCACCCCCTTTCACTGCTGGACCCCTATTGCATGAAAACATATTGTATCCCTGGATCTCATAGTCCTGCAAGTTACCCCCAAAATATTCCTCACTGACCCATGCCTCGGTAATGCAAACAAAATCTGGTTTCTCCTCAGCAACATAACACTTGAACTCATCAAATTTGGATCGAATGCTCTGAGCATTAAGCATCATACACTTAACAGAAGTTCCATAACCCTCTTTGGCTTTTTCATGCTGAGTAGCTCTATCATCTCTGGATGAGCTACCACTCTGCCCCCTTGATCTACTGCTACCCCTATTTGCTGACTGTGAGGTGTTTGCAAGACCTCTCTCTCTATCAGCTACATCCCCCATGACCTGCCTAGTTTCCCTGTTTCCTAATGAGAGCCTCCTCATACCTATTGCTGAGCAATTCAACTCCTCTCTTGCTCAAATGTAACCCATCTAATGCAAACATTTCAGTCCTCCCACAGAAATCCCCCCACAAATCCAAGAACCCCACCCCAAGTTCCTTACAAATCTTGGCCACCCTGGTATTCAGCCCAATGGCCCTCGAGTACCACTCTATGCTTGCGTTAACCATAGGGAGGATGGATGTTACCATTCCTCGTTTCCTACTCACAGCTAACCTACCTATCAAAGCCCTATACTCTTGCATTGTTTCCTCTGTTTTTGCCTTTCCTACATCATTTACACCAACCTGCACAATTACTGTTGTGCTCTCTCCACTACCCTTCATCACTCCTTCTATCCTATCACCAACATCCTTTACCTGGGCCCCTGGGTAGCAAACACGAGTCCGTTTGTTGGGGTTCCTGCTACAAAAAGTACGGTCCATGTACGTCACTCTTGAGTCCCCTATAACTAAAACTTCCCCCTCTCTACCATCAGCTGCCTGGTCGTTCCTCCCTTCCTCCTTAGCAGCATTTCTATCTCTCTCTTGCAGTACCTCAAATCTATTATTAGTCTCAATGCCTTTGTCAATTTTCCTTAAAGCTAGTCTTGTACTCTGGCGTCTAGCTACTTTCCACTCTCTACTGTCATGGTCTATACTATCTCCACCCCTATCACTCATAGACTCCTGCACCTGGCTTGCCTGGCTGACATTTCCTATGGTGGGCCCTGCCACCAAACACTTCAGACGCTCCACCTCCCTTGCTAACATATCTACTTTCTTACTCAAGTCCCCAATGACTACAATACACTTACACTTCCCACAGTCACCTTGCATTGTTTTTTTTTGTTTTTTGTTTTTTGTTTTTTTATTTTTTATTTTTTAATTTAAATAAAGTTATCCCGACTCACCAGCTACAAACTCCAACTAAACCAAATTAAAATAAACAAAAGCCTAGATACCTTTGCAAGTACACCAATATATTGAAAATATACCTAGTGGTAATTTAAGCTCACTATTTTAGTCCTAAGCTCTATCTTAAACTTAAACACCAAAAGGACACCGACTTATTCCTCTACACTACAGAAACCTAAGCCACGAGACCGCGCCACCCGTCTACAAAGCGTTCACGTGGCTGATCGATAATTCTAGAAGCTACCTAGTGTAATTTAAGCTCACTATTTTAATCTTAAAGTCTATCTTAAACTTAAACACCGAGCGGACGCAGACTTATTCCTCTATGCTAACAGAAACCTAAGCCACGTGGCCGCTCCACCCGTCTACAAAGCGTCCACGTAGCCGATCGATAATTCTAGAAGCTAAAAATCTGCTCGTTAAAAATAAACTAATGAGATAAAACTATGCAAATATATGCACAGAAGTAATTGCTAAATACCTACCACCAGCTGCAAACTCCAACTAAACCAAACTAAACACTAATATAATCAAAAACCTAGATACCTATACAATAACACCAGGACAAGAAGATATACCTATTGTAATTTGAGCACACTCTTTTAGTCAACTCTATTTTAAACTTAACCACCAAAAAAAAAAACAAAAAAAACAAACAAACTTATTCCTCTGCACTACAGAAACCTAAGCCACGAGGCCACGCCACCCATCTTAGACCGTTTACTCTTAAGCTTCATAACAAACAGTACGAAACCTACACATAGCCATGCAAAACTTCTATACGTTCTTATTAGGGTGGTTTATCTCAACATGCATAGCTCCGTAACACGATGTGGGCTTTCGCTGTCTGTCTGCAGTCTGTCCGTCTGTCTGTCTGTCTACCAGGAGGCATGCATGCATGTCGATCCGTCTCCGTATCCATCTCTCTCTCTCTCTCTCTCTCTCTCTCTCTCTCTCTCTCTCTCTCTCTCTCTCTCTCTCTCTCTCTCTCTCTCTCTCTCTCTCTCTCTCTCTCTCTCTCTCTCTCTCTCTCTCTCTCTCTCTCTCTCTCTCTCTTTTTTTTTTTTATATATATATATATATATATATATATATATATATATATATATATATATATATATATATATATATATATATATATATATATATATATATATATATATATATATATATATATATATATATATATATATATATATATATATATATATATATATATATATATATATATATATATATATATATATATATATATATATATATATATATATATATATATATATATATATATATATATATATATATATATATATATATATATATATATATATATATATATATATATATATATATATATATATATATATATATATATATATATATATATATATATATATATATATATATATATATATATATATATATATATATATATATATATATATATATATATATATATATATATATATATATATATATATATATATATATATATATATATATATATATATATATATATATATATATATATATATATATATATATATATATATATATATATATATATATATATATATATATATATATATATATATATATATATATATATATATATATATATATATATATATATATATATATATATATATATATATATATATATATATATATATATATATATATATATATATATATATATATATATATATATATATATATATATATATATATCTCTCTCTCTCTCTCTCTCTCTCTCTCTCTCTCTCTCTCTCTCTCTCTCTCTCTCTCTCTCTCTCTCTCTCTCTCTCTCTCTCTCTCTCTCTCTCTCTCTCTCTCCTTAAGCTTATGAACGATGCTCTTCGACAACCATATCTCTCGTGATACTGGGAGATATTTCACACGACAAAAAGGCACAGAAAGCAAGCTTCCACCTCTAGTTTGTTTAATGAATGTATCACATGCACCCTTGACAACACCCGCGGCACTCATCCGGCAGTACGGACTGCTGGAGAAAGAATGGATCACACTGCTGCCTTGGTGAAGGTCGTCCACGCCGCCCGAGCCCCACCGACTACACAACAATGCGCTGGTACCGGTATGGGAGCACCCACTCGAGGCTCCTGTATACCCGTCCGAGACTCTGGCATACCCGTCCGAGACTCTGGCATACCCGTCCGAGACTCTGGCATACCCGTCCGAGACTCTGGCATACCCGTCCGAGACTCCGGAATGCCCGTCAGAGGATCATACATACCAATCCGAGGCTCCAGTATACGCATCAGAGGCTCAGACATACCCGTCTGAGGCTTAGGAAAACCAGTCCAAGGTTACGGCATACCCGTCCGATGCTTCGACACACTCGTCCGAGACTCCGGTATGCGCACCATAGGCTCCAGCAGACATGGGTGCAATCTCTGGGGGACTGGGGGACATGTCTCCCAAAGTTGTGAAAAGTGGCGATTTGTTCCCCACAATTTCTTTCGTGTGCCCCTGAGCGCCAGTTATTAAAATACCTGGGTATGATCACCGAAAAATTATACTTTATCATATATATCGTAAACAAATATATATACAAGAGAATCACCCAGAAATAATTCAAGCCAATCTATCCAAACAACGGGCTTCACAGACTATCTGTCCTCACAAATTATCCGAGTGATAAATTGACAAGCGTTATAAGTGTTTGCTTCCAGACAATCCTTGAACAACTTGAACCTTGAACATCTTGGGTTTTCACTTAAGTGGAGAATTGTGCTTTGTAAGGCACCAATTTGCATTATCGCAAGGTCGTGTATACGTCTTAGATTGCATTCCTCTTCGTATATATCGATATAGCTTGAGTAAACGTGATTCTGGATGTCCTTGGTTACCTTCAAGGTCATGGAGGGGCGTCTTAAACAGCCTTAAGCGTACATCTATTCAACGTCGTATCCCTACTCGTATTCAGCGACAAGTTAGCCAGATGCGTATTCTGAGTCGTATTCGCATTCAGCGACGGGTTTGTGTTCGTTTGAATCAATTCTTCTGCATGTACTAAGCACGCTGGGAGCAATTACATAGGTGTCACATGACCACATTAACGGTCAAGGTCCAATCCAAAGCAAACCGATTTCTTCGGTCGCCTCGCATTTTTTCGTTTTCGTCCAAACCTGCCCATATCTGATATCAAGCGATAGCTGGTGGTGAACCCTTGAGTAACAATTCAAACCGTGACTAGTCAAGGTCAAAATTCAAGGTAGGGTTAGCTTGAAGTATTCGATGACATCGCGTTCGGTTGCTATCGCTTCAGTTTCAATGAAATGAGCGTTATTCGATGTGGCTTGTTGTGCAGAAAGTTAAGGAATCGAATAAATTTTTAAGGTCAAAAGTCAACCTGATTTCTTCGGTCGCCTCGCATTTCTTCGCGTCCGCCCAAACTCAACCAAATCTGGTATCATGCGATAGCCCGTGATTAAATCTCGAGTAACATTTCAAGCCGGGACATGTCAATACCGGATCTCAAGATCAAAGGCTAGGTTGAGTTTGTTCGAAGCCATCGCGCTTCATTTCTATGGCTTCAATTTCCATAAAGTAAGTGTCATTCGACGTGCCGTTAGGTACTCTAGCAAACTGGATAGAAATCAAATTAATTCAGAAATTAAAGGTCAAGTTGATTTCTTTGGTCGTCTCGTATTCTTCGTTTTCGCCCGAAGCTACCGAAATTTGATATCAAGCGATACCCCGTGGTCAACCCTCGAGTAACATTTAAAACGGGGACATATCAAGGTCAAACCTCAAGATCAAATGTTCGTATGTGTTCTTCGATAGCCTCGCGTGTGATCGCTATGTCTTCCATTTGCATAAAGTATCATTCGACGTAGCTTGTTGTGCTGTATCAGGAAGTTAAGAAATCAAACTAATTTCAAAGGTCAAAGGTCGAACCGATTTCTTCGGTCGCCTCGCACTTTTATTTTTCGCCCAAACCTACCTACATCTGGTATCAAGCAATAGCTTGTAGTGAACCACGATTAAAATTTCAAACCAGGACATATTTCACAGGAACACAGGAACATTTCACACAACACAACATACTTTCTGATAAACAATTTGGTTTCAGAAAAGATATGTCCACATATATGCCTCTTCTCTTAATACAGAACTTCATCACCAAAGGGTTTGAAAATAATGAATATGTTGTCGGAATTTACCTTGATTTGAGGAAGGCATTTGATACTGTTGACAGGGAAACATTATGTGCAAAATTGGACAAATATGGAGTGAAGGGAAATGCAATTAAAATATTACAGTCATATCTATCAGGAAGAACTCAAGCTACCACAATCAATAACAGCACCTCTGCTTTCAGAAAGATTGAAATGGGTGTACCACAGGGCTCAATTCTAGGCCCCTTACTCTTTATAATATACATAAATGATCTTGTAAATTTGGATGTGGAATGTCAGACATTTCTATATGCTGATGACACTGCTATTTTTTTCAAAACCACTGACCCTAAAGAGCTTCAAAACAAAATACAAAATTCCTTGCCAACAATTTCACAATGGCTACATTCAAATCTTTTGTCATTAAATGAAACAAAAACCGTATACCAGTTGTATAACAATCACAAAACGAATATTGATATTGAGATCAAATTTAATGGGATTGCTATTTTGCATCAATATCTAGTGAAGTACCTTGGTGTATACATAGATGAAAATTTTAAATTTGCATCCCATATCACCAGTGTCTCAAACACAATAAGTCGTAGCATAGGAATGATATCCAAAACAAAATATCTCCTAAGCAAAAATCACCTCTTAAAATTGTATAATGCATTAATTCTCCCATATATAAATTATTGCTGTTTTCTCTGGAGTACAAACTATGCTAATCAGACACACAAATTGTCCTTGCTTCAGAAAATAATGATGCGCATTATTGAGGGTGTATTTCCCCCTCAGAGTGCAAACCTTATCTTTAAGAAATACAAAATTTTAAAAGTCCAAGACATAGCAAAACTTCAGATGTTACTTATTATGCAAAAATTTATTTATAATCAGCTGCCTCATTCTATTAGACCTCTTTTCACCGTATCTCTGAATACCCCATATTCTACTAGGTTACAAGACCACTTCCAACACTGCTATTGAAACAAAAATTATCGTCGCTTCACCATTGAATGTTTTGGACCTAAGCTTTGGAATATTATCATAGCAAAACATTTTCTGCATACAGATATACCAAATTCTAAGACTGTTCTAAAAATCACATAAAGACATACTTCTTGAACAAATACTAAATGACTCATGCACTCACTCTGTCTGTTGAATATCAGGGGAATGCACATATGTATGTATGTATGTGTGTGTGTGTGTGTGTGCGTGTGCGTGTGCGTGTGCGTGTGCGTGTGCGTGTGCGTGTGCGTGTGCGTGCGCGTGCTTAACCATATATAGAAGCTGAAAAACACCCAACCATAGTTCCTCCCACATTCCACCCAGCAACAAGCTTATGCTTAGCTGGATGGAGTTGTGGGAGGAGCCTAAGTAAACAAATGCATTTCAAATTAGGAGTGCCTACTACCATCTCGTCACAAACCAGTTACTAACATTATAGTTTAGGCCTCAACTTCTCTTTGGGATGGATATAGGGCCAGTCATATGCCTCCTTTGGGTATGACTACTTTCAGCATTCTTTATTGCTAGTTTGATTGCTCTAACACTGGGTGCTTTTATGCTCGTTTATTTGTTTTCCATCTCTTAGCTGGGAGTGCCGCGACTTTACTGTTTATTTTATGGTCTTAACGTAAGGTACTTGCAGTAGTTGGGTAAGGGCAGGGGGCACTCCTGGTCACCTGATCTTGGGTGGCGGATTAAAAAAAAAAAAAAAAAAAATAATAATAATTAATGTCAGACCTGAAGGTCAACGATTATTTTGATTTTTTCTTAAGTCCTCGCTCTTCGTCGCTATGGCCTCAATTTCCATAAAGTGGGCGTTATTCGACGTGCCGTGAGATACTATAGCAGTCTGTTCAGAAATCAGAGTAATTTTGAGGTCTAATGTCGAACACATTTCTTCGGTCGCCTCACATTTCTTCGTTTTCTCGCAAAGCTACCCAAATTTGATATCAAGCGATAGCTCGTGATCAACCCTCGAGTACCACTTTAAACCGGGACAAGTCAAGGTCAAACCTCAAGGTCAAAGGTTAATTTGATTTTTTCGAAGTTCTCGTGTTTCGCCAATATGATATCAATTTGAGTCAAGTGGGTGTCATTCGATGTGGCTTGCCGTATGGTATCAGAAAGTTGAGAAATCGAAATAATTTTGAAGGTCTCGAATGGCCGGTGTGTGTACAATGATTCGGTGTAATATTGTAATAGGAGGAATAAATATCTTTCTGTCTGTAACTAATGTGATCAATGGCGCAGCCAGGATTTACCTAAGAGGCCCGACCCCCAAAGATGTAATGAGAATAAGAGAGAACCTTCGGCTCGCAAAGTGCGCCGAAAATTTATGGCTTTTCGTGGTGAAAATCTAAAATTTCTCGCTTCATCGTATTCGTCGTATTCTCGTATTTTTCGTTGCTAAGGGTGATGGGTCCTGCCTGCATTTCTGATTGTGATAGCAGAAACTCATATCCCATTTGCCTAGAAGCTCCCCCAAGAAATCCGTCATAGATTGCTCGGAAGACGTCTCACTGCTGACATTTAGATTACACAGCCATATTGCTGCTTCGGGCATGCACATATATAAAAAAAAACAATTTGTCCACTTTATTCTTAATGGTTCAACGGAAGCTGTAAAATATGCAAGAGAAGCCACACGTGCGCACGATTGTATAACCAGACAGATTTCACGACCGCGAGAGACCCATGCTGTAATCCGGTGCGGATCCAGGAATTGTCATTGGGCGCTTGTCTGGAGGAGCGCCATTTCTTTGGAGGCAGCACTTCGAAAGCACCTGGAGGGCACCCTTTCCTCTCGGAGGGGCACCTCTGGCTGAAAAATAGAGGGGTAGAGGTGACGCGGTGTACTCCGGCCTTCCGGAAAGGTGCCTTTCCTTCCAAGTTGGCGCCTTTCTCTTTGAGGGGTGCCTCTGGCTGAAAAATTCAAGGGGGTACACTCGAACCTTCTCGGAGGAGCGCCCTTTTCCGGCCTCAGGGACTTCACCTTCCAGGGTAGGGAGGGGGGGGGGGCACATGCCCCAGTGTGACCTCCGGTATCCGTCCATGGTTGTTATTGCATCAATATATATCCCCGTAAAACAGGAAAACATGAGAAAGGTTCATGTAAGTCCATATTTACTACAACGATACCCATTCTCCAATATTTTGTTTTCCTATTACAGGAGGGCAACGTTTAACGTAATTGCAGCATTCCTCTATAGTGATAGTAAAATCTGACCCTGCACATACGGCATAAAGTTAGGTGCACATAGGCAGTGGCAAGCAGTAGAAATTGTTAATGTTGGCGGAAGCTTTTTCACCCAAATTTCAGATTTAACAGCAGTAAGTCTGACAAAAACTGAAAACCAGACCTTGAAAATGAAGTGGCTGAAATCGGTGGATCTTTTTTTTCCGTGTGGAGGCGGGGTGGGGGTTGAGTGGGGCTTACCTTTCTATCCTGTCCAAACATCCTGCGCCCCTAATTGGTCCCTCCATTTCAAAACCGTGGCTACACCCATGCCAGCAGACGCGTCCAAGGCTCAGACACACCCGTCCGAGTCTCCGGTATGCGCACCCAAGGCTCCAGGAGATGCATCCGAGGATCAGGCACACACGTCCGGGGCTCGGCATACCCGTCTGAGATATATGCATACCCACGCATGTCATTTGAGTACTCGCCCAAGGCGGGCGGCTGGCCCTGTGGCGGTGTTTGGCTGCTGGGGAGCCTCGTCCACAATTGCGTGTACGAGTAAGCTTCTGTTGATACATCAGATGTACTCAGGATCATGCGGCGGCATCATGTCTGCGATTTGATGCAGCGTCCGACACGAATCGAATTTACTTGCTGGTTACCAATATATACCTGTTCAGTTTCGATCGTTGTGCTATGCCGTACTGCACACCCATGCATAATGCACTGGACAGGAGCGTGCCGCTGTTCATGGATTGTGAGGCTGTGGCTTGTGAGGCTGTGGCTTGTGATGTGGTGGCTTGTAAGGTGGTGGCTTGTGAGGTGGTGGCTTGTGAGGTGGTGGCTTGTGAGGTGGTGGCTTGTGAGGTGGTGGCTTGTTAGGTAGTGGCTTGTGACGTGGTGGCTTGTGAGGTTGTGGCTTGTGAGGTGGTGGCTTGTGAGGTGGCGGCCTGTGAGACTGTGGCTTGTGAGGTCGTGGCTTGTGAGGTCGTGGCTTGTGAGGACGTGCTTGTGAGATGGTGGCTCATTGTGGCATTGATGGTGGTGGCAAATTGAAGAATGCTTGCGTGCTAGTACGTCAGGGTAATTCGTGTAAATATGCGAACCTTGAGTAAACCAATGCTATTTCCAAGAGTAATGCTTCCGTTTATCGATTTAATCTGAGGAATCCAACGAAATCCACTCGTTTACCAGTTGCCTGAGATAATGCATACCATACATTCAGTTTGTTTTTAGCTAAGTAATCCGATTTGAACCATTACTATTCACTTTATGGAGCATTTTGATCAATAAAATAGATTAAGCTCCCATTGTATGTCACGCCTATCAAGCATGCTTCGTTCTAATGAGATCCCATGTTTTTGCACGTTTCAAGATTTTAGATTCCTTCGGCAGCCTGGGCAGGTGCTGAGCCAAGCCGACTAAGGGGTGTCATTACTCAAGTTGAGAAAGCGTCGTCTAGGGGCAACTATTAACATATAAATATAATTATGATCGGCCCCAATTAGTCACTGTCTGTCGGTTAGATTCGATAAGCTCCGCCTCCTCTATCATGCCAGCCCCGTGGCTACTAAGTGCCTGGGCATCTACCACCGATAAAGAAAGCACAATTAACAACTACGGGTAGATTTTGCTGGGGTTGCTACCTGCATAGTGAACCGAGGCGAAAGGTGCATAAATATGGTGCAAGCTATGTTGTAACAATATGTACTGATATCGATGAATATAATTATGTCACCTATATGCACATGGCTACCACGAATTGTGTTTCACTATTGCGAGCACCGCTTAATTGAGTCAGATTTCACAGCGCACCACGTTGAGCGTCACATCAAACAGTCCTGACCATTTGATATACACGGTTGCCATGGCGACGCTGTCTGCACAGATGGATGACGTTGTATTCTTACCTTGTGGTTGGCTAGTCAGAGGCGGCTATTATCTGCTCTGGGCTGTGATGAAGCGGACATTACGAATGCCTGATTCGGCAGTTTATCGCATCGAATTTAGTGTCTGAAGGTGAAAACGTTGAGAACAGACCACAACAAACCTGGCCTTGGTAAGGTGTGAAAGTTCCTCACCATTCCAGATGTCTTTGCAGCATATCGTGAACATAATTGGATGTGATGCTACGTTTTCACCTATCAATGGACAAGCATCTAGCACATCCTTTAATGTTTTAAATTTGATATCCGTGTGGCAGCTTTGACCTTCGCAATCGGCGAAAATCGATCGACTGCCCATGCGGCCAGTCGGCCGGCGGACGCGGCCACTCATGCTGGCCGGTCTGGCGGCCATTTTGACGGGTGGGAAGTGGTCTCCACCGGTGCGAAACAGATGGTGTCACCTACCAACGGGCATCTTGTACCGCAGATGCACATATCAGATGTTGCACTAGTTGTTATTTGTGTGAGATCTGGACATGGATGGATTCCGCCAGACTAGCTTCTTTTTGGGAAATTCGCCAACTTGATCTAAAAATGCACCATGGAAGTCACGTGAGGTGTGGAGTAGCACGCTTACAACGCAGGCGTATCATCATCACCAGCAGCAGCATCATCAAGCTGATCATGTGAAGCGCTGCGCTATCGTTTGCACGACTGTTCACGTCGTTTCATCTTGACTGACCTGAAAGAGTTGGATGTTTTTACGGCAAATGTAGTGGCGCAGACGCAGGTTTAACATTCCGCGGAACACCCGCCTCTCCAACGTCCTACTTCCAAAGAACATGGTATTTAGCAGGCATTGCATATCGCTATGTCCTCATATCTTCCTATGCCTTCATATCGTCCCATGCCTCCACTCCTCCAAAGCCTGCAGCTTTTTCCGTGGAATTCATGGCTCCTAGTTAATTCATGGTGCCATCCCCTGAGCTCGGTCGCTCGATCACAGTGCCGTGATCACGTTTCGTGACTACGGCCTCGTGATCACGGCCCCTTGACTACGGTCTCGTGATTACGGTCCCTTGACTACGGTCTCGTGATTACGGCCCCTTGACTACGGTCTCGTGATTACGGCCCCTTGACTACGGTCTCGTGATCACGGTCCCTTGACTACGGTCTCGTGATCACGGTCCCTTGACTACGGTCTCGTGATTACGGCCCCTTGACTATGATCCATAACTACGGTCCCGTGGCATCGGTCCCGTGATTACTGTTCCTCGATTACGATCCCGTGAATATGGTCCCGTCACAGTGGCCCATTGCATACGGTTCCGCGACTATGATCCCGTCGCAGTGGTCCCTTGCCTACGGTCCCGTGTCTATGGTCCCGTCACAGTGGTCCCTTGCCTACGGTCCAATGATTACCGTCTCTCGATTACGTCTCGTCTGTCTGTCGGCTACTGTCTCGTGATTACCGTCTCTCGATTACGTCTCGTCTGTCTGTCGGCTACTGTCTCGTGATTACGGTCCATCAATTGTGATCCCATAGGTATGGTCCCGTGATCACGGTCTCTCAATTACGTATCGTGACTACTGTATCGTGATTGCAGTCCATCGTGAGCCCATAAGTACGGTCTCGTTAGTACGGTCTCTTGGCTGCGGCCCATTGCGTACGGTTCCGTAATCCCGTGATTACGGTCCTGTGATTGCAGGTCCGTGACGACAGATACATGACTGGCGCCGTGTGATTGTCGCCGTGTGACTGTCGCCGTGTGACTGGCGCCGTGTGACTGGCGCCGTGTGACTGGCACCGTGTGACTGGCACCGTGTGACTGACGCCGTGTGACTGGCACCGTGTGACTGGCGCCGTGTGACTGTCGCCGTGTGACTGGCACCGTGTGACTGGCACCGTGTGACTGGCACCGTGTGACTGGCACCGTGTGACTGATGCCGTGTGACTGACGCCGTGTGACTGGCACCGTGTGACTGTCGCCGTGTGACTGTCGCCGTGTGACTGGCGCCGTGGCTGCTGGCGGGATTACCAGCTGGTGGCGCCGCGGTGTCGCCTCCTGCCTCTCCGGCGGCGTGCGATGGGGCGGACGCCGAGCAGGGCTGAGGGGCCATCTGGCCCCGCCAGTTCCCGCCAGCCACGCGCCAGCCGATAGACGCCCAGATAGGATTCAGATGTTGGCCACCGCTGCCGACCCCATAATACAGATGTTATCGAGGGCCAAGGTGTGAACCAGCCGCGACCAGATAGCAATCGAGTGTTTAGTTACGGGTCTAATTACGTTGCGGTATTATTGGCGACCGTCGCTGTGTCGCTATCTGTCAGCCAATGATTCGGCCGGCTATTTTTCGTCTCCGCCAGCCGGGCTCTTCCGCGTAAGCTCGTGCTGGGGCTGCACAAGGAATGGGGAACAAATAGAAGCGGCCTCAAAGGGGAAGAAGGGAAGGGTTGGTCCGTGACAGATTTAGGTCTTAAAGACAAAGGTGCGCAAAAAGACCAGCTCTGTGAAGCGTAATCCACAGGCGGAGCGTCGATGGCCGAGACACGGTGACAATTACCACCACTTGTTTTCATGTTATAACGGGGCCGAAGCGGAAACATCCTATTGTGGAATTGACATGTGCATTGTATGATTTGCTGAGCGGGATGCTGTACACACATACATGCATCTATCCATGCATGCATGCATGCATATTGTGAACTCCCACACACATGCATATACATATATATATATATATATATACATATATATATATATATATATATATATATATATATATATATATATATATATATATGTGTGTGTGTGTGTGTGTGTGTGTGTGTGTGTGTGTGTGTGTGTGTGTGTGTGTGTGTGGTGGGTGGGGGTGGGGTGCATGTGGGCGTGTGTGCGTGAAGTGGCGGGTTCAGGATTGGACAAAGGGGGAGGGTGCGCATCCAGAATTTTGGTGTCCCTGAACCTTAGTGCTTCTATCATGATTTGCTTTGATCGGAGAAGGGGAGGCGAAGCGCTCGGAATGTGTCTGGGCTGTGTTGCAGGTACCGCGCACCGTGGCTGGTGACATGGCTGGTGCACCGTGGCTGGTGACATGGCTGGTGCACCATGGCTGATGACATGGCTGGTGCACCGTGGCTGGTGACATTGCTGGTGTACCATGGCTGGTGACATGGATGGTGCACCGTGGCTGGTGACATGGCTGGAGCACCGTGGCTGGTGACATTGCTGGTGCACCATGGCTGGTGACATGGATGGTGCACCGTGGCTGGTGACATGGCTGGAGCACCGTGGCTGGTGACATTGCTGGTGCACCATGGCTGGTGACATGGATGGCGCACCGTGGCTGGTGACATTGCTGGTGCACCATGGCTGATGACATGGCTGGTGCACCGTGGCTGGTGACATGGCTGGAGCACCGTGGCTGGTGACATTGCTGGTGCACCATGGCTGGTGACATGGATGGTGCACCGTGGCTGGCGTTAGCCTTCGCTGGTTTTGTGGCGGCGTCGATAAAGTTTTCGCCGAGGGCCCCGGCAAGTCAAGAGGTCCTCTGAGCCAATGGAGTGGGTTCTTGAGTAGCCAATGACAGGGTCCATATCACTGAAAGACAGCCCAGTCTACCAGGCGCCCTTAAAAAAGGGCGCCTGGTTTCCCCTTACGAAAATGCTGTGTTCGTCCTTGGGACCAAGGACCCTTAATATCAGCTTGAGACCATCCCCGTCGGTTCAGTGATCCTCTCCGTCGGCTCAGTGGCCCTCTTCGTTGGTTCAGGGGCCCTCTTTACTGGTCAGACCCTCTCTGTAGGACTGGGGCCCTTCCAGTGCCCCGGGTCCCTTCCGTTGGCCTAGAGGCCCTTCAAATTGGTCTGGACCGGGGCCCGCGGCGTGTGCCCGTGGAAGCTCTTCGTCAACTCCGGGGACCTTTTCATTGGCCTGGAATCCTCTCCATCAGCCAGGGCCCCGTTCGTCGGTGGTTCATATCGATCCAGGGGCCCTTCAAGTCTGCGCTGGGCCCTTACCGGTCGTTCGGAGGCTGTCTGGAGCCACATACACTGTGTGCTTCGTCACTGCCTATGTTATAGCACGTGTTCAACGGTCCCTTTGACCCTGGATGGGCGCAAAGTAGGGGGCATGACCTAATGCTCCCTGTATTCTACACTGTGTGGGCGTGTGTTTGTACACATAATATGCCGTGTGTCAGAGAGGTGGGAGAAGATGTACTTGGCTTACAATTTCAATATGTTCTGCAAGAAACGAACTCTGGCTGAATGTAAAGCTACAATATAAGTTCACACACTGTCGGACCTCATTTACATGGCGCTCTGTTCGCTCATGACCTTGCGGGAGCCTATTCCTATCTGCGGAGGCCCCATTTTTCCACGAGTGCTGTCTACTTCGACGTCGTCTGTTGCTGAAGTGTAAATCAGACCGGCACTCATATGTCATGTTGACTGTTAGTGTTGGATTCGAGTCTGACAGTAGAACAGCCAGCTGATGACAAGGCAGTCACCTGAAAATAGGACAATCACCCGACAACGGGGCAGTGATCTGACGGCAGGGCAATCAGCTGATATCATAAATAGTCAGCTAATAACAGGACAGTCAGCTGACAGCAGCACCGTCAGGTGACGTCAGGGCAGTCAGCTGATAAGGTAACACTCAGATAACAGCAGGACAGTTAGATGGCAGCAGCACCATCAGGTGACCTCTGGACAGTCACATCACAACCGGGGAGTCAGCTGATAAGGGAACAGCCAGATGATAAGAGAATGGGCAGGTGACAACAGGACAGTCAGGTGATAAGGGACAGTCAAGTGATAAGGGAACAGTCAGATGATAAGAGAACAGTCAGATGATAGGAGAACAGTCAGATGATAAGAGAACAGTCAGGTGGCAACAGGACAGTCAGGTGATAAGGGAACAGTCATAAGATAAGAGAACAGTCAGATGAAAAGGGAAAATCAGATGATAAGAGAACAGTCAGGTGACAACAGGACAGTCAGATGATAAGGGAACAGTCAGGTGACAACAGGACAGTCAGATCACAAGAGAACAGTCAGGTGACAACAGCCGGTGCGGCTGGCGATAACTGCCACCCATTTCTTTTCAAGCAATGCCACAGGCAAGGCTACATTCTCAAAGCCGCTTTGGTGAACAGCACTGCAGTACTCTACTGGTTCACGTCAGTGTTTGGCACCGATCAGTCTGTGGCTACCTGCCTAGAACTCGACTGGAGGAGGAAAACCACATCGATAAAATGTTTTGTACATGTCGTGCCACTTTCACGAAGAAGTCCAGCTTTGTTTGTTTTCTCTTTATATTGATGTCTAGGTCAAAACAAAAATACATTTATAAACATATATATTTATATATATATATATATATATAAACACATGTGTGTGTGTGTGTGTGTATTTGTGTGTGTGTGTGTGTGCTCATGAAACCCAGTAATTCGCTCCTTACGCCACAGCACCGCCCAACATCAGCTCCATGTTCTGACGCTGTGGGTAAGACTTCCATGCATAAGGAGCATTACAGGAGCTAAAGAAACAACAAATCCATATCATCTATTGACGCAAATTTTATATATGCTTAGTCGTTTCACAGGTGTCGGAGGAGTAACAGTTGGACTCATTAATTATTCATGGTACCGCTAGCCACAATACTAGGAATATGCAAAACGACACCACAGTTCCAACTCACGGAGTTGAGTCAGTCTGCGCAACTCCACACTCTCAATCAGCCCAAGACCCGCAGCAAGTCCGTCTGGGTCGGGACGGACAGCGGATGGTCTCGGAGCACCAACCGGCTCGTCTATTCATCCCGGTCACACGGGACGTTCTGATGCCGAGCGGCACCGTCGGGCCGGCAGAGCCGTCTCGCCGACCGTCGACCTGGCCGCCGAGGCTGGCGCCGCGACCTTGACTGTCGCCGCGCCGCACGCTCCCGAGTCCGTCACCAATTACCGGCCGGGGCATGCACACGACGCGTGATTGACGGCTCGGCTTTGATGCTTTTTAGTCGGCGCCGCGCCGTGCACGGCCAGCCCAGATCACAGCGCCAAGGTCAGTGGTCGCGCGCGGCGCGCGGGGCACAATTGGCGCGTGATTGGCGGCGCGCCGGCGACGCGCGGCCGGTTACACTTGTTTGGCGCGCAGTGCGCTATTGTCGCCCACTGTTTGTTGACGGGCGCGGATCGACTGCCTGCCAGTTGTGCGGCTGCGACGAGGTGCGCGCTCGACAGTCGCCGCGTCCTCATGGTGAAAGTCACGATGAAGAGGGGAGGGGAGGGGGTATTATTGTCGGGGCACGAAACAGTTGTGTCGCTCCCGTACGCCGGGACCGATGCACCGCTTTATGCGACGTGTTGGAATGTGCGGCGAATGTGGTTCGAAAGTGGTGCGGCTGCGTCTTCGGCTGGAGAGTCGGTCGGACGTTGTCATAAGGCGTTCGCGATTTCCAGCTGATCGACATCCGGAGTGTCTCGCCGTTTTTCCCACCTGATCGACATCCGGAATGTCTCGCCGGTTTGGCGAGCTGATCGACGGACGGAAGTGATGTGAAGTTTGTGACCAGTCCAGCAACGAGACGACGTGGTCGCATTTTCTTTATGTACTGAAGTCGGATCAAAACCAGCGCTGCCCATCTCCGCCGGCCGTGTAGAGCTCGGCTGCCCATCTCCTCCGGCTGTGTGGAGCTCGGCTGGCCTCCCGCCCCAATACAATTCCTCAGATCGTGACAAATGGGAATTCCGCTTAATAATCAGGCATACAAAATGTATCCCACATTATTAGCAGCACATGCAATGTGCAGGTCAGAGGAAGCCAGCAAAAGTGACGACTGCACCGTCACGATGAAAAAGCATCGCACAGAGTAGCACAACAGAGCTTCAGGCTCATGTCACCAAGTCACTCCACATTTGCAAACATCGGGGTGGGCCTGTCACGAAATCACTCCACATTGGCGAACATGGGGGAGGCGAACATCACGCTCCATATCACTTAGCTGCTTTGTGCCGTTAAATAACAGTTCTCTGCTTTCTTTTGAGCTGTCAAGAGAGGGAAATTGGAGCATAGGTCAGGTCTCTGATGACTCCTGGGCATATTTCCGTTGGAGATCTGGCGGTATCTCAACCAGTCTCACAGCGATGTAACAGTACCTCGATCATTCTCACGGCGATGTAACAGTACCTAGATCATTCTTACAGCGATGTGACAGTATCTCAACCAGTATCACAGCGATGTAACAGTACCTCAACCATCTCACAGCGATGTAACAGTACCTCAACTAGTCCCACGGATATGTGGCAGTGCTTTATTCACAACCTCACAGAGATGCAATAGTTCCTCAGCCAGTCTCACGGTGATGTGGCAGTGCCTCAGTCAGTTTCAAGATGATGTGGCAGTACCTCAGCCGGTCTCATTGAGATGTAGCAGTACCTCAGCCAGTCTCACAGTGATGTGGCAGTACCTCAGCCAGTCTCACAGTGATGTGGCAGTACCTCAGCCAGTCCCACGGTGATGTAGCAGTACCTCAGGCAGTCTCATGGTGTTGTGGCAGTTCTCAGCCAGTCCCACGGTGATACAGCAGTTCCTCAGCCAGTCTCACGGCGATGTGGCAGTACTTCAGCCAGTCTCACAGCGATGTGGCAGTACTTCAGCCAGTCCCACGGTGATGTGGCAGTACCTCAGTCCAGGACATCCACTAGTATGTTAACTGTGAGGGGGTCCCCCTCTTCCAGTCAGTGACCATTTTCATTGCATTAGCATTACTGGGGGAGGGGTAGCCTGGTTTGCTCGAATGGTGATCCCGCATTCACCAGTGGATGTCCCCCTCCTCCAACACAATTTCTTGGTAGAGGCCCTGCCTCAGCCAATCTCACGAAGATGAAGCGGCATCTTAGCCCGTCTCACAGATGTAGCAGTGTCTCAGCCTCTTTCACGGAGATGCAGCGTTATCTCAGCCAGTCTCATTCAGATGAAGCGGAATCTCAGCCATTCTAAAAGATGTAGCAGCATTTCAGCCAGCCTTACGGAGATGCAGCAGCATCTCAGCCAGTTCCACAGAGATGTAGCAGTATCTCAGCCAGCCTGACGGTGATGTAGCAGCATTTCAGTCAGCTTCACAGGCAGGTGGTGACCATTCCACGGACCTATCTATTTCAGTAACTGATGAATGCTGACCGAAACGGCCATCGATAGACCTGAATGTGTTGTGTTCGAGGACACAAACATTTTGACTGTTGAGATTGTGAACGTCGTCGCAGTCCAGTTCAGGTGGAAAGCGTTAGGAACTTTGCAAACATCACAAGTTCTCTCCTACTCATCTGAACAACAAAGAATCAGATTGATCTGATGTAGATCGAAAAAGATAGCCATTGAGCTTGAAAGCCTGATCGGCTCTACAAGTTCAATCAACACGTCGACGTGCTTGGCAATTTTAACGAAAGCACTGACTCATGTTACAACTTGTCATTAACATAAACTTGCGAAGTGCTTGCATTTTGACGTATTTCGGTCAAATTCTCACATGGTGTGACTACTTAGCTAGATTAATAAACAGTATGAGCTGAGGCCACGATCAAAGTTGTGTTCGGCGTTTGCATTACTGAACTACATGATACATGGCTATGGGTCAGAATGACTCTGACGTACTAAACTGCATACAGTGCGTTATGGTCGCTTGAAGAAGCCTAAAAGTTGACGTGTCATATGTCATGGTTGTGACGCCAAAAAATGTCATAAAGCTTGACAAATTCAGAAGTGGAAGATAACCAATAAGGTACCCATTGCGAAGTGTAACGCTGGAGCTGCGACGCAATAAGTGGTGTTCCATGCTGGGTTAAGCAATGCAAATTTGAGGAAAGCTTGTGTCGCAGGTGCCAGAGTTGTTGCAGATGCAATACCTGCATTATTACATTCTCCACCCATGTGCATGTTTATGTTCGACATGCAAGGACCTACGAATAGGTCACGAATACTTTAAGTTACTATTTTGCTGCATGTGTACATGTATTTAGGTGGACACCTCCTTGTACGTCATGGCTATTATTGCATATAATGGATGTGATTAACGCGGCTGGATGAGTTGATCTTCCTTTCGCTCTTTTCTGTACCGCATAATATTCAGATTAATTTGACATGCAAGCCCCCCGCCCAACTTTGGAAGTCAAACCCATGACAAATTCAAGCAATGCTGCATAAATGGCAAGTAAGACATATTACTCGTGTTCAACCTAGGTAGGTGTAAGATTGCCCAAAATGTATAATGAGTGGTGATGATATTCTCGCGGTTCTTCTAAGCATTCTGTAGTATTGGTGGTGACTGTCTTCTTTGATACATTGAAATAGTACAAGCAATCCCATTTAATTTTTTTTTCTCAAATCGATAATCAAATTGGGCATTTAGCACTGATCACAATGTGGAGTTTGCTATGATGGTTACGTGTTCTTTCTTTCCGTAACCTTTTTAATCCGTTTTGATCGACGGAAATTCGAGGTGACATACATAAATAACATAAAAACAATAATGAAATTAGGCACAATGCAAAGCGAAAGGAGAAAAAGTCCTTTCGACACTAAGTGGATTCCCCATATCCGGTAGTAGTTTTTCGATGACCCATTTCTTGATTATTTTGTTCGCGGATAGGTTAAGTCCATGGAAAACTGGAAAAAGGGAAATAGTATTTATGAAATTAATGTTCTTTTTTCAAGAATGCAAAGTAAAGTGGCACAAATCCGGGGAGAAATTGGTATTTGGGGTACCCTAGGTAGATCCACCCAGGGCTGAGTCCCCCCGAACTTATCTTACGATTCTACACCCCTGCTTAGTATGCTCTTCTTTAAATTGACATGCTCGAGCTCCCGACAAAAAGGAAGGCTTGATTAAGCTTTAACAAGATTAGTCTTGAAATCCAATTCGACCGTAGCAGTCTTCCCACAGTTCCATCCGGTGCGCTCCGGGAACTCGCCCTTACCCGAGCTTCCCACTGATGTCCCATCCGCGTCAGGTCAGCCAGGTAAACAGAGAGTCGGATCTGACACCACCCTGCTCACGCTCCTCCACCGAGGCTGGCCGGCCGCCGGCGGTGGGGCGCAAATTGACGCGGGTGCGCCGCTTCTGCCGCCCGCCGTCCGCCATTGTCTGTGGCGGTGACGTAACAATGGGATGACACTGGGCGAGCGTCGGCCCCCCTGACAGCCAGGCAGTTCGGCTCGATTTATGCACCGTCATTCGGCGCGCTTTGGCGCCGCGCTCGACCGCGCGCCCGCCAATAACGGAACGTTTAGTTTATTGCAAGCCGTAACGATGCGAAACTAATGAAGGAAGTAAAACAAATTGATAGAGATCTAATGGGCGAGCGACGGCGCTCCCAGCGGAGCGGCCGATTGGCATCTCTCATGTCACGGATACTGGTGTGCCCATTGGCTCGAACACATCTGCCAATCTTCTCCCCTCCGTTCTTGTAGATCCCCCGATGGTGCGGTGCTGGCAACCGTTATCCGACAAAGCTCGTCGCGTGGATGCCTCCTAGCTAGAAATAAATTCGCTCTGCTTGAATTTCGATTAGCCACACACGTGTCGCCTAAATTGCGTAAGCTTGCAGAGGCCACTACGATGCCTACAGATCATAGATACAAACATTGGCTCCGTCGGGTGAGTGGGGCCGGAGGCTATGTGTTGCGAGGACGTTGCGAGACCACCAACCATCAACCGCTAACATTGCGCTCAAAATGACATTGCAGGCCAGGAATGAACAGAAAAATGTAACGTCGCATCCATAATTTTGTTTCGTTGTGTTCAATAAAAATACCTATTATAGCAAGTGCATGTGACTGTTTTCTGGGGTTATCTTAGAGGAAGATGGGTGCCATGGTGAATTGCGAATAGTGCCGAAATGATCCATTTTATGGAAGTTCTTGTCGCTGTGGCTTTTCAACATTCTCAATATAGAGCTGACTTCGAGGGAGCACGTTATACACATCGCTGGCGAATCTGGGGGAAAACAAGGAGCAAACATACATCTATCCCGCCAAAACTTTTGTGGCTAAGTAAATCATTGTTATTCTCTCAAATCCTTTATAATATCAGCGATATACTTTTGACTTAGTGTTGCAGTGCTTTTAACTAATTTATTAACCGGTAATTTAGAAGTTTTATTTCATTTATGAACTATGTGATGGTTTCTTTGAATTAACTTGGTACGTAATTTTCCTTTCACATGGGATTGCATTTTTTTCCAGCCCACAAGATTTTGATTTGCCCTTTGGGTGCCCTTCTGTGCTGTATGTGGAACGCTAGTTTTACTCGACGCTGATCGCGATGGATGTAGGTGTTTGCTTTCAGAGCCTGTATTCCATGGTAAAGAGCTGATATGTGTTCACATATCACATCAAAGAGGATGCTGACAGACGATGCACACGACAGCAAGGTTCTCGAAAATACCAAGGTCAAAGCAAAGTCCTAGTTTATACCAAGGAATACAGCAAATTGTGAAATTTTACGAGTACATGTCAGGGCATCTTGAAGATAGGACTCAATCCAGCAAATCAATCGGCGTTACCATGAATGGAGAATCGCAGTCAATTTCCTTCTTTGTTCCATCTTTTTTGGGAGGGGGGGCGGGCAAGCGGTGTTTTTTTTTGACGTTCCATTCTTTCCAATAAATGTCCATTGGCCCATTCTAAAACCTAAGCACCATTGGTGTGGCACAGAACACAACTGCCCCATGGCGTTTTCCACCTATAGACGTTAACCTAGACAGTGCGTGATGGAAGCTACCATAGGCACTAGGCATAGGCACTAGTCACTAGGCACACATGGAGTCACTAATAGCAACGTGATCCCAATTTGGACTGAATATTGCCACCTTTCCTAACAGTATGGTGACCAAGTTGATTCCTCTTCAGACGAATGTTTTGTACAATAGTCGAATGTAATCATTTAATTAAATGATGACAAATTTGGAATACAATGTTGCAATTTTTGCCACAATTATCATAATAAACTGAAAGAAGACTACAAGCATACTCAATTTATTACTTGAAATTGGAGTAGAAATGAACATTTTGTTGAAACCGTTGTCTCTATTTCTCGTTTAGCCAGTTAGGTGAGATCGGTTTGTCCGGTCGAGTCCGGTCTGCTTGTCGCCGGTCCAGATGGTTCGGTCTGTTTGTCACCGGTCCGGTCGGGCCCGGTCTGTTTGTCACCGGTCCGGTCGGGCCCGGTCTGTTTGTCACCAGTCCGGTCGGGCCCGGTCTGTTTGTCGCCGGTCCGGTCGGGCCCGGTCTGTTTGTCACCGGTCCGGTCGGGCCCGGTCTGTTTGTCACCGGTCCAGTCGGGCCCGGTCTGTTTGTCACCGGTCCGGTCGGGCCCGGTCTGTTTGTCACCGGCCCGGTCGGGCCCGGTCTGTTTGTCACCGGCCCGGTCGGGCCCGGTCTGTTTGTCACCGGTCCGGTCGGGCCCGGTCTGTTTGTCACCGGCCCGGTCGGGCCCGGTGTGTTTGTCACCGGTCCGGTCGGGCCCGGTCTGTTTGTCAGGCCCAGGCGCCGTGACAGCGCCGCTATGATTTACCGCGCTGGCCGGACGCGGCGGAGATTTACCGAGCACGACATTTTTTCCCGGCCGGCCGGCGGAGTCCCGTAGTGCTCACAGATGTCGTTCTGATAGCACCCTGCACCGCCACGAAATATGTGAGAAAGTATAATATCTGCGGGCGTGTACACATGAGAGAAGATGGCGGCGGCCGCATGAGGCCGACACAGCTCGGGTCGCCTCGTCATGAGAAGCACACAACCGGGACACACAGACTCATCGTCCGGGATGCCAAACTGCGCTAACTGGTGCCTGTTGCGATAAAGCACCTAGTTATCTGCTTTTTGATGATATTCTGTGTGACATAACATCGCATAAATATATCTTTCTCAGAATAAGTAGGAACCGATGGACTATCAAAAAAGTGTTAGTGGCATCGAACCGTGCCATTTTCATACCTGACCTTCATTTTTGGTTCTAGAGCAAAAATATTGTCAGTGTGAAAACGAAAACATGCAGGCTCGCTCTCGCTGGCGTTCATTGCAATTTATAAAGGTAATGTTTTCAGATAGGTGACAAGAACTTGCGTAAAAGTAATAGCCAAAGAAATTAACATATAAATTGTGATGTCCTACAGGGTCGTGGTTTCTCCGATCACTTTGTGACACATAAGATCTAGTAGTTTAGCAAATCATTTTATGAACATTGTTGTCAAACTTTGCAGCATTTTGGTATATTTCATAAATTCCCCAACGGGGAATGGAATTACTAGCAGTTGCAGCGTTGGTATTTCGCTTATATTATTGCTTACTTCATTCGATTCATTTTTTATTTTTGTTTGATTTCGCTTTAATTATATCATCTGATCTCTGAATCATTTGCCGCTAGCTTTTCAGTCATGCCACCAAATACAAGCAGTGTGCATGTATAGTTACTTATGTATGTGTATGAGGGACTACCACAGGCGCAGACCCAATCTCATAGTTTGGGAAAGCAATTTTGAAACTGTTGATTTTCACGAAACAGCAAAGGTGTCATTTTGTAAAATACCATAAATTAAACAGCATTGTTTCACATGTTCCTTGCTCCGTGCCTATGGGCACCACTGCAGGCAGCCATTGAAAGGCCTGCAATGTCTGTAATCATGTTTATAGCTGTAATCATGGGAATTTAAGCTTCCATGAACTGCTATGTGCCATGCAAATCATCTTATTCAATTAACGGCATGCACTATCCTTGAAACCTTTCCTGGGGTTAACATTGTGACACTTTCTAAGCCCGCATCAATACTGAAAACACGACATTGATGATACAATCGGAAGCAGTAATCGCACATCAATTACATGCTTTTGAAGAAACGACCAACAATTACATACACGGTAATCATATTATACGTAGATTACAGCAACTGCTGTTCAAAATGATCCTCAGAATAATTGGTGACATGATCATGATGCTACGTTCTCTTCTTAATCGTTATAGGATCTAATCTCGCATTGTGTGAAGCTTTCATGCTGAACCAAAGCCCTTCTGTTCCGCTTAGCACTTTTTATCCGCTCACAGATTATGTTCTATGGAAGCGCTCCTTTTATTCGGAGATTCCACAGCAGCTGCATGCATGCAAGTATTATTCCATGCAGTAAACGCGAGTCCGGCTCTTGTGCGGTTGAAAATGTTAGCAAGCGCAAGTAATTGTTCTGTGAATATACGGGAGTCTGCGGGCAGTAGTTATTTCACCTGATTAATGCGAAATGCTTCAATCGTAGCTGCAGCAGACCAACGCGTTTTTCCCCCAACCTTGTAATACAGCTTCGATTCATGTGCAACTGACAGTTCGCATTGGACAGTGAGGCATGAAGGTCCAGGTTTATGGTAGTCGAATACATATGCTTTTTATTGATTAAGGATGTCAAATAAAAACCGCCCACAGCTATTCGGATTGTCAGCGTGGCGGGAAGTACATCCACGGGCTTGTTTCTACAAGGAAAACGAAATGCTTGCAGCCGATCAGGCATATTTTATACTTTGCAAACCTGGCTTGATCCTACTAGTTAGTGATATTAAGCTAATGTCACCATCAATAAATGTCAGTGAAGCCACAGCATTCCTTCAGATCAGGTAGTTAGTACTCAATCAATTTATTCGTGCTGATGAAATCGCGTTAAAAGTGCTGCAGAAATATGGGGTGTCTGGCACGAGGTCGCCCCATGATGAAGAGTAGTGCACTTTGTTCATATAATAAGCCACAATGTTATTCATCGTCCAGCTAGTGCCGTCGGGAGATGGGGAAAAGTTCACCTTGACACAGGTGCATTGGGACATCTGGTCTAAGGTTATACTGGTCGCGGTTTGAGATATTCTGGCCCTGCAGTTGGTCGACAGACGTCGCTTGATTGAGCGAGCCACCTCTGACCACCCGCCGTGCTCTTCTCTAAATGTGGTACCGGACGGCGATGCTGGACCGATGGAATTCCTCTGCTTAGAGATCGTGTTTATTACTTCACTCCCAGAACTATTCATTACACCATATGCTGACGTAGCTTAGCCCTTTCGAGCAGCTAATGGGTGCTAATGCAAAAGCTGGGTATTCAAAACAGACCGCCCATCACCAGCACCATTATGTTATCTGAATGAACTCATGTATACTACCAAAGCGTAACCACTTAATCATCAGGCCTGATGTATGTGAGTTCGAGTACGAGAAGCCATGAGTATTGAATAGCAAGCTATGAGTGGCGCAGGACTTCTCATCGGCACTTCAGTACTGCAGCTGGATGGAAAGCAACACCCATGTTATCAGCCGTCAGAATTTGTACCTGGCCAGTCCCTCAGATATTCGGCTCACCCTCAACGGTTCCCCAGGGTTTGGCCACGGCCGCTCGAGCCCCGCGGAGGCTGCTCTTTGTTATGTCACTTCAGATTGATCACCGAGCGAATGCTGTGACACAATGGGAATAATTCTCAGGAATCGGCGACAATGTCCTGGGCCGAGAGTCATTTCGCCGGTCCTGTCCGCCATTGTTACCATGGCAACCAATCATTGTGCTGTTCGACTCGGCTGCCGGCTTTATTGCCAAAATATTTACTCCACGTGAATAAGGCTCGAGGACGCCGGCAAATAAAGGATATCGGCTCCTCGGCCACCGGCCGGAGATTTATCTCCGTCGAACGTGGGCCGGCGCAGACGACGGACTCGTTAGACCAGCATTTTTCATAACTGGGTCGTTAGAGCTGTTCGGTCATTAGGACGGATTGTCTGGGGGAGCGTGACTGCGGTGTCTGTCGTGAGAACCCCCGGTCACCTGCGCTAGCGGCCTGTGGCCACTTGTGCTGCAGTGACTGTCACAGTGATCCCCAGCCACGTGGGTTGCAGTGAATGTAGGAGATACCAGTGTTCATTTATGCTGCAGTGAGTTCACAGGAACCTCCGGTAAACCTACAGTGACTGTCATATACCTACATTGACCTGTTCGATAACCTGTGCTGCAGTGACTGCTGCAGGGGCGTCTGGTGAGCTGTGCTGCATTGACTGTTGCACAGAGACGTCCGGTAAACTGTGCTGCAGTGGCTGCCATAGGGATCTTCGGTGACCTGTGATGCAGTGACAGCTCCAGAGGTGTCTGGTAAGCTGTGCTGCAGTAACTGTCACAGGGATCTTCGGTGGCCTGTGCTGCAGTGGCCGCCACAGGGACCTCCAGCCTTATGATCCGGTCATGGGGACCTCAGGTTGCCTGTGCTACACTGACTGCCACAGGGACCTCCGGCCTTGTGATCCGATCATGGGAACCTATGGTAACATGTGCTATACTGACTACCACAGGGACCTCCGGCCTTATGATCCGGTCATGGGGAACTCCGGTAGCATGTGCTGCACTGACTTCCACGGGGACCTCCGGCCTTATAATCCGATCATGTGCAACTCCGGTAACCTGTGCTACACCAACCGCCACAAGGACCTCCGGCCTCGTGATCCGGCCATGTGGACCTCCGGTAACCTGTGCTACACCGACTGCCACAGGGACCTCCGGCCTCGTGATCCGGCCATGTTAGCTGACGGCCGGTTCAGCCAGCCGTTCTGAGCCGCATCCGAAATCCGTGCTGAGATCGGAGCAATGTCCCGCCACGTCTGTCGCATCAGCTGAGCGATATCACCACACGCGACTGGACCACGTTCGCACCACAGAGCCACGACTTGCGCCGACATCGGACCATATCTCACTCGCTGCACGAGCTACAAGGCGTAGCGAGACATGCAAAAACGCCACGGCGGACAGTTTGTACAGTGAACACTGACAGCCACGAGAGATCACTTACTGCATCACTTCACTAACACCTAGAATAGGTCACGTGGTTAGTGGAAGCCCTGCAACGGAGATGCAATGATGCTGCTCGACGAAGTCAAGCGCTAGCATGGCGTCTTCTGTGTCGCTCAGCTTTTTGGTCTCACTTTGGGTATTCCTCTGCGTGCTTCTCCACATTTGGTCTCACTTTTTGGTCTCACTTTGGGTATTCCTCTGCGTGCTTCTCCACATTCGCGTGGTTCACTAACAATCTTAACCGTGGTGAAAATCTTTACAAAACGTGGCAAATTCCGTTTTCACCTAATATTCATTGACCGAATAATATAAGTTCACTGTGTGGGGCTCATGCTTGCATTGATGTTCATTGGCAAAAATAGCTCGTAGGGACATACACAGAATTCAATTGACCTGCTCATTGTTTCATATGAGTTGAGATGCCAATTTCATGCTAAACATTTTTTTATGCGACGTCCACAAAGAGACGTTTATGGACTGGACATTTCTTTCAATCTTTACACTCGAAAATTTATGCTTTAATTTAATAATTCAAAATGTTACGTTTGAAGGCATCCTGAATCCAATGATGAAATGAGTTAATTGAATTGAATTAATGATGAGTTAATGATGAGTAATTACTACACAAGTTTATTTCCTCTGTTGGCTGCTATCGGACTGGATCATTCTTACTTTGGTGAATAATCTACGAGAGCAAGAGGGCAAACAAATATTTGCATTCCTTGATGCTATTTTACACCTTTGACAAATGTATTTTAAGCACATATATAATAGCATGTGCCACGCTTTACCAGGTCATATATCCATAAGGACATGCTATACACTAATCCGTTGCAGAATGCAATTGTTTAGAAGACATCTTTGTGCCGGTTCTGACGGATGACACGGCCCGCTCGAGAGAGGTCAGCCGAGAAGGCCAGCTCCATGACTGGTGTGCGGGCGCGGGTCAGCACACTTTGAGGCCGAGATGCGGCGTGTGATAGGGGCGGGCGCAGCCGCATCTGTGATGTCATCGGTGATCTCGCCGTCCCGTCTGCACGAAGGGAAACTGTGCACGGACCGTAAGACGCGGCCGATATGCCGATGCCAGCGGCCGCTAGAAGGCGCTGACCGCGGAAGCCGAAGTCAGCCAGCCGCGGAGAACGATGGCGAGTTTTCACCGCTGTCCCTCCGCAGCGCACCGGACTGACCGCCCATGCCGTGACCCTGCTGTGCTGTGCTGTGCTGTGCTGTGACGTGTCATGACTCGTCACACTGCGCCTGACTGGCACACCGCAGTCCCGACCTGGCCGTAAGGTCACACCACGACTCGTCACACTGCGCCTGACTGGCACACCGAAGTCCCGACCTGGCTGTAAGGTCACACCACGACTCGTCACACCCTCGCCATGACCAGACTGTCAAGCCACACTATGACCCGTCACACCCCGTCATGATCTGGCTGTAAGTCACGCTATGACCCGTCACACCCTCGCCATGATCTGGCTGCAACTTAACACCATGACCCGTCACACCCCGGCCATGATCTAGCTGAAACTTAACACCATGACCCGTCACACCCCGGCCATGATCAAGCTGCAATTTAACACCATGACCCGTCACACCCCCGCCATGATCTGACTATAACTTAACACCATTATAACACCCCCATCATGACCTGGCTTAAATTTAACTCCATGACCTGTCACATCCCCACCATGATCCGGCTGTAAGATGATGCCATGACCCATCACACACCCGCCATGACATGGCTGTAAAGTCACATCATGACCCGTCACACCCCGCCATGACCTAGCTGTAAAGCCACCCCAAACCCGTCACAGTTCGTCAGGACAGAACATCAATGGTAACACAAGCGTCATGAATCGACACAGCGCTGAAGTTTTCGACGCTTCATGTACACGTAGGTCTCACCGGCAAAGGATATTCATCCAACACTCTGATGTTCTTGGATCTGCGCCCCAAAATATTAACACAGCTCTTTGAAGTTGCATAAGCTTGCTTTCGAACGCCTTCGACACAGTACCAAGGCGTATATCTGGTGTATTTCATCACTTGCTCACTGCTCTACCATGTTAGCTACACAAACGCACTCCTCACCCCCCCACCCACCGTCCACATATCCAGATATATATATATATATATATATATATATATATATATATATATATATATATATATATATATATATATATACATATACATATATGGACGTGTTCGGTGAATGTGCATGCGTGGTTGGGTGTGTATTGACTGATTCATTCATTTTATATTTATACGTTCCATTGAGCCAACGCACAGAACAGCACTACCGTGTTGGCTTCCTCGCCATGCAGCGCTCCGTTGCCTAGCAGCGCCTCTGCTGAGAAGCTCCTCCCCAGGGAGCACCGTTTGGAGCTGATCGTGTTCAGGCCGAGCTCGGCGGCGCTGCCGATAAATAATGCATCACGGTGGGCGGCGTTGGTTTCGGCTGGTGCCGTTACGACGCCGCCAGAGACGACGGTTCGTGGCGCCGGGCCACGTGATCGGCCCCTCTGCAGCACGTGGCCGTCTGTGGCTGCCTGATATGCCAGCCGCCCATGCTGAGCATCGGGTCATGTAATGTCCATCGGATGCAAAACATCAACATGGAGCCGCCCAGCAGGACAATAATGGATGCCTTCATCTGTTATTCATAAGCACTATATTAGGAACTATGTCTGGATGCTTTTTGTACGGTAGGCTTTAAGTTGAATGTTGCTGAGACACAAATAATTTATAAGAGTGAGTTTTTTTTTGCACTTCGTCCATTGCAGTTTGGATGGTCCACATGCATGACCTAGTAAGCACATGGCGTAATAATGAAGCCCATCAAAGGGTTTTAAGTGCTATTGCCGTGATGAAGTGATGCATTTGTATTCTCATATATTACCTTAATAATGAACGTCAAGATCTGGTTCAATCTTCACTTAGGCAATAAAGTGCACCTCTGAAGCCAGTCAAATGTTCACATCAAAGGCATACTCGATGTTTTCTGCCATGGGCCATTATTGATGGTAGCTACTTGATAATGGCTCATGACCGACACGTTCGTGCATAACCTCAGCCTGTAATTTAAGTACACCAAGTGTTACTGTTCCGGGTTAATGAAGGTTTAGACAGTTCTTACATTGATTTTAATTGTAACGACATTGATGACCTGTGTAGTCACTGATTTTTACATACAGAATCTGGTACGCTATGCGTCGACAAGCAATATATATATATATATATATATGTATATATATATGTATGTATATATATATATATATATATATATATATATATATATATATATATATATGTATATATATACATATATATATATATATATACATATATATATATATATATATATATATATATATATATATATATATATATATATATATATATATATATATATATATGCATACTACATGATCAGCTGATCAGTTGCAGCCAGGTGATGGCGGATGCGTGACGCACATGTCAGCCACATGTCAGAGCCAAGGGCTTACCACACTTGGCATTAAAACAAATCACTCCAAGCTTGAAATACGATGTCAAATAAAGCAGTCGAGGACACTGCTGATTACCCGATGCTAGATAACGTCGCACTTAATGAGCCTTGATGACAATTGTCACAAACTAGTTCTGAAGGCAAATAAATCCCTTGTGGACGGTCTTAGAATATATACTGCAAATATGGCGCTCAAAGACAAAAATGCGTTATAATAGTAGAAAATATATGAACACCACCGCACCAAATCGACACCACAATGGCGAAACAAACTACATGATACCACCGAATGACCATCACGTCCTAGGCCTGCATTTTCTCTTCTTAGGTCTTCTATTAAGTATTATCGGACTAAGTCGCATCCTAACAGATGAATCAGCATATTGGGAACCGAGTCAAATCAAAGGGGCTTAATAGGGAAAAGATGAACTTAGCAGGGGATAGAAAATTGCTGCGATGGCTTTGGTGTGCTGCTACAAACATGGCGTAAATTCTAGTTCGAACGGCATATTATTCCATATTTATTTGACCACCATTTATAATATATCTCATTGTATTCAAAATTAACTTGTGATTTGCTTTCTTGGCAAATGTGGGGAGCATATTGCTCAACGCGAATGAACTAATGAGTGCGATGTCTACTGAACCTGTCTGCTGGTTGAATTATATATATATGTATATATATATATATATATATATATATATATATATATATATATATATATATATATGCATATATATACATGTATAAATATATATATATGTATATATATGTTTTGTTCAAGACCACAGCATATCTTGCTTTGATAAGCATTTTCGTACATCTTTCCAACTCCCGGATTGTTCATCTCTGCTCTTCATTCAGGTTGTAAAGTATTCGTCCGATATCACTCATTTATTCTTAACGTTTCGGTGTACCTTCACCATTTTCAAAATATTATTTCGGCATTCATCTAGCTATCACAGTTCACACCAATTTGCAACACAAAATGTTCAGAAGTTAATCATTTTAGAGTTAAAGATCACACTTATTGTTGTCACAGGCGCTTCTGGAAAGAAATGCTGATCTAGGCTTGCATTTCGAAAACATACACCACGCACATAGCACACACTGCACAACTGTTCACCGGATGGAAATATTGAACAATTCAAGCATTATGCATGACCGTGTGTGCACGTTCAGGACAGGTTCTTGTTCCCGGATTAAAATTGCCTTGAGAACTCCAAGACGTCGCTTGTCCGATGTTGCTCTAAGGATTACGGTGTTGCGTGTCCGATCTGTTCGTGTTAGTCGCTGTTGGTGTTCTTGGAGCATGTGAAAACAGCTTCACGTTGGATGTTTGATTTCTGATATGTGGCTGCTTCGCCTTGTTGACATAAGCACTGGGTCACGTTTTCATTATCGTATTGCAGAAACCGTTGTTGACTAGAAATTGTTTTGATCGTACCAATTCGACATGGATGTTCGATGGATTGAGGATCCATTGAGTTGGATGGATTCGACATGCCAGTCTGAGCAGTGATTGAGGGCCCGTCTCACGAATGCCCTGACGACGCTTAACTTGTAGCGGTCGGGGCATTCGCTGTTGGCATTGAGGCATTTACCTACATTGGTTTTCTTCCGATGTACTTCTGTCTTAAATGCGCCGTCTGTACAATTGATGTCAATATCGAGAAAGCTGATTCGGTTGGAGTTGCTGACTTCGGTGGTAAAATTGAGTAAAGACTCGGACTTCAGTGCGTGTTGAAGTTGACAAAGGTGTGTTTCGCTTCGCACGACGACGAAAATGTCATCGACATAACGACAATAGATGCTTGGCTTCAAGTTAGGGTTGTTTTCTAAGACCTTGTTTTCCAGGTGGCACATATACATATTAGCAAATAGGCATTCCAAAGGGGAGCCCATGGCCACTCCTTCGACTTGCGGTACAGGCTGCCATCAGGTCCACGAAATGGTGCTTCGGTGGTACACATGTGGAGAAGTTTTCCCAGGATTAGTTTTGGGATCTTCAGAGGAGGCAGGGTGCGATGTTGGTACACGGAGTCCAGTATCAGTTTAATTGTTTGTTTGACAGGTACGTTGGTGAGTAAATTTTCCACGTCCAGCGAGGCCAGGAGTCCTGTTGGTGGATTCGTTTTGATAATATCAAGGAACTCGTCGGTTGACTTCAGACTGTACTTTTCTGGCGTGTAAGGCGTTATGACTTCATTTAAGGTTTTTGCTAGCTGGTATGTTGGCGTCGGTATTTGTGATATTATTGGGCGAAGTAATCGTCCAGGCTTGTGCGTTTTTACGATACCGTAGACATATCCTGGGGAAAATTCCCCGGCGATCTTTTTCAGGTTGATATCACCTATGGCGGCATTGACGGTGTTTATCAACTTGTTGATCTTCGTTTTTAGTGCCTGAGTAGGATCTCTGGTTATGTGCACAAACGTGGTTTTGTCTGAGAGGATAGTACGCATTGATGATATCGGACGAATACTTTACGACCTGAATAAAGAGCAGAGACGAATAATCCGGGAGTTGGAAAGATGTACGAAAAAGCTTATCAAAGCAAGATATGCTGTGGTCTTTAACAAAACATGCCAACGTGAAAATATGCTGTCAAAATACTCGAATATATATAGATATATATATATATATATATATACATATATATATATATATATATATATATATATATATATATATATATATATATATATCTGTATACATATATACATATATATACATATATATATATATATATATATATATATATATATATATATATATATATATATATATATATATATATATATATATATAGTAATCGTATATATATATACATATATATATATATATGGGACTGAAATTATTTTGGGGTGACATGAGCTCCCTCGTGTGAGCCGTCCCTCTCTTGGTCAACTGCCGGCCAGGCCCCTGCCTGAATGGAAGAAATCACAGCATAAAAAGATGAAGGCCTCGTCAAGGGTGCACAATAGAATAGTACATCTAGTGGTAATGGTGAAGATGTTTCAGATTTGTACCGAGGAATACCAACCCAGATAGGCACTCATCTGCCCGCCCACCCACTCACCCTGATGCAGCCTGGTGAATCGACTCCATCTGCATATTTTGTGAACGATATGTAGGTTCTCAAGAAAACTTGGAACCAGTGCATAGGTGTACTGTTGCTTTTTGCATCAAGTGCACATTGGTGTATAACATTTCTGGTAATGTGCTCTGACACACATTTTTGGGCCATCAATGCACCTGGTTTGCTCTGCTGAGGCCGTCATACTTGGCAGACTGCCCTGTACCCACTTCGGCCCGCGCGAGTGCACAGGAAATGTTTCTAAGACAATGTCTCTAAGACTAAAATTGCTGATGTATATGCACTTGAACCCATGTGTGTTGCAGGCTAGTTCAAATCATAGAAAGCTAACAGAATCCCGACTCCGTTTGAATAAAACAACTTCCCGAGATAGAGAAGCATGTATGCAAATTGAGACCGAGGATTCAATGTTTCACTGTATTATCCACGTTGATGGCACGAACAAGCCGTTTATGAAACCGTGGAGTTGAAGTAAATCCATCGATCAGTGGTCATGCACAATATGGATTCATCTGCCAGCTAATGCTCTTGATTCAATATACTGCTATCTTTCTGTCGAATATGGTGTCCCTGTTCAGTGCTCATTGCCAGCTAGTGTAAGTTAGTGCATACTGAGCTATCAGCTGGTGCATTATCTTGCAAACTACCTTGTGCAGGGATGAATAAAAGTTCTTTGCGTTTTTTTTCTCAGCAAGGACATGATCCATTAAAAAAAATATCATCTTTTTTCGTGCTGGATGGTTGAATGGTGCTGCTTGATAATGACTATGCTTACCACTTGTTAATAAGTTGCCCGTACTCATTCGAAAGTAGGGAAAGGAATGTCTGATGTCACAAGGAGAAATTAATTTATCCTCTTCTAATTGGATTACTCTAATGTTTTCCTCTCCACATCCAGGATCCTAATATCAAAAGATAAATCCCAATCCCAAAATCCAGCCATAATGTGCGATTGGTTCTCCCATTTGTAGATGAGGAAATGCTACATTTGAAGAACTTGAAGCATGTCTTCCAGTTTTCCATGCACAGGACAAATGTAAATGCAGTGGAGAGTGACCTTGCCAAATCTAGCCTAACCGTCAGTGGGATAGCAAGGGGGCTAGTTGGACCATGGAAATAGCATGTCTTCATGTGAAGCAATATTGATAATTTTGTCAATTATCTACCAGAGCGACTGGAAGCATGTACACAAATTTAATTTAAGCTGCCAGGCTGTACAAATACAATTCAATTGTGAAGAATTACAGCAATTTGGTCATGTTGCTGCCTCATATTCTTCCTTCTCCTTTTGCTCTTTTTCTCTCTATTTTTTTCACACCACTCTATCAGAATGTACACTAGTGCACTGGTGAGGTGCACTGCCACATACTGATCGGTGCACCAATGGTGTAACATACTGGGACTAGTGTGCGCCGACTGGATCTTATTGAAACCGTCATACTTTAGACTGGCTTAGAGGTAATATTCTGCCAGATGAGCAACCATTAATTGATCCACACATTACAAAGTACAATTGATCGGTGTTTATTTTAAAGCAAACTAAAGAATTTAAGGCATTTGTGCCGCATTGAGAACCATTCTCCATCACCTTGCAAACAGTGACAAAGGCCTCCTCGACAATGAGCACCAGCACCAACATATCAATATTGGCGTAACGATATGCACCAAGGAACATCAGTTCACAAATATCGGATGCCTGTGTGCACACCGATTTTCCCTTAGTTCCTGGCTGGTATGCACCAACGTGTATCAGCATGTATTGCAAAGGACATCAGAGCATACAGAATGAAGCATAACTAGCCGGGCCACACGAACTCATCAGGTTGCGCCTATAAAAAGATGAAATTGCCTTCAACATCTTGCATTTATGCCCTACCATATACCAACTAACCAACAGTACATCCCGATAACCTGAGTGTTCATCTACAGTTGCTCCCTTGATATAGCAGCGCAGTACGGCTGACCTCGTTGACATCAAGGTCAGTGACACAGGAAACTATCAAGGACCCATCGTGGCCGTACCTGCACAAGCTTATTTTCGTCGCAGGTCCGGTCACTGATAAATGCGCCACGTCTCAGAAAGCGCATGAATATTATCACGTGAAATATTCTTCACAAAATATGAAGATGATAGTGACATTGAAGTTGTCATGTTTTGTAGTTTAATTTGTAAAGCCTAAGACATGCTCCCTTTACTAATATCATCAGCTTAGTGCATTTAACACGGCATACTATGTTGGATTTGTTTGTTCGTGTTAGAGTTCATTTGTATGTCACCGTAAGAAGCGCACGGCGTATTTAGATTTGTGATACAGAAAATGCAAAATGAATGTAAAGCTTAGCGTATGTTAGTGCTTTTTTTACTCCGATCGTAAATATATTGGTGCAATAGGCATCACATCGAACTGAGCTTCGTCTAACTTCACATTGATGCGAATAGTGTTGCCATGCATTCCACTGCTTCAATACTAGTGGCAGCCTGGCACTACAGCGGACTCGAGAGCAGCTTGTGCTGGCTCGTCAGACTCTGACAAACATCGGACGTCCGACGGTGGCGAGCTCCCGCCCGTCAGCGCTCCTCTGAGCAGTCTGTGCTGGCCCGTCAGACTCTGACAAATATTGGGACGTCCGACGGTGGCGAGCTCCAGCCCGTCAGCGCTCCTCTGAGCAGTCTGTGCTGGCTCGTCAGACTCTGACAAACATCGGGACGTCCGACGGTGGCGAGCTCCCACCCGTCAGCGCTCCTCTGAGCAGTCTGTGCTGGCCAGTCAGACTCTGACAAATATTGGGACGTCCGACGGTGGCGAGCTCCCACCCGTCAGCGCCCCTCTGAGCAGTCTGTGCTGGCTCGTCAGACTCTGACAGGCATTGGGACGTCCGACGGTGGCGAGCTCCCGCCCCCTCCACGCTCCTCTGCTTGCGGTCGCCGTCAATGCAGATACAATGCATCTGAAATTGTAATACCGCATTGACACGGCGTTGGCGCGGTCAGGCTGGTGTCATATCGTACCGGGGTCTAGCTCACGGTCAGCGAGTCGGCACTGGCTGAGCCGTGCTGAACTTAAACAGCGGACCGTGCTGAACTTAAGCGGCGGACAGTACTGGACCACCCGCGAGGCCAGTTCGGGACGTGACGGAGTTGAAAAGAATCTGATGTCTCCACTAAAATTTCCGCTCAGTTATTTGTGCCCAGAAATTCTGAATTTGGTGCCGCATTGGAAACAACAACAAACAACTAAAGCTGACAACTGCACAACAAGTCGGGACCACTGGAGCGTTTTATTGCTGCTTCTTGCGCTTATAGGTATGGTAATGTGTTTCATTTGACGTTAAGTCGTGCTTTGACTATGCATATCTCTTCAAGTTGCATTCGAATTGATCATGGGACATAGATGTCATCCGCGTTGATGAAAAGTGGACTGGTTTTCTGACCTGATGTTCGTGACACAGACTCTTGAACAGCGATGCCGACCACGTGGTCAGCCCGACCGGCCGCGTGTCTGTTGGGGACCACACCGGGGTCGAAGCGTTGATTGTTTCTGGTTGGAGACATGTCGATGTCGGTGTGGGTGAACGTTACGCCGCTCGCACCTGTGGTGGATGGCGACACACTGCAGCGGCAGACGCACCGTCCGAGAGGCTCGGCTATGGGCTCCAGCTGACGGTGGAGAATGTCCGAAGAACCTGCGAGAATGGTAACCTGAGAATATGCGGCGCGCCTTCCTGATTATTCGCTTATGGTGGCTGCTGGTGGCTGCTGGTGGCGTACGAAGCTCTGCAATGCGGGCACGGCAAGCATTATCATCCAGAATATTGATAATAAATATGCATGTTATTTATATATTACTGATTATGATGCTAGAAAGAAATGATGTCATTAAATACGTTTCCCTTAAGCGGGGAGAGGAGCAAAACCATCCAGTCATGCATATGCGCAATGCTGGCTGTGGAATGCTAGAGGCTCGAGCACCTCTCTGACTAGCATGATATGTCTAACAGTTTTAGCCAACGCCCGACCATCCTGAGAGAAGGTTCAAGTTCTCCCCGGAGAGCTTCCGGGTATCCCCTCGAATAAAAAAAATAGTGCATCGGAGGAAACGAAAAGAAGCAATGGCCACTCACGAGAAGCTCTTAGTGAGAAAGTTCCAACCGATAATTAACCTCGGGTGATTAATAAAATCAAAAGAGGACGATATTCAACAGCTTTGTATTCATTTCGTTTTCAGAATAGACGGAATTAGGCTGGATTCGAACAGATTAGATTATATTGTCGGTAATTTAAGGTTAAAACAAAGAGAAAAAATATAGCTCTTTGGTAACGTTGAAAAAAACAGTGCTAAGATGATGTTTTTGATGATGGGACATATCCTAGACTAATGTAATATTACACTTATGCGTGAATATGAAAATCTTACGCTAGAGCAACCTGCTGGGAAGCTGAATACTTCGTCACATTTTCGTTGGCTCTCCGAATCACTTTTATGTTCTCGTATTTCATTCACCTATTATAAGAAATAACGTGTTACATAATAAGGACGTACATTCAAGACAAATAAACGCCTGGCCACCGCTCTGGTTCAGGCCATGCAGGGTCAATAATGGTCAAGTTAGGTAAAACATATTTACACCTTTTTCCTGTCATGACCTATCCATGCATCCGAAAGACCAGCCGAGTCTATTCACCCTGTGAACCGTCGACTTTTTTCGTTATTGCTTGTACCCCATGGGTACTCGGGGACAATTTGTGCATATGATTCCAATCTGACGTTTTGTTTTTGTCCGGACACTACACTACATATTATTGTTCCTAGCCAAAGTAAGTCGATCTGAAGAGGACGGCAGACTGGGTTCGTGCTCGATCCTTTGGCGCCGGTGGTGATCTGCTGTACGGTCACCGGCTCTGTGGTTAGAAAACGCCACCAACTATCGTGGACAAGGTGAAGGAAGATATTTCGGCTTCAGAACCCCGGAATATGTCAACAAAATTGACAGGTCACCCAAAATTTACCCGCCTTAGATTACCAACATCGAATTTCCTGACAGTTTTGAAATGAACGTTGTGCTGATATTGATATATACTATGCATCCTGACGGTTTTGAACATATCATCGCGGTTCATGCAACTTCATGCATGCTCACACCGTTTTCTGGAGGTTGACACACAAGGTGAAAAAGACTAAAAATGTGAAAATGTCAACGCACTGCCACAATGCCTTCTGAGATATTTCCAGAACACCGGAGAAGCATCCAAATTCCACCCCCTCCCCCCACACAAAACACAGTAAATGTCAACTCGAGGGTGGATCACTTAGTTAAGAAAGCTGTCATAAAATATACACGCAATCATGGTTGGGACTTCCTATCTGCTGATAGTAGGAAATATATCGCAACCACTTGTAATCTGAAGCATTGGTGTACGACAGGTTAGCATGCATGGCGTGTTTTTCTGGTAATTCTGCGTCTGGATTGGCCGTTTAAAGGTGTGATTAGCTACTGATCGCGCCCTGATAACCCTACCGTGGCATCAAAATCAGCCAGATCACACTTTGGGGGCAGCTAACTGCCGGCCACTCCCATTATTTTGGCGAAGCACCTCCCATGCATGCAATGATCGACCATCGACCTCATGTAACCCTCCTATTATCCCCGCCGACTACTCAGCCACGTGATCACCGCCAACTCTAGCTTCCAGAGCGCATCAGCAAGTGGCCCCAAGTGCGTCACTTGTTGCCGTGCAGCGGGCGTCGGTCGGCGCGGCAGTCGGAGACACAGCGGGCCGGCGGCAGGCGCTCAATGCACCACCGGCGTCAGCCTGGTGACTGGCGTGCAGGCCGCCGATGGTATCTGCCACCGGCGCAGATTGTCCCATCACCTGCTCCCTTATCCGACATCTCTTTCTGCGCCCTTATCGAGCCATGTATCTCGGCGGGATAGACTAATCCGCGTTTTATCCAACCCCAGCGTACAATTTGTCGGCAGCGGTTTGAATGGAGGAGCGTTCCCAGCGTCGGACGACGTGGCGGCCGGCCCGAAATGGCCCGGCCGGCCGCTCGCCGTCCCCGCCGAGCCGGCATCTCGGCCAGGTCCCCGGCACATGCCGCCGATGCCGCCGCCGCCGCCGGGCCATCCGCAGCGGCCGCGCCGGTCGGGAGGCGAACCCGCAGTCTGCGCTCTCGCCGCCGGCCACCACCCGCACCGACACCGTCTGCAAGCCAACGGCGCGACCCGTATCACCAACGTGTGCGTGAAGAATCGCCGCTGCATTCGTGCACGTTTTCCGTCACAGACGAGCGTCCTGTCAGTGGCAATCAGTGATCACTGTCACTAGGAGCATGTTCGCTCTCTCTCTGTCTCTGAGGCGGTCTGGGAACGCTGCAGTGGCAGCTGCCCCGATAAATCTCTCTGCAGGCGGGAAAACCGGGGCTTGAGGAGGCTGCTAGAGTCAGCTGTTTCACTGCCTCTTGGTCATCATTGATGGTGATTTCGTTCCGCGTCGAACTCCATCACGATGGCTCTGAGAGAAAAGAGCGATACAAATTAAGAGAGAGAGAGAGAGAGAGAGAGAGAGAGAGAGAGAGAGAGAGAGAGAGAGAGAGAGAGAGAGAGAGAGAGAGAGAGAGAGAGAGAGAGAGAGAGAGAGAGAGAGAGAGAGAGAGAGAGAGAGAGAGAGAGAGAGAGAGAGAGAGAGAGAGAGAGAGAGAGAGAGAGAGAGAGAGAGAGAGAGAGAGAGAGAGAGAGAGAGAGAGAGAGAGAGAGAGAGAGAGAGAGGAGAGAGACATAAAGACATAAAGACATAAAAGATCAGTGCAACTATGAGCCACAATGGCCCTTCTTGGTTGCACTTTTGGACACTGAACCAGTTGCCCACCAAATCTGTATATCAGCCCTCCCTGGAATACAGAAAAACAAGCCCCCTATTCTTATATTGATGGTCTATGCTGTTTTTAAAGATGTTCAGTGTGTTGCTACTGACAATGGTTCCTGGCAGCTGGTTCCAGTGTTCGACTACCCTGTTGGTGAAGAAAGACTGTCTTGACCTTGTCCTGCTGTGATTAACTTTAATTTTGAATTGATGACCTCTAATTGCATCATTTCTGTTAAATTCAAACATTTTCCTGAGATATCCCTGTTCCTGACCATGAACAAATTTAAAAACCTCGATGAGATCTCTCAGCCTTCTATATCTAAGTGAAAACATATTCAATTTCTTCAATCCTTCCTCATATGCCAGGTTGCCTATACCATTAACCATTTTTGTTGCCCTCTTTTGTACTCTCTCTAAAAGCCAACAATGTTTCTCATAACTAGGGGACCAAGCTTGGACACAGTATTCTAAATGTGGCCTGACATATGCACAGTAAAGCTTCCTGATGACCTCCTCACTTTTGTATGACACATTCCTCTGTATTGCCCCAAGCATTCTTAGTGCCTTTTTCCTGGCTGCTTTGGTCTGTTCTGATGCCCCCAATGTTGTGTTCAAAATAACACCTAAGTCCTTCTCCTGCTGAGTCACAGATAATACTTGGCCACCCATCAAGTATGGCACCTTCATATTCTGCCTACCTACATGCATGACTTTGCACTTATACAAATTAAACTTCATTTGCCATTTTTTGGACCACTTCACAAGCTCGTCTAAGTCGTTCTGCAGCAAAACCTGATCATTGTGCCCTGTTATTGCCCTAAAGATCTTCAAATCATCCGCAAATTTCAAAACCTTACTGCTTAGGCCACATTCAATGCTATTCACAAAAATAATGAACAATAGTGGCCCCAGTACCGACCCCTGAGGGACTCCACTAAGAACATTTTGCCATGATGAATTTGTACCATTTAGCATTACTCTCTGCTGTCTATCTGAAAGCCACAACTCTATCCATTTTAGGATGCTACCTGCAATGCCATGGACCTGAAGCTGCATCATTAACCGTTGATGGGGTACCTTGTCAAAGGCCTTACTAAAGTCAAGATATGCTACATCAACCTAATTTCCCTGATCAAATTGTTCTGTGGCAAAATTCAAAAAGTCCAAGAGATTTGTGAGACACGAACTCCCTTTTCTAAACCCATGCTGAGTATCTTGAATCAATCTGTTTCCTTCCAGAAAACTAACCATTCTATCCTTGATAATTGATTCGAGTACCTTGCAGACTAGGGATGTGGGGCTTACTGGCCTATGATTTTCAACTTTCCCTCTTTCTCCTTTCTTGAAAATAGGAACTACATTTGCCCTTTTCCAATCTGTTGAAATTTCATTTTGTGAAACTGATCTACAAAATATTATACTAAGTGGTATTGCCAGTTCCTTTTCAGCTTCCCGCAATACCGTAGCATAAATTCCATCAGGTCCTGCTGCCTTGTTTGGCTTTATTTTTCTGATATAATTGAAAACAACATCACTATCAATGAAATCAATATCGTGTATCTGATCACCTGTCACTGAACTGTGGTTCACGGTTGGCAGATTTGTCACATCCTCCACTGTAAACACTGATTTAAACTGCTTGCTGAGCTCCTCAACCATCTCACCATCCTCACTCAATATAGTCCCATTTACTTCCAGTGGACCAATTGTGCTTGAAACTTTACTTAGCATGTAGCTTGAGAGAGATAGGGAGAGAGAAATGCACACACAGAGCGAAAAGGACAGATGAAAAGGCCGATGGATGCAGAACGATAGAGGTGAACCGATGGAAATAGAGATGGGAAGTGAAACCGGCGGCAGTATCGTCGTAATATAGTATTGGAATCAAATGAGAGCGCGAAGGGAAGAACAATCTGGAACTCAACGTACGCGGTGAAAAAAAGGGCAGCATCTTAAACAATGTAGTACAGTTGAACGTCCATGAAACGATGTTGTTGAGAAGAAACATCTGATCACATTTCGTCATGGATCCTTCGCGCCTGAACGGAGCCGTCGGCTTGGAGGATAGAAGGCCGCTCAACCTGCACGTTGTAATGGTCTTGTTGGGGTGTCTGCCTTTGTAGTGCTTCTTAAGAGGGGGATAGCCAGATGACCGCCTGGTGATTTGTTGTGGGTGATACGCGCGATGTTTTGCTTTATCTCTGCTTATGACAACATTTTGACATGGACAACTCAGACAATTGCTACCGACGTAGCACAGGACATACATCAGCGAGCAGCACATGCTGGCCCTCCAGAGACAGGGGGCCTGCTGGTTCTCCCGGTCGACCCTCTGTGACTGTGGCGCGGTCCAACTGGCGCGCCGCGGCTATTATCCTCATCCCCGGGACAGCAATTATCGGTCGATGGATGTGAAAATCAGATAAAGCTGCTCCAATCTGCGTTTATAGAGCTGCCGATTGGTATCGGCGAGCCGGCAGCTGGGCCGGCGTGGCCACGGCCGGGCCGGCGCACTCCCGGATTAGCATAGATGCCGGCTCGATACATGACGCCTCCGTACGGCACCATGCGTGGCGCGGCGTCTGTCGCGCGCCAGCTGAGCAGTCAGTCACTGCGGGCCTGTCTGCCGCCCAGGGGGCTGCCGTCGGCGGTGGCGCCGCTGGCCGCCTGGTGGCCGCGCCGGCAGCGCGCGGGCCCGGCCCCGGGCGGCCAGCCGTATTTCGGGCCTGCCGGCCGGGCGGCGGCCGCCATTTTGCAGTGGGCCTGGTGCCACTGTTTGTTTTGTGTTTTCCGAGGGAGGGCGCTGTCACTCGGGCCGGCCGGCGGCCGGCACTAATTGCCGATCGAACGCTGATAACCCCGCCCCGGCGTCAGAATCAATCTTGGTCCTCCACTGTCAGACCATTAGTGAAGATGTTCGGCCCCAGGCGAGCCAGCCCAGACGCCATGTCCTCTCGATCCTCGGGGGAGGTGGCATGCGATGGCGCTCCTCGGGGAGATGGCGTGTCTTGGTGGTCCTTGGCGAGGTGGTGGGTCCTCGCGCTCATCGGGAGGCGGCATGCCATGGCGATTCTCGAGGAGGCGCCGAGTCCTCACGCCCCTCACCCCTCACGGAAGCCTCCGCCCCTGACCTCTCGGCGAGGTGCGGATCACGCCGGTCGGCTACCCTCCTGAAATGTAGACACCACTCGCACTATTCCGGTTCATACATAACCAAAATTCCGTTGGTGGTTGTGGGCTAGAAGTGCTTGAACCCGATTACTGGTCGCTCGGATTCTGGATACTAGTGATGTCAATCCCGGATCATTTGGCCGATCCCTGAATTTTGGGATCGAGATTGGCGAAACCCGCGCTCCTGCGATGACGACATTTTTGCTACCACTCGGCGTGACGGATGGCTGCGGTGACAACCGGGCCTGACACTGGTAACGACCGGGCCTGACACTGGTGACGACCGGACCTGACACTGGTGACGACCGGGTCTGACACTGGTGACGACCGGACCTGACACTGGTGACGACCGGGCCTGACACTGGTGACACTGGGCCTGACACTGGTGACGACCGGGCCTGACACTGGTGACGACCGGACCTGACACTGGTGACGACCGGGCCTGACACTGGTGACGACCGGACCTGACACTGGTGACGACCGGACCTGACACTGATGACGACCGGACCTGACACTGGTGACGACCGGACCTGACACTGGTGACGACCGGACCTGACACTGATGACGACCGGACCTGACACTGGTGACGACCGGGCCTGACACTGGTGACACTGGGCCTGACACTGGTGACGACCGGGCCTGACACTGGTGACACTGGGCCTGACACTGGTGACGACCGGACCTGACACTGGTGACGACCGGACCTGACACTGGTGACGACCGGGCCTGACACTGGTGACGACCGGACCTGACACTGGTGACGACCGGACCTGCCACTGGTGACGACCGGGCCTGACACTGGTGACGACCGGACCTGACACTGGTGACGACCGGACCAGACACTGGTGACGACCGGACCTGACACTGGTGACACTGGGCCTGACACTGGTGACGACCGGACCTGACACTGGTGACGACCGGGCCTGACACTGGTGACGACCGGACCTGACACTGGTGACGACCGGGCCTGACACTGGTGACACTCGGCCTGACACCGGTGACGACCGGCCCTGACACTGGTGACGACCGGACCTGACACTGGTGACGACCGGGCCTGACACTGGTGACGACCGGACCTGACACTGGTGACACTCGGCCTGACACTGGTGACGACCGGGCCTGACACTGGTGACACTCGGCCTGACACTGGTGACGACCGGACCTGACACTGGTGACACTCGGCCTGACATTGGTAACGACCGGGCCTGACACTGGTGACACTGGGCCTGACACTGGTGACGACCGGACCTGACACTGGTGACGACCGGACCTGACACTGGTGACACTCGACCTGACACTGGTGACACTCGGCCTGACACTGGTGACGACCGGACCTGACACTGGTGACGACCGGACCTGACACTGGTGACACTCGGCCTGACACTGGTGACGACCGGACCTGACACTGGTGACGACCGGACCTGACACTAGTGACGACCGAACCTGACACTGGTGACACTCGGCCTGACACTGGTGACGACCGGGCCTGACACTGGTGACGACCGGACCTGACACTGGTGACACTGGGCCTGACACTGGTGACACTCGGCCTGACACTGGTGACGACCGGACCTGACACTGGTGACGACCGGACCTGACACTGGTGACACTGGGCCTGACACTGGTGACGACCGGGCCTGACACTGGTGACTCTCGGCCTGACACTGGTGACGACCGGACCTGACACTGGTGACGACCGGGCCTGACACTGGTGACGACCGGGTCTGACACTGGTGACGACCGGGTCTGACACTGGTGACGACCGGGTCTGACACTGGTGACACCTGGCCTGACACTGGTGACGACCGGACCTGACACTGGTGACGACCGGGCCTGACACTGGTGACGACCGGGCCTGACACTGGTGACGACCGGGTCTGACACTGGTGACGACCGGGCCTGACACTGGTGACACTCGGCCTGACACTGGTGACGACCGGACCTGACACTGGTGACGACCGGGCCTGACACTGGTGACGACCGGGCCTGACACTGGTGACGACCGGACCTGACACTGGTGACGACCGGACCTGACACTGGTGACGACCGGACCTGACACTGGTGACGACCGGGCCTGACACTGGTGACGGCCGGGTCTGACACTGGTGACGACCGGGCCTGACACTGGTGACACTCGGCCTGACACTGGTGACGACCGGGCCTGACACTGGTGACGACCGGACCTGACACTGGTGACGACCGGACCTGACACTGATGACGACCGGGCCTGACACTGGTGACGACCGGGCCTGACACTGGTGACACTGGGCCTGACACTGGTGACGACCGGACCTGACACTGGTGACGACCGGACCTGACACTGGTGACGACCGGGCCTGGCACTGGTGACGACCGGACCTGACACTGGTGACACTGGGCCTTACACTGGTGACGACCGGACCTGACACTGGTGGCGACCGGGCCTGACACTGGTGACGACCGGACCTGCCACTGGTGACGACCGGGCCTGACACTGGTGACGACCGGACCTGACACTGGTGACGACCGGGCCTGACACTGGTGACGACCAGACCTGACACTGGTGACACTCGGCCTGACACTGGTGACGACCGGGCCTGACACTGGTGACACTCGGCCTGACACTGGTGACGACCGGACCTGACACTGGTGACGACTGGGCCTGACACTGGTGACGACCGGGTCTGACACTGGTGACGACCGGGTCTGACACTGGTGACGACCGGGTCTGACACTGGTGACACCTGGCCTGACACTGGTGACGACCGGACCTGACACTGGTGACGACCGGGCCTGGCACTGGTGACGACCGGACCTGACACTGGTGACACTGGGCCTTACACTGGTGACGACCGGACCTGACACTGGTGACGACCGGGCCTGACACTGGTGACGACCGGACCTGACACTGGTGACACTCGGCCTGACACTGGTGACGACCGGGCCTGACACTGGTGACGACCGGGCCTGACACTGGTGACGACCGGGTCTGACACTGGTGACGACCGGGTCTGACACTGGTGACGACCGGGTCTGACACTGGTGACACCTGGCCTGACACTGGTGACGACCGGACCTGACACTGGTGACGACCGGGCCTGACACTGGTGACGACCGGGCCTGACACTGGTGACGACCGGGTCTGACACTGGTGACGACCGGGCCTGACACTGGTGACACTCGGCCTGACACTGGTGACGACCGGGCCTGACACTGGTGACGACCGGACCTGACACTGGTGACGACCGGACCTGACACTGATGACGACCGGGCCTGACACTGGTGACGACCGGGCCTGACACTGGTGACACTGGGCCTGACACTGGTGACGACCGGACCTGACACTGGTGACGACCGGACCTGACACTGGTGACGACCGGGCCTGGCACTGGTGACGACCGGACCTGACACTGGTGACACTGGGCCTTACACTGGTGACGACCGGACCTGACACTGGTGACGACCGGGCCTGACACTGGTGACGACCGGACCTGCCACTGGTGACGACCGGGCCTGACACTGGTGACGACCGGACCTGACACTGGTGACGACCGGGCCTGACACTGGTGACGACCAGACCTGACACTGGTGACACTCGGCCTGACACTGGTGACGACCGGGCCTGACACTGGTGACACTCGGCCTGACACTGGTGACGACCGGACCTGACACTGGTGACGACCGGGCCTGACACTGGTGACGACCGGGTCTGACACTGGTGACGACCGGGTCTGACACTGGTGACACCTGGCCTGACACTGGTGACGACCGGACCTGACACTGGTGACGACCGGACCTGACACTGGTGACGACCGGGCCTGACACTGGTGACGACCGGACCGGACACTGGTGACGACCGGGCCTGACACTGGTGACACCTGGCCTGACACTGGTGACGACCGGACCTAACACTGGTGACGACCGGACCTGACACTGGTGACGACCGGGCCTGACACTGGTGACGACCGGACCTGACACTGGTGACGACCGGACCTGACACTGGTGACGACCGGACCTGACACTGGTGACACTCGGCCTGACACTGGTGTCGACCGGACCTGACACTGGTGACGACCGGACCTGACACTGGTGACGACCGGGCCTGACACTGGTGACGACCGGACCTGACACTGGTGACGACCGGACCTGACACTGGTGACGACCGGGCCTGACACTGGTGACGACCGGGTCTGACACTGGTGACGACCGGGCCTGACACTGGTGACACTCGGCCTGACACCGGTGACGACCGGGCCTGACACTGGTGACGATCGGGTCTGACACTGGTGACGACCGGGTCTGACACTGGTGACACTCGGCCTGGCACTGGTGACGACCGGACCTGACACTGGTGACACTGGGCCTTACACTGGTGACGACCGGGCCTGACACTGGTGACGACCGGGCCTGACACTGGTGACGACCGGGTCTGACACTGGTGACGACCGGGTCTGACACTGGTGACGACCGGGTCTGACACTGGTGACACCTGGCCTGACACTGGTGACGACCAGGCCTGACACTGGTGACAACCGGGCCTGACACTGGTGACACTCGGCCTGACACTGGTGACACTGGGCCTGACACTGGTGACGACCGGACCTGACACTGGTGACGACCGGACCTGACACTGGTGACGACCGGACCTGACACTGGTGACGACCGGACCTGCCACTGGTGACGACCGGGTCTGACACTGGTGACACCTGGCCTGACACTGGTGACGACCAGGCCTGACACTGGTGACAACCGGGTCTGACACTGGTGACACTGGGCCTGATGCTGGTGACACTCGGCCCGATGCTGGTGACACCTGGCCTGATGCTGGTGATACCTGGCCTGATACTGATGACACCGGGCCTGATACTGGTGACACCGGGCCTGACACTGGTGACACCTGGCCTGATGCTGCTGGTGACATCGTGACTGACACTGGTGACACCTGGCCTGATGCTGCTGGTGACATCGTGACTGACACTGGTGACACCTGGCCTGACACTGGTGACACCTGGCCTGACACTGGTGACACCCGGCCTGACACTGGTGACACCCGGCCTGATATTGGTGACACCCGGCCTGACACTGGTGGTTTGGATCTGATACTGGTGTGCCGCTGTTTGTGGTCATTGGCTTAAGTCTTGATTTTGAAGACAGGCCGTAAGAAGACGTCTTACAATAACCAAAATGACTCCACATACAGGACAAAGCGTATGATTCAGCTCGCTTTACCTAACTATTGACGTCATTTTGAAAGCTCACTGCTGGGAAGCGTTATATTATGTGATTACCTATATACTCGTACCCATGGCACGGCACTCTTTGAAAAACGAACCGATAACAACAGAAGTTATTATGAAATTTGACATCTTTGCTCCAGAAAAAAGCTCCAGTTGGAGATCACAGTGGATGCACTAGTCAGTATGCTGCACTTTTCAATTTGCATGTTCACCACATATGTTTTATGTATGGGCCATTATTACAGCAGCTGGACTAAGCATAGTCACTTCCATCGGCGTCGACAATACCTACTTATACGTTGTCACTGAAACGCTATGGTTGCATCCACCAGTCACCACCCACACTCACAAGCATTTGAGAAGTGCGGATAGTCTCGAAGCCCACTGGAAGGCTTCGTCCGAGCACCACAATTTCTCAAATGAGAAGCCTATGGTTCTCAAGACAGAGGTTCTCTTCTGAGAATATTGGTTTGTATCCGAGATAATTGTGTGGTATCAGGCGGATTGTTCAAATTTATCCAAGAAGATTGACTGACACTCTTCTGACCGGGAAAAGGCACTCGACGTGTACTCTAGCCCCTTCGGTAGGTTAGAGTGAACCTTCCCCCTCCCACGCTCCTGATATCTTTTGTCAGGCAAACGGAGCCCCTCACAGAGGTGAGGAACGCTCCCATTGAGAGGAAAAGGTGCCCCTTCAGCATACTCGAGTGCATCCCCTCCCCTGCCCCCCCCCCCCGAGCTCGACAGATTTTCAGCCAAAGGCACCCCTCCAGGGACTTTCGCAGTGGCACCCCTCCGAGGAAGTGGCGCCCCTTCAGACGAGTGCCCCCATACCCACCTCCATGAAAATAAATGGATCCGTTCTTGACCATAATAGGACTTATGTCTTAAATTAGGCATGAAAAACATGGCTGGATAAATTCGAAAATTATTGGTGTGGCATCATCTTCATCGACGTCATCACCGCTATCAGCAGTGCACGTAGCACTGGCCCCTGAGTTGCCTTCATCAGATTAGTGACATTTGATGCATGACACATCAGTCACAGCCAGATGAAAGCCATGGGCGAGGAGGAGCTGGTGCGGGCATGACACGTTTCGATCGAACTTCTGCAACGCAGTAGCTTCATCGGTGGTGATGCAAGCAGTGCCCCTGACCAGGTCCGGCTCGGACTCATCCAGTTTCTATTGGCAAGCGGCTCCCTGTCGTGTCTCGGCTGTCAGGGATGCCTGCCACCTTATCACGCCGCGGCTCCACACCATTGTGATACTCTTGTATGCACATACAGCGCCTGTTGCACAGCGACGCATGTTCATCAAGCAGCTGCAAAGAAGCGGCTTTCGTTGCCTTTTCAACTTTCGGTTTTTCCCTCACTTGAGCAGAATATTGCAGAATATTGCAGAATATTGCAGAATATTGCCAGATTCCTGATCGCAAAGTGGCGTGTCGGGAGTGACTTGAGACCCTTTACAGCCATCAAGCTCCTCGGGTGGTGAGAGGTGCTGAACACGCTGGATGACAGGCTATCTTTCGCACTCATCGTTGCAAGAGTCTCGTCCAGGTTTCGAAGCGATGAAAAACGTATCGATTTTAATTTGTTTCGATGGTACATACACGTCTAATCGATCATACCTCCGGCTATGTCTGCATTTGTTCCTGTGCCATGTATATTTTCAAGTGAACGCGGAATCCCTCCACGGACCCACCCAGCGTCGGTAAGATTTTGAGCGCACAGCGCACTTCGTACGTTGTTCTTGGCTATGTCGAAATACAATGTTTCCACACACTCAGTCGTCTGTACTGCTCAAATAGCATTGCTAAGCAGAGGCTTTGAACAAACTCTTAACGGCATCTTGTCACTACCGACCGAATCTGAACCACCTGAAATCCAGTAATCTCGTCACATCCCTCCTCCCTGTATTGCCGTGATCCCAGGTTTAGATTTGTCTTCTGGATTCTTATCCCAGGATTACCGTCAGTACTTGATGCAGAATGGCTGCATGGGTGGATAATGGACGGATCCATTTATTGTCCCTTTAGGTGTATTCGAACAAAATGGCACGCGATTGGAAACGTTCGAAAACTTGGACATTTCCGGTGTCGTGAGGGTGCGGGAGAAGGGCACATAGATTCAGTGCGGCATTAGCTTGACGAACATCTCAGTAGAGGATCACGGACCATAGCAACATTCGAATGGATTTGCCTTCGAGATAGGTGCAATTTCCTACTGGGTGTTTGGTCATACCTTGGGTCATGTAAGCCCCTGCTGCAAAACTGAGCACCGAAACCATGCTATGCATGACTTGGAATTATACTGATGGCTCCCACTACATGCGCAACTATTCACCTTTTTCATCAGAATGCTTGAGCGGCGAACCGGTCAAGCATGCCTCAACGCAGTTGCACTTGACAAGTGCTGGATCCCACCCGGGGCCCCACACGTGGTCGTATCTCTTCACACATGTAAGCTCTCCAGTTGAGCACGGTGTCACCACCATCCCTTCGCAGCGAGCAGCGCTCAACCACAGATCCATATCGCGCCCGAGCGCCTGTCCCTCGTGCAGAGCTGGACGTTCCATCAGCTGTGTCGGCGCGGATTTTTGTCGGTTTCGGCGCGGTCCTTCGAGTGCGACACGTCTGGAGTGGCGCCAGGAGGCCATGTCCGCCGGTCTGTGCGCAGCCAACCTCGGCGGCCGCCACTGTAATGCCGTGTAATGGACCTGCTTAACGCCAAAAAACACGCGGGTGTCGCCGCACGCCCAGCGTCGACCCCGTGTACAACCTGTGCGGCGGCCAGCACGTACTGCTGCTCTGAGCGTGGTACTGTGCCACGACACAAACATGGCCGGATAATCACTGCTTATGGATGTGATATATTTTTAAATGACGATATTTTGTGGTGTCAATTGCGGGTGCGACAAAACATACGAGACAGAGGGGAAGTAAAAGTTGAATTGCGATGAGTGTTGCGTGGGTGGGAGTGAATTACAAATGGCTCAATTCCACAACTTACTCTTATATGCTAGACATATGCTCCGGCATACGTGGAAATATGTCCATCATAACGTGATCCTCCAGTTACCAGAATTCTTCTGCAGTTGGAGTTTTCGTTCCACAAGTTCTCAGTTGCAATAGATCATTGTATCATCATGCACAGGCCCTCTGCACTTACCGACATTGCTCAGGGTACTTATGTACATGACAAATGGTTCCTTGCTCAAGTACCAAGTGTTGCATTGCTCCGGTTATCTTTTCTTGCATATGTCGTATTTGTTAGCTACAACATTTGATAGCCACAGCACATACACAACACAACATTTAATTACTAACGGAGGCCAAGCCCAAGCAAGTCTACTCACATGTATATACCACACAAGTTCATCTGAACAACCAGGTCGGAACCGACTCGGACCGGCCCAACCCGATCGTCACGTTTTTGAGACCTTGACCACTTCTTTGTTGAGGATTTTTTCCGAGGTGATTATTTGACCTAGAAATTATGACATTGGTTTTAACTTTGCATTTGATTTGATTTGATTTGAAAATTCGGTTGCATTACACTCGCATCCCTATATATTTTCTGAATTGCTCACACTTTATGTGCAGGAAGAGGGCCTCGCGGACACCTCTGACGAATATATTTATATCGGGTCCGAATCAACTGTGCTTACTTTTCGAGACATGTTCTACTTATTTCTGAAGTTCCTGTACTTCCGCAAAAATTAAACCTAATGATGTGTATCTAACAACAGGCTGCCTGCAGAGGACAGATGCCGTCAGTCCACAAGTTCCCTGCGGCGGTACGAAGCCCGATCGTACGTATGGAGCACAGGAGCTCCGTGGCCTACATCTCGCCCTGGCTCGTTCATCGCCTGGAATGGCCCTAGCTAGTTGGTCGCCTCATGCCGGTAAGTATATGCAACGATACTATAAATCAAACTACACGGCTATGGTGCGCATGAAATAAGCTGCAAGTCGCAGATATCGACGATGTAGCGGATTGAGAGACAACCATTGGCCTTAATCCGTAATCGTCAGTGCAGTTGGAGCAGCCGATGGAGTCTTGTTCACCGACCAAATTCGCAAATATCAGGAGGCAGTACCTCTAGTGAGAGGCGTACCGAAGGGGGGCATTGGGGTAGTTGCCCCACTGAGAGGTTGTGGTGCCCCATGAATCGCGCCGGGGTTCGGAAAAATTGCGCCAGGCTCCCAAAAAAAACCCGTTGGGGCCAACAAAATCACACAGGGGGCCGAAAAAATCAAATTGGGGACCCAAAAAGTCGCACGAATGCCGCTGAAAATGATGCTGGGGCCACAAAAATCACACCGGTGTCCCTAAAAATCACATTAGGGGCTACAAAAATCGTTCCGGGGACCCTCAAAATGACGCTGCAGGCTCCAAAAAGTGGGACCGGTACCCCTGAAAATAACGTTAGGGCCCCCAGAAATTCGACCCGGAACTCCAAAAAAAATCGCGCCGCCCCCCCAAAAAAAACGAATCACACTGGGACCTCAAAACGTCGGGCCAGGGTCCCTGGACATCACGCTGGGGCCCAAGAAGTCTCGCCGGGGCCCCCGAAAATGACGCTGGTGCCCAAAAGACGGGCCTTGTCTCTGAAAATCACGCTGGAGCCAAAAAGGTCTGGACGGGCCCCTACAAATCGCGCTGTGGCAGCCAAAATTCGGACCGGGCCCTTGGAAATCAAGTTGGGTGCCTGAGAAGTTCGCACCTGGGCACAAGAAAATCACGCTGGGGGTCCAAACAGTCATGCCAGGGTCATTGAAAATCATGATGGGCACTGAAAGACTGAAAAGACTCTGAAAATCGTCATGTGGCTCCCAAAGCATAGGCCCGGGTCCCTAAAGATCCCCCTGGAGCCTTAAAAGTTCATGCCTGGACCCCAAAAAATAACGTTGGGTGTCCAAAAAAGTCGTGCCGGGGTTCTTGAAAATCATGACGGTAACCCTAAAATGACGGTCCAGGGCCCCTGAAAATTACGCTGAGCCTGGGGAACAAGAAGTCGCGTTCTGGCCCCTAACAATCACACTAGGGACGCGACAGGCCGCACCGGGACCCCAGAAGTCTCATTGGGAGCACCCAAAAAATGAAGCCGGGGCAAGAAAATCTGTCCGAACGTGGAAAATCACTCTTGGTCCCAAAAATCGCTCCAAAAGCCCCAAAAACCTGTTGGGCCCCCAAAACGTGTCGAGGCCACTAATATTCCCGCTAAAAATCATAGCAACTGATGACAAGGCCCCAAAAAATCTCACTTAGACCCAAAAAGTCGCGCCGAAGCCCAACAAGTCGCAGCCAGCTTCTAAAAAATCAATGCCGATGCGGAATGTCATTCTGCGGCCACAAAAATTGCGTTAAAAAAAACCGCGTCGGGCCCCAGAAAAGAGGCGTGTTGGGGCACATACAAAATGCACCGGAAGCCCAAAGAATCGTACCGGGGCTCAAAAATATCGTGCAGGGGTCTTACAAAAAATAGAACTCGACACCAAAAAATCACAAAGGGACTCCTTCGAATCGACCCGAACACCAGAAAATTCAGAACAAGTCACGAAAGAAAGCTCTCCGAAGGACCTTTCTACTCTAAAGGGTGCCATCGGCTGACAACAAAAACTTGTTGAGCAGCCGCAGTGGCTTACCAAAGAGGCAAATTCCTCCTACGTCCTGAAAGGGTGGGCTCCCAAGAATCGCGCCGAAGTCCCCAAAAATCGCTCTGGGTCCATGAATTCGCGTAGGGGGCACTAGATACATGCAACAGGCACCCAAAAAAAAAATCGTACCGGGCCCGAAAATTTGCGCCGGGGCCCGCCAAAATCGTGCTGAGGCCCACCTAGGTGCAACGGGCGCAGCGAACTCGCGCCGAGCCCCAAATATCGCGCTTGGGACCCGAATTTTCCTTTGGTAGTCCCACAAATTATTTTAGGAGCATCAAAAATTGCCCTCGGGTCTCCAAAATATGGCTTCGATTGCCCTAAATAAGTTGTTTAATATAACGAAGAATGGCTCTTAGATGCTCCTGGGTTTTAGACATTGTGTGTAAATCAAATATATATACGACCTTCAATATACCAGGAGGTGCTGAGTTGACATCAAAAGTAATGTTAACGGTTCTACTTTATTGCTCAACGTTTCGGCCAGGGGCCATCGTCAGGAGTGATGAAAAAAGCTCAAGCTTAAAAAATTGAAAAAATCACGCGGGAAAAAAGCGTGCAAAAAGACACGTGGAATGCAGAAAAGCCTCCTCAGTGGTGCAGACACTCACAGAAACTCCAAACCAGAAACAAACTATGTCAAGAAGGAATCCTCTGAGGAAGCCCGAGCCGATGGTCCATATACATATCGATGCAACTTGTTTACGGACCCGCTGGCTACTGGAGCTGTGATGAATTGAAACCTTGGAGACTATGAATCTGGGGTAGAGCCTTTCCTGTCTGCAGTTGATGAGGAAGATGATCCGTTCTTCGACACGTCCTAGCTTTTGATGCAAAATTGCAAAATGGGCCATTTCTTCGGTGAGGTCGCTACTGTTATAACATTGTTTAATATAACGAAGAATGGCTCTTAGATGCTCCTGGGTTTTAGACATTGTGTGTAGATAAAACAAGTTGCATCGATATGTATATGGACCATCGGCTCGGGCTTCCTCGGAGGATTCCTTCTTGACATAGTTTGTTTCTGGTTCGGAGTTTCTGTGAGTGTCTGCACCACTGAGGAGGTTTTTCTGCATTCCACGTGTCTTTTGCATGCTTTTTTTCCCGCGTGATTGTTTCAATTTTTTAAGCTTGATCTTTTTTAATCACTCCTGACGATGGCCCCTGGCCGAAACGTTGAGCAATAAAGTATAACCTTTAACGTTACTTTTGATGTCAACTCAGCACCTCCTGGTATATTGAAGGTCGTATATATATTTTATTTATACACAATGCCCTAAATAAGCACAGCTTGGCCCCAAAAGTCGTATTGGGACCCGACAAAAATCAAGACTGAGCCCTCCAAAATATGGAGAGATTCTAAAAAAATATATGTCCTAGCCAGGAAAATGACTCCGGAACCTCAAACATACCACCAGATGCCTTCAAAAATCGCATACTGCCCCAAAAGAAAGTATTGGGGCCCTAAAAATCGCGGCGGGACACCCAAATATGGTGCCGAGGACCCCCAAAAATCAGACCGGGACTCGGACACGAATAATTCAGAATAAGTAATGAAAAATGCGTCTAGCCCAGAAACCTGGTGTCGGATCACCACGGAATCACGTACCTGGGCCCAACAAGTCGCGCCGGGACCCTGAGAAATTACACCGGAGCCCACACAATCGTGCTAGGTTCTCACATATATGCGTCAGGAGCCCCAAATAAACACAGCAGGACCCTAAGAGCACGGAGGCCGAAAATGCACTAGGCCCTCCAAAGCGTACCGAGTCTTGCGAAAGGCGGCAGGGCCTTAAAAACTCTAAAGAAGCACACCGGGATCTCTCAGAAAACGCAACGAAGGCCCTCTAAGCACACCGGGGTCATGAGACCGCATGGCGACCTCAAAAACCGGCTGGGGAAAAACCGGCAAAAAGCGACATGTTCCTAAAATATACGAACAAAAGACCAGGTACCAAATAAACACATCTGGGTCTTAGGAAACGCACCGGTACCTCAAATATACCTTCGGTGCACAAAACAAGCAGCAATCCTCTAAAAACGAGCCGGGGCCTCAAAATGTGTCTGGACCCCTAACCAAAATTGTCTGAAGCCCTAAAATACATCCGTGGACGAAGAAAAACACAACGGGTCCCAAAAAAAAGAACACCTAAAGTCATAAAGCATAAAGTGTTACGGCTTAATAAGAGCCACAGGGGCCCATCTGGGTTAAGCCTATCTAGAAAAGGTACTAGAAATGTACATACGCTCACCCAAATCAATCCCTTATCTCAAGTTCCTAGGGAGCTATATATCCCAGCCTATCTAGCACCATTCACTTGCTATTGCATAACACACTCAACAATTACAAACTCCTCCAATCATACCCATTGTGCTACCATAGCCAATCTCATCAGTATCACATCCAGAAGGAAGGTGCTGAATCCACTGTTAGGTACACCCTATGTAAAGTTATAAAGCGTTTAGACTTAATAAGAGACCCAAGGGCCCATCCAGTTAAGTCGGTAAATGGAAGATACCATAAGCCTGGTAAAAAGACCCACCCCACCCATCTCACATCCTGAAGAAACCAGTCCACCAATATCCCACACACCTATCAATGCTTATCTACCCTAGCTATCCAGCCCTATTCCCTGATCCCTCTTAACACATGTGGATTGAATGCATTATCAATAATTTTCAAACTGCATCCATGCCTTAAAGGGGTCTGTGCCGTCACACTTACTGAACATAAATATCGCCCCTTCCATCACAAATTAGAACTAAAAAAGAAGATTTTCCTGTATAAAAAATTGTCCACCGTACTTTTAAATACATTCAATGAGGAACTCCCCTCAACATCAGCAGGCAGCCCATTCCACTGATCAACAATCCTTTGACTGAAGACCTGTTGTCGCCTTAACTGTCCTACACCTCAACTTGTCTAACCTGAATTGATGACCCCTATGTGATCTAAACTAAAGAGCGCCATTCAAATTGACCTGATCTAGTCCTTTAACAATTTTGTACATTTCAATCATATCCCCCTTAATCTCCTATGCTTGAGTGAGTACATATCTAATGCCACAAGCCTTTCTCCATATTCTAAGTTACCTATTCCATTGATGAGTCTAGTTGCTTTGCGCTGCACTCTTTCTAACATATCTATATCTTTTTCTAGGAAGGGGCTCCATGCTTGTACATAATATTCCAAGTGGGGTCGCACATATGCTAAGCACAGTTTTTTTTTCAGACTTCCTTGCTCTTATATATCACACTTCTATTAATGAGTCCCAGCATTCTGAGTGCACTGTTCCTAACTGAGATACATTGTTTTTCTGCTTTAATGTCTTTTGAAACAAACACACCTAAGTCCCTTTCCTCTTCAATAACATCCAGCTCCCTCCCTCCCATTGTATATCTGAAAGTCTCACATCCAGACCCCAGATGCATAACCTTACACTTGTCATAGTTGAAAGACATCTGCCATTGATCAGCCCACTTTTTTTGGTCCTCCAAATCTAGTTGAATATTTATAGATTGATCACAACTGTTTGCCACTCCTACCAGCTTGATGTCATCAGCAAATTTGAACACTCTATTCCTCAGCCCTACCTCAATGTTATTCACAAAGATGATGAAGAGAAGTGGCCCTAGAACAGAGCCCTGTGGTACTCCACTCAGAACATCCTTCCAATCAGATTTACATCCATTTAACACTACCCTTTGTTTCCTTCCCCTCAACCATGCTTTAATCCAACCTAGAACTTTTCCAACAATCCCATGTTGCTGTAGTTGATGAATTAGCCTCCCATGTGGAACTTTATCAAAAGCTTTGCTAAAGTCCAAGTACACAACATCCATCCTGCTTTGATTGTCTACTTCTTTAGTAACATACTTCATAAACTCCAAAAGGTTAGTTAAACAAGGCCTTCGAGATCGAAATCCATGTTGAGTATTCCTTAAAAGGTTGTGCCTATCAAGATGAATCTGAACATTCTGTTTAACCAGATTTTCTAGTACCTTGCAAACTATTGAGGTCAAACTGACTGGCCTGTAGTTCCCTACACACTTCATACTTCCCTTTTTGAAAATTGGTACTACAATTGCATTTCTCCAATGTTCAGGCACTTCAGAATATTCCATAGACCGTCTGAAAATTATACCTAGGGGAACTGCTAAAGCTTTAGCACACTCTACTAAGACCCTAGCATATATATCATCTGGTCCAGAAGCTTTATTAGGTTGTATATTCTGCAACTTTCTACAGCCTCTGTAGTTATTGTAAGATCATCCAACCTATCACCTGCCATGGCATAAGATTCAGTTGTTTCTATTCTACCAGAATTATCTTCAGTAAAGACTGATGAGAATTGCTTGCTTAGGGATTCCACAATATCACAATCATCAATCACTAATTCCCCATCTACCTCCAGTGGTCCTACACTACACTTTTTAGCCTTAAATTTGTAGAAGCTAAAGAATCTCTTAGCATTACCTGCTGAACACCTACCTATGGCCTGGCTCGGTAACAAATCTGGGAGCGTATTTAGCCAAAGAGATGGGATGCATCAAAGCTCAGCAGGTATCCGGATTTCTTGAACACCAGAAAATGTGGGAATAAGAGAACTAACCATCAAATTAAATTAATGAAATTTTGCCAGCGACCCGCCCCCCGCATACGAAGCATTCCACATGTCAAATATGGCACAAGGTTATCATGTGGAAGCAATTAACAAAACGTAGGAGGTCTAGCAGAAACCGGGGAATCGCACGGAGTGTGGCGAATGCGCCTAATGCGCAAGGTGGGTGTACACACGCACGAACGTTGGCGTTTTGGCGACCAGGCGTTATTAACTGGAATGCCTGAAATTTGAACATTTTACATTTTTTTTATTGATTTGTACAGATGTAATTTATGCAATGTGAGGTCACTTATTGGGGATACTAAATGAAAAACCTTCGAACATGATGAAGCTAGGGTTGAAATCCGGTGACTCAGAAACGATGGAGGTAGATTTGGCCCCGTTTACAGGACAATTAAGTCGGTCACTAAATATTGTATTTAAAAAATAATGGTCGAAATCCGAGGACATCTGGAAAAAATGGTTCGGTGGCCCTTCAAATCCGTTTTCTCCCTCCCTTGCACCAATCCTAGATACGCCACTGCCTCTAGTGCCCAGATACTCTCACATAAATCTGGACACATTCAGTTGATGGCCTCCGTACTCTTCGGGTTCATCTATGGCTAGTTCATGGAATAGATTAGTCGTTGATGTTAACGTATTAGTAGTGATGTAACATTTATTCATAGTTATTGAGCGATTGCTGGTAGTAATGTATTCATGCTTGAATGCTTGAATTCCCGAGGCTTAAGCAATTTGTTTGATTTGATTGCTCAATTGATTGTGACATTCGATAACTACGAATAGCATATATGTACACACAACATAATCTCCATCTGACATGGTATTCACACCATGAGGTATGTACCAATGCTCTGGATGTGAGTACTCCAGCAACTCCGTATGTCATTAGCCATCGGACCAATGTCGTACGTCAACAGTTCCCGAACTTCTGGCCGGCTGTGGAAGTTGTCTGATTCGTGTCCGTACGGCTTCAAGTGCAAACGGTTACTTCCGCGGCACACTGACCACGCGACCACGCAACTTGTGGTCCATTCTGACCACCGACCGCATGAGCCGTGCAAAAAAAAACTGAACAAGACAGTGCTACTGACCGCAGAGTGTCACTCGCTATCTGACAGAGACGGCACGCCGTCGCGACCAGCCAGCCGTCACACAGCCGGAGTGTCGCATCAAGGTGGCATACCTCAACGTCAACCACATAATGCCATCTATCGACGACGTATCAATCCTGCTGAGAAATAACGCGCTGGACATTCTGTGCGTGGGCGAGACTTTCCTCAACGATGATACCGACACTCGATTTTTACTTTTCCCGGGCTATGTCGTGGAGCGCCGGGATCGTAAAACCAATGGTGGTGGCGTATGCGTAATTTACAAAAATTGTATGCAGGCAGAAATTTTGCCGGTCCCATCCACCGGTTCGCATTTGGAAGCTCTGTGGCTGCGGTTTTCAGGAAAATCGCCGTTTGTTCTCGGGACTATCTACAGGCCACCGAAATCACCAGTAGCAGCCACCCTCGACGATCTGCAACAACAAATCACGTTTCTCCTCACCAAACAGCTGCCAATACATGCCATGGGTGATATGAATCTGGACCTGCTCCAGCCGTCAGCTGCGGGGGTGCGGAGGTACGTGACAATGCTGGAAGACCTGGGCTTCCAGCAGCTGATCTCATCGCCGACCCGCACCACCGACACGTCGTCTTCCCTCATAGATCACATTTTAACATCTCGACCAGAGTCAGTCTCCAACCCTCGCGTGATCGCCTGTAACTTCAGCGATCACGACCTCGTCACATCTGACATCAGCATCAAACGGACGCGCCCGAAACCACAAACCATCACGGTCCGGTCCACCAGGCGTGTAAACAACGACGCCCTCTGCTTAGACCTTCTCCAGGCCGATTGGAGCCAAGTGTACAACGCGGACTCTGCAGCTGAGAAGTGGCGCGCCTGGCTCGAGGCGTGGCAGCCGATCATCGACCACCACATGCCTCTCCGAACAATCCGGATCAAACACCCCCCGGCTCCCTGGCTTCATGAAAATGAAGAGCTCAGAGAGCACATGGAGAAGCGGGATCGCTGCCGAGAGGCCCGAGACCAAGACAAGAATAACACGGTGAAACAATAGGCCTATAAGGACAGCAGAAATGCCGTGAAACGAGCGCAATACAACGCCTGCGCAGACTACTACGCCACGTCATACCGTCACCAGAAAACGAAGACGTGGACCGACATCCGCCGATTTCTGCTTGCCGCCAAGAAGCCCGAGCCCAGGATCGACCCACCCCACCTGAGCGACGCCGCCTGGGCTGACAAGCTAAATCGTCACTTGTGACCGCGGGAGCTGACGTTGCTGCCACGTTATCGGCGGCTCCACAGGGAGTGCGGCTGCCGCCCAGACCACCTCGGGTGTGCAGAAGCTCCTTCCGCGTACACACTGTGACGTTACCAGAATTGTCGTTGGCACTCGATCGAATGGGAAATACGCGCGCCAGTGGAAACGACGGAATAACACTTCATATGCTGAGAGCGACGTTTGCAGTCACAGGGCCTCATTTACTGCATGTGATAAACTATTCACTGCGTACTGGTGAGGTGCCGCCTCAGTGGAAAGAGGCCTGCGTTATTCCGTTGCACAAGAAGGGTGATCGTGACGACCCCGGAAATTTTAGGCCCATATCTTTGCTGAGTGTTGTTGCTAAACTGTGTGAGAAAATTGTAAACACGCAACTTTCATTCTATCTCGACTCAAACCACATACTCTGTTCAAATCAATATGGTTTTCGTCCCGGCCATTCAACCGAAACAGCAATGCTCGATACTGTACAATTTCCGACCAAAAATATGGATTGTGGTCATGTGTCTACCCTGCTTGCTGCTGATACGTCCCGCGCGTTCGATAGCGTGGAGCATAGCCGCCTGTTAGAAAAGCTAGACTGGTATGGGATCGACGTTCACTGGTTTGAGGATTGGTTGCGGGGGAGGAGCCAGAAAATTCAGGGGAGTACCGCTGAGCCACTCCCGGTGACGCACGGTGTAGTACAGGGAAGCCAAATCGGGCCAAAATTGTATTTGATTTTCACTAACGACCTAGCATCACATATAAAGTATGGCCACTTGGTAATTTTCGCTGATGATGCGCAATTTCTAGACTCTGACGCCCCAGGCAACATGTCTGTGCTAAAACAACGTGTAGAAAACACCTTGGATACAGCTCTGAACTGGTTCACACAAAATCGGCTAAAAATCAACCCAGGAAAGACTGAGCTCCTGGTTGTCAAATCTCAGCGCCGGAAATGTGATACCTTATCGATCAAATTTGGAGATGCTGAAATTAAGCCGTCACCGAACGCAAAAATCCTAGGTGTGCACGTCGATTCGACTCTGACCTGGGATAGACAGGTGTCTCAGGTGGTTCGGCGGTGTTATAGTGTTCTCGTTGGCCTGTCAAAATTTCGACACAAATTACCCTCAGAAACGAAGAAACTCCTCATTCAGGCACTGGTTTTCCCCCACATCTACTACTGTATGACAGTTTGTGGAAGTTGCAACAAAACCCAGAGAGATAGGATTCAGAAGGCGATAAATTTTGGTGCCCGTATAGTATCCGGCCTCGGCCGACGAGAACACATCACCCCGGCACTAGAGGCACTTGGATGGTTGAAATTTGATGCCATGTTGGAGGAACGCGACGTAGCAATGATCCGGAAGCTAACGTCGTCTGGTGTCCCACCTACGCTAGCGAGCTCTATCAAGCGTCGTGCGGAGGTGTCGTCCAGGAGAACTCGGTGCGCAGACACAGGGATGTTGGAGCTCCCGCGAGTTCGCTCCGAACTCGCTAAGCGTAGCTACCCGTTCAGAGCCGTAGCTGCGTGGAACGGCCGTTTGGAGGCGCGTTCTATCACTAGGTAAAGTGTGATTTATGTCTAGATGATTTTTAATTGACTCTTGTTTATTGACACGAGAAGTAGGATTATGTATATAGTTTTACAGCAATGTACTGACGAGAGGGCTGAAAAGCCATATTATTGTGGAGACCTCAATAAATCTGACTCTGACAGGTATGCTGATGTTTCCTTATAATCCACACCGGCCTGTTTGTGGACTTGCCGATTGTGTGATGCGATTTCAATAAGATCGCAACAAGATAAGCTCTTATCAACGGGTTGATGAACATGTAGTTGTTCACGAAATGTACATAGCGACAAGCACCTGCTAGATTTAGCTACCTTGATATATTGGTTGGATCTATCTTTTATGGGAGCGTTGATTTCATGACGGAATGTGTGAAGGTCACGACCGACACTGGCGTGACGGTTGCACACGCGACCGTCGCCGTGACTGACATGCGGTGTGACAGGCGGTGCGGCAGACAATCACAGCCCCACCGAGTACCGCGTGCGTCTGTGGTGCGGCTCAACGAGTGTCCTGCGTCGGCGGATCAATGCCGAGCCGACGCGAGGCAGAAGGTGCCGAACAGAGGTCGCCTGTATGCCACGGCTGCGCAAAACTCCAACAGGCACGTCGCCTTTTCACGGCGAAATGGCGCGGACGAGGCGGCACGAGCCGGGTCGACCCGCTTCCGTGGAGTCTGGCGGGCCGCGGCCGCCGCCTGGCCGGCTCGACCTCGTGCCTTTACGCGACGGTCGACTCTCATGGTAAGTAGCCTTCACATTTGCATAGGAGCACGCGGCGCGCGAATGCCGGCTTCCACCGACGGCCGGACGGCGGCGCGCACCCGACATTCCTCTCGGCAGTTGGACTTTATGTGCCGCTCGGAATGTGCGTCGGCCTAGTGAGCGCCCGCAGGCTGCCGTGGCCGTACTCTAGATCGCACCGCCATTGTCCTCGTGTTTAATGTCATATTTTAGTTGGTGACCGCGCCGAGGGGTGGGGGGGGCGGGCCGCCGGCGGCGAGGGGCGGGCAGCGCGGCGGGGGAGGAGGCTCCCCTCACGCCCTCCGTCGACCTGACTCCATCAATTAACTCGTTATCGGCCAATCAGTGCGTAAATATCAATGGATTGGCGTGACCGGTGGGTGGTGTGTTCCGGCCGGAGCGACGGCGCCGGACGGCGGGGGTTCGGCCGGTGCCGCCACTGGTAGCCACCGGCAGCCGGCGCCCGGTGCCGCGCGCGGCAGGATGTTTTCTGTTTTGACGCCGCTCGCCGTTCATTAATGAATCGGTTATCTGCTGATCGGTTGCCAGTCGTCCGTCGACATTCCGCCGGTGGACGGCCGCCACGACAGCCGACATCCAGCCACGATTTTTATCTTATTTGTGGGGAAGAAATGGACGGACAGAAGAAAAACAAAAGCTGTTTTCTGGCGTACCTCATCCGCATTTTGGTGACAAGTGCGTCTGAGACGATTTCTCTTGTCTTTAGCTAATGGATGAGTGGCTTCCCACGCGAGGTCCCACCTGGTAGGCTATCTGGCAGCCATCGCGCCGGGGTCGCCCTCGGACGGACCTCCACCGAGCGCCGGGGTTGCCCTCAGACGGACCTCCACCGAGCGCCGGGATCGCCCTCGGACGGACCTCCACCGGGCGCCGGGGTAGCCCTCGGACGGACCTCCACTGAGAGCTGGGGTCGCCCTCGGACGAACCTCCACTGAGAGCCGGGATCGCCCTCGGACGAACCACTACCGGGCGCCGGGGTAGCCCTCGGACGAACCCCCACTGAGAGCTGGGGTCGCCCTCGGACGGACCTCCACCGTAGGACGTCACCGGAGGTCGGCCATGCAAGCCGGGCGGTTCGCACCACACGGCAAACACGAGGGAAACACGTCGCCGGCGCTCTTTAAATAGACACCTGCTTGGGATAATACCTGCATGTATATGTGGCACCCAGGGATGAACGATAGGCCATTCCGTCTGATGAATGATTGATAATTTCCGAGGAAATGCACGTCCATGAATTATCAAGGTTGTTTCTATGCTGTGCATTATCTAAGGACGAAAGTGTGCTTAACATGGCCGCAAGGGACTTGATTTGTGGCGTGTTTGTTCTAAAACTGGCATTATTAATTGCTGCAGATTGTATTAAATGGTCGAAGCATTTGCAGAGACTTTGAACGTGTGCTAAATATTTGAATCCGATCACATATCTGATAATTGTATTCATCAAGTTATTTGATGGACTTGAGCATAAATCGGACAAGAGCAAAATATAAATATGAAAGTGGAAATCTGGCGTGAGGCGTTGGATATAATATATCCGACTGAATACATCTGTCATATATCGGATCTCAAAATAAACGATAGTTGAGGGAAAAGGTCAGAAGATAAAGATATCTGTATCAGATAGCGTGTGGGCTGTAATGAAGATTTTAATCTTTGCTTGCCACCTTCTGGATGAATAGGACCTGGCATATATATTATTGCTATATATAGGATGGGAAAGAGGAACTGCAGCATGCCTTCCAACGTACCACATGTCACAGCAAGCCAACATGAAGTTTCCTCATTTATATTCTATCGTTTGTCAGTTAAGATTGATCCAATCCAATCAAATCCAATCAAATCCAATCCAATCCAATCAAATCCAATCCAATCAATTCAAATCAAAGCGAACACAATCCAATCCAATCCAATCCAATCCAATCCAATCCAATCCAATCCAATCCAATCCAATCCAATCCAATCCAATCCAATCCAATCCAATCCAATACAATCCAATCTAATATAATATAATCCAATCCAATCCAATCAAACTAAATCCAATCCAATCAAACCCAATATAATGCAATATAATATAATCTTATCCAATCTAATCCAATTTAATTACATCCACAATTAAGGTTAGTTGGGGTCTGCACTGCAGGCGCATGCATATTTGAGTTTGTGTTGCAGAAGGAACTATCGACGGCCTAGAATGCAATAGAATGATCCATGTGAATGCAATGCAGTTTTCGTTTGTCCATGTACACTGTCCACCCTGCATGCATGAGGAAGCTAGATCGAAGGTGTATAGCTTGCTCGGCATCAAGCCGTTTCGAACAATGCTGGTAGCACATGTACGTTAAGCTATTGGTTGCCTTTATCATTCTTTCCAAAGCGTTTCTAAATATCAGAGGCCAAGTAGCAGTTGCTATAATTTTTCGTAGCTCGCTTATCATGGACTTAGACTGTGCTTGCCTCCTTTCACTTTAATACGTATCTCGGTTGTGTATATTTAGTTCAATCCTCAGGTGGTGTTGCCATCTACAGTTTCAAGGATGAGCTATAATGCACTTTACTCTTCACTTCATTAGTGCATCATAGTTCAATCGGCATGGTTTAGTCCAATGAAGATAGAGTGAACTTAGCAGCAGATATCAATGCAATAGATAAACTCGCTCAGCATCAACGATCGTTGAATGATCACCAGGGCATTCACCACGCATCAGCATCACAACGGTTCTATTGTTGCCCAGGATAACAGAAGTGTCTTTAATGATTCCCATGTACTTAGCAGGAGACCAGAAGGGTTTTGGGTGGCTTTTGAAACAGCTAACAAAGCAGTTAATGAAATAGTCGACAGCTCAGCACAGGATAAGCTTGGACGACTCTATCACCTTTTCTTAAGCTTTTTTTTGTAGCTTATGCCGAGCTTCTTCATTCTCGTTCTCTTCGAAGTTTAGTTTCTTACGAGTCAGCGGTGATGGCAGCTCGCCATCAAACCACGATATATGGGGGCGACACAGAGTGACGGTTGGCATAAAGTCACTGATAACCGCCTTAACGGCCTCTAGAAACTGTCGAAGGCAGGACTGAGGTCGGTACTTTGGTCCTTCAACCAGATATTTGATGGAATGTGCTGTGACCGTATGTCTAATTCGTTTTAGTCTGCTCTTTTATAGCTAAGAGCAATGGATCCAGTGACGGGACTCGTAAATGAAAACACAGTTTCTCGATCGCACACCACTTCGCTGTGGTGTGAGCAGGGACGTCGGTTTATGAAATCCATGGGGTGGGCACATCAAGTTAATTTAAGAAGACGTCAGGCTCAATCCGGGTGTTTGAGGCTGTTTCTTGTGCTGGTGAAGGACGATAAGTTAACGAGGGAGGCAGTGGTGGATGTGGTGTGCTCTGAATTCATCACGCTCTTTTTTGGTGAGCACAGTTTATCATTGGCGGGGAACGAAGTAACATTGGATGGGTACGTACCCCTCCAGTGGTATATCAAGGGACATCGTTAGGTACAGGGATAACAAAGAAACTATATCCAGCCCACCGGTAGCCGGTACTAATTTGAGCAAGTCCCCTCTACTCAAGTAGACTGATGCACATGCTGCGAAGTCTCAGAAGCTGACAGGTACCCAGGACATTTACCGTTCTCCTGTTCGAGTAAGTGATGGCCGGGAGAGGGATGTTGGAGTCTGCAGCGGACCAACTGACAGGCGAATAGAGGAGGTGAAATGCGACTCGCACCGTCTCGCCCCTTCAACGGCTCCGTCCTCGCCAGCACTGATCGAATGACTCGCGACAGTTCCATCATTTGTCGGCTGACCTCCAGTTTATAGCTTCTACGCTGTATGGAATATTTAATTGGCCACTTCTGGCCTCTTCTCGTCACAGATGTGAAACCTTCTGTGGTTGAAGCATTTTGGCAGGAACGAAAACACGCATCTTTATTGCAGTGAATGCTTCTCAATACAAGTCCTTGATGTTGATTTCGGACCTCCAGCTGACTTACAATAGGCGTTAGCATGTCGTGAAGTTAAGTGACCTGATGTGGCTTCACCTGAAGGTGAGCTGCTTTCAAAATATGCAATGTTTGGCTATTTATGTGTTTGTCCCAGATACGGATAGAAAGTGATAACCGATGCGTCTCATTGCGGCTTATTGTTTAAGTTAAATATAGGTCATGCAACACTGGAAACGCTTCCAAACTTGTCCGCACGAGTATGGACGGTTCCTCCAGACACGAACCCACGCGGCTGTGTCTAGGTCGATGCCGTTGAAAATCATCCCCAGAACAGCAGAACAACAGGAGTGTCGACGCCAGGACAACAGAACAGCAGGCCTGTCATTACGAAAACTGTCATCACCAGGACAGTCAGTACCAGGACAGCAGGACGATATGACTGTCATCGCCAGAGCAGCAGGACGACATGACTGTCATCGCCAGGGCAGCAGGACGACATGACTGTCATTGCCAGGGCAGCAGGACGACATGACTGTCATCGCCAGGACAGCAGGACGACATGACTGTCATCGCCAGGGCAGCAGGACGACATGACTGTCATCGCCAGGGCAGCAGGACGACATGACTGTCATTGCTAGGGCAGCAGGACGACATGACTGTCATCGCCAGAGCAGCAGGACGATATGACTGTCATCGCCAGAGCAGCAGGACGACATGACTGTCATCGCCAGGGCAGCAGGACGACATGACTGTCATCGCCAGGGCAGCAGGACGACATGACTGTCATTGCCAGGGCAGCAGGGGGATATGACTGTCATCGCCAGGGCAGCAATACTATCATCACCAGGAACTCTGCTGTGACAAGGAGCTGTGGCGGTGAGCTGTAGCAGTGAGCTGTGCTGGCCATCTGTGGCGGTGAGCTGTAGCAGTGAGCTGTGCTGGCCATCTGCGCCGTTGAACTGTGCTAGTGATCTGTTCTAGTGAGCTGTTCTGGTGAGCTGCGCAGGCGATCTATGCTGGTGAGCTGTGCTAGTGATCTGTGGTGGTGAGCTGTAGCAGTGAGCACGGCTGTGGCCCCCAAACGTTCCCTGCCTGACACGGGCCGTCCGATTCCGAGATAAGACCATTAGCCGCTGCGCCATTCTTCGAGCGCGCCGCGCCACTGCTCGACTCTCATTTATCGAGGCGGCGGCTGTCGCGCGACATGGAAATATAGTCCCGAAAACCAAACAAGGCCTGGCCGAGGGGGCGTTTTTATCGCAAGATTTCTCCAGATTACGGCGATGTCGTTTTATCTTATCCTTATCTGGCGCTCCGGCTGACTCTCGGGCCGACCTTCCAATAAATAAACGTGCCCAGAAAAAATATGCTGGCCGAACGGCGCGCCGACCGCGATGAAAAAGTGAAATGGGGAGCGGACCGACCGCGGAGACAATGGCGGCCCGCCGACGACAGCACTACGCTCAGGACCGCTGCGTGTCAACCGAACCCGCCGCCTGGCTGACGAAGGCGGCGCACGAGCCACCGCCGCACTCTGACAGGACACGCGAGTCGAGACGGCGCAGAGCAGCTCGGACGCCGTCTCTGGGGAGGGCGTCAGTCGTGCTGGACCAAACGTGGTCGAGAGGTCATGCTGCCCCCACCCTGACTTGTAGACAGAAACTCGGCCGTAGTCGAAGTCGTAGGCTCGGTCGTGAGCTTGGATAACCGTACATCAGCAGTTCCTGAAGCGTTCGGGATAGATTACATATTTTACACCGCTCTCCATATTCTATGCATCACTGCACTTCCTAGAAGAGCTTGAAATCAGTTTTGCGGGTGGCGAATCTGTCTAGCCGGTCTGTCACCACGGTAGCTGCCCTCTGTCAGGTGTGCTGCTGGATAGGAGCCACGCGACCGTCTGATGTCCAGCCGATCTGTCACCACGGCAGCTGCCCTCTGTCAGGCGTGCTGCTGGATATGGGCCACGCGACCGTCTGATAGGCTGGAGATGTGCTCCTGATCAGAGGATTGGTGACCACCTGCTAGTTTCTCTTTTCTGTAGGCGACAGTTTGGATATTTTTCATATCCGGATAACTGAACGAAGAATGAATGACAAAGTCGTTTATGGGAACTAAATGGAGAAGTAGAGATGAGACGAGTACTCATGCATTTTTTTAAAGCACGGTAACAGAAGCGTTGTGTGTAGCATTCGTCGCTAACATTTTTCTGCTGCCATTTTCCTCATTTTGGTTTCACCTTCTCTTCCTCCATATGCTTTTTCATCTTTATATTTGTATTCATTTCAATTTCTTTCCTTGCTGTCTCTCTCTCTCTCTCTCTCTCTCTCTCTCTCTCTCTCTCTCTCTCTCTCTCTCTCTCTCTCTCTCTCTCTCTCTCTCTCTCTCTCTCTCTCTCTCTCTCTCTCTCTCTCTCTCTCTCTCTCTCTCTCTCTCTCTCTCTCTCTCTCTCTCTCTCTCTCTCTCTCTCTCTCTCTCTCTCTCTCTCTCTCTCTCTCTCTCTCTCTATGTCTCTTTTCTCTTTCTCTGGATCTTTTTCGGCGTGGTGTGTTGTTATTTATTGTGTTATTACTTGGGTGGCGGGCCGCGGCCGGAGGGGAACACCCGGTGTGAAACATAAGCGCGCCGGTTGAGTGCGCTCACAACGGCATTCTTCTCGAACATTGTCAACTGTTTCAAATCAGACAGAAGCTTTCCGAAACGTCGGTGGCGCTCGGCAGGGAATTCTGGTGTAAAGGGAAAACGCCACTCCACCGGCAGCGGGTATCGGCGATCTCGAGTGGCAGCCTGCTGGCGGGCCGGCCGGCGCGCGCGGCCCGGCCCGCGGCAGCTCCACAATGGCGCCGCCGGCTGCGCGCCCGGTCAATTCACACCCGACTGAGGCACAAGCAAGATCGGCTCATCCGCGATGGATGGCCGATGCGGTGGAAAAGCCCGGCTCGGCTATCTAGATATAGCGTAGCTGGCGCGTAGATGTTATCCATTGATGGGCGCGGCGGCAGCGGAGGCTGGCCGCTCTCGTCACCAGCTAGCGTCGACACCAGGTCGGAATTTTTTGGCCAGTCGCAGCGCAGTGTGAGACAGATTCGGCCAGATAGTGCGCCTATAAAAACAGGCCGGCTGCCCGCGGATACGGTCGAATGCCAGCGGCCGATACGCATCTCGGAGAGGCGAGATGTTCTCAGATATGCAAACTGGGGCCGGGCATAAACATGGCTCGGTGCGGGAGGGCTCGGCCGCAGCGGGGGCGGTCGGCGGTGACTCGGGCCTGCTGGTGTCATCCCGGTGTCTGCTGGTGTCGCCCCGGTGTCACGACGCTGAGGTGGGGGGAGAGACGCCCGTGTTGTCGGTGCCGCCGCACTGTCCTGCGACACCCCGCGCTACGAGCTTCGTTGGCGCTGTACAGCGATGAACAACTGCAAAGGTTGCTCTTAATGCAGTTCATCACACAGCTCCCGTAGTCGAGGTTGCTTGCATGGTGTCACCGAGAAAGAAAGGATTATAGAGCAGTGCTATCTGTGCAATGGAAGCGGACCTGGCAAGTGGTCTATGCCCATCTGAAGGTGATGATAGGCGATGTCCTTTGACATCAGTGAAGCAGAATGCAGTGTTGTCTCCTACGGTCGTTGATACATCCCAGTGGGACGTTTGCTTATTTGTTGCATTTTGCGATCAAAACGCATCGACGAAATTGCGTTGTTGTTGTCTTAAAGCTTGATAAAAACAACAGTGAAATGCAGAATTTGGTCGACACGTCCAGTGCCGATGGTCGACACAGTTTTTTACTTTATAATGTTTTTTTTCTTCTCGTGAGCTTGTAATGTAATAAAAATCACAATGGATTACAGTGTCACCAGATAGTTGCGAATTATTCAGTACCACAGGGCATCAGTCAGTGCAGAGCAGCATCGGATGGCACGAGAGTTCGGCAGCACAGGGTGTCGCGAGCGTTCGGCAGCACCGGGTGTCACGAGCGTTCGGCAGCACCGGGTGTCACGAGCGTTCGGCAACACCGGGTGTCACGAGCGTTCGGCAACACCGGGTGTCACGAGCGTTCGGCAACACCGGATGTCACGAGCGTTCATCATCACGAGGCATCGCCGAGCGGTCGGCGGCTTGCACTATCGCGTCCTGGCCCTCATCTCCGCATCACAAACCGTGGCCACAGATATTAGCATTCTGACACTCTCCGTTACCGTGGCCTATCGCCCGCAAACCGCCAGTACACGCTCGCGCCTTTTACGTGCCTCTCGTCCACGTGCCTGCCATAATTGGAATGGCGCGTGAACGATCGTCGCATTTGCATACTTATATCGCCGCGGTGCATGTGTGCCAGCGCGTCTATCCAGCTGACACGTCCCCAGTCGGCGAAGACAATGCACTGTCACACAGAGCGCGGTGCCGACCGCTGGCCGGCCGTGCCCACTTCCGTCGACATAAGCGGAACAAATGTCAGATCGAGACGGCCGCCGCCGCATTGCCGCCCTGTAATTGGACTCTCCGGGACGGCGGTGCCGCTGCACCGGCACGTGCCGGAGTGCCGACCGCCGCCGGCGCCGTATTGTGTGCCGTGCCGGCGGTAGATAACGCACGTGCGCCGTCAGCGTGGTCGGTGGTCGCGGCCAACGCCAGCTGCGGGCGGCGAGGTCGGATGGGCGCCGCTCCTGTGCTGGCTCGGCGGCTTCTGGCGGCTTTAGACCGACCGGTCCGGTCTGTAACCTGGTCTGCAGGCTGAGTTATAGCCTGACCTATAGCCTGACCGTAACCTGGCCTGAGGCCGGCACGACCAGTGACTTAGCCTATTATAGGACCTGACGCATATCTTGGCGAGTGACATTGCTTCGCTTGGCATGGTACGTGACCTGACCTGTGACCTGGTCATTCACTGGGACACTGGCTGCCACCACAGTGGCGGATTAGTCGTGGTGTCAGGAGCAGGGTCGGGGCGAGGTCGGGAGATATGTCAGTAGCGGAGATGCTGACTGCTCCGGATGACGAATCAGGAGCCGTTCTGGACTATAACAGGGCATTGTAGTCCTCTGCAGTACTTGGTCTGTAAGTACAAAGATGAGAAAATGCATTCCTCGCGACCTTGATAGATTCAAGAAGTGTTGCAGCACACAATATATTCAAATATGTTTTTGCTCATCACGAAATGTCGCTGCATGTTTGTGAAGCTGATGAATATCTACACAACGTTCGCTGGTGTGATCGATTATTTTAGGCTGAGATTGAAAAATGTGCTGGAACAGACACGTCCAGAGACTTGTGAGGCTAAAATTCTCACGACACAACAAAGCTATTTAAAAATTGCGTTTCCATTAAACAATATCTGACGCTCTCCGATGGAAGAACACGTTAGCTGGGGCAAAGTGAAGTTCAACTCCAAAGAGGGTTTGTTAGGAAAATAGCTTAAAGGTTGTGGGACATATGAAAAAGTAGCTGTGTTCAAGCCCAGTGTTTATGGTATAGCTAATGTACACTTTTCTCTTTATTCCTGGTATCGTCGCTCTATAATTGTCCATGCAAAATCCTGGAAGATTAATGAACAATAGGTTCGTTGTTTCGCTATTTTTTCGGAATTCATTTTCATGTCGAGTTCATACTTCATGGTGATAAATTGCTTTTCACACAACATACATACATACATACATACATACATTTCATGCAACATACATATATACATATATATATATATATATATGATATGTATATATATATATATATATATATATATATATATATATATATATATATATATATATATATATATATATATATATATAATCGGGTGAGCATCTTGACCAATGGAATGTTCTGCCAAACCATGTGAAGTTGATCAAGGATAAATGCATACCATATTTTTGATCGATTAAATGAACAGAGGACACTTCAATCAAGGATGTGTGTGGCTTTTGTGATCGATAAGGTGATTGCCGTAAGCTGATTAATCAAATAACGAGTAGGACATACAGCGTGCCTGTCGAGACAACAGCAGATCATTGGAGCATATAGGTGTGCAGGGCTACGACGATGGTATCTGCAGAGGAGGCAGCAGCATAGTCATGATTCTTAGAAGAGAGTGGGTGTCAAGCGTTTATCTGTGATGATGCTTCAGCTGAAATTAACATCATTGTCATGGTAAAGCATGAGATGACAGGGAGAATGACACTTGTATTAGCCTTCTAGCCAAGACGCTGAAAGCTTATCGCGAGCGGAATGCACATCAGCTCGGCTTCTATCACTCCATGTGGATTTTTATCATCGCCCGGAAGAAGTGCATGAAAATTGCTAACTAAGCATATTACCACCAAAGAAATGCTTGTCGAAGTCCTCTTGGTTACGTGTGTCTGCCGACAATAGTGTTGGAGATGTGTGGACCCGAGCTAGCGACTCCGTCCTCGATCCGCCCGAGGACGGATCTGGCTTACCATTCGGACACACACACTCACAACACACAGATGATAGGTGACGCTGCTTCCAAGTGTGAATGAGTCAATATTCCATTTCCAACATAGCGCTATTTCAAAATATGCACGAAGTCCAGGTTTGTGGAGCTAATGGGTCGTGCATTCTTGTATGTGATTCAGCTCGGTGATTGCAAAGGAACGATAAGTAGTGTGGAGTAGCTGAGCTGAGCTGAGCTGTGGTAGGGACGCAATACTCCACCATGTCAGAGTTGAGCTCTTATCCAAATGTTGTCACTACCAGTAGAAGGAGTATCCTGCTTCGGTGTTGCGAAACAGAACTGGATCAGTTTCAATTTTCTGCTAATAAGAAATAACTAAGAACACGCAGCTTCTCCACGTGCTGAACCAATCTGACGTGCTGTGTCGGCAGGCTCCGAGGCGGAGACCTTAACGCTGCCTGGCGCAGCTTCATTAGACTGTACCGCACAACAGAGACTGCGATGTAGAACAAGGCTGGAAAGCAATTCATGTTGCATGGTTTCTAGGTGATTCAGGTATCTCATGACCAAATCCACTGTCAAAAATGTGTTGGTATTTAATTACATTATTTTATTGCATTATTACAATTTCATGCACATGTTATCACCTCGTGGATATTCTAAGGCTGGTGCCCCAGTCTGCCGACGTCTATTTTGTAATTTATGATGTCACAGATCACGCTAAGCACTGATCCATTGACAACCTCGAAAGATGTTCACGTTTTTGTAAGTGGCTTATTTAATAGTGATTTGATAATTCTGGAATTGCTCATCAAAGAACTGCTCTCTTTCTTGAAATCAGAAACTGGTCATACCATGTCAAAAGTCAAATGCTAAACAGGCGACATATGAGGCGGCGGCTATCTAACTTCATTGCTAAGTTGTACGTTTCTAGCCTTGCTCTTGTGGAGTGATTTAGGATGATCTAGCTGCGATTCTGTTGCTTCCAATAGGTGCAATAACTATTGGGAGGCATAACAACAGTGCTGAACGCTCACAGGTGTCGACGTCGATAGGATTGTCATTCAGCAGATAATGACATCGTTGACCACAAAGCAAAACACGGGAGTGTGGAGAGGTGAGCCACTTCTCTCTTGGTCTCCAACTAGACCGTAGCTGTAGATATCATGAGCATAGCATGCGACGGGCGATAGGACAATGGGACAATGGTCGCAACGTTTCAAAATTCCTAGTCATTAACTGCATGGATGTTGCTTGACAAAAATTGACTTATAAATAACACGACATGCCAATCCACAAGTACAACGTGCTCAGAAAATGTTTGTACAGCTGTCTGATGATTGAATAACACAGATAAAGTTTTTGTTTAATATGTATTGTTTTCCGCGATTAATATCATCATAGAGCCGGTTAATGTTTTTATGCACAGTTTGAAATGCACAGGTTGCTGATGCTGGTGGTGCTGGTGCTGGTGGTGCTGGTGCTGCCCCTATTTGCACAAACCAATGGCAATTGTATTCACCTAAGAATATCGAATGGGACAACTTGACTCGTCCACCCGCCCCTACACTTCAAAATGATATCGACCAAAATGGATCCAGATCCGGAGAACTTGCAGTTGCATATATCACAACGACCGTGCTATTTTATAAACAAAATGAATGCACCAACTCCATTTTATATTTTATATCATTTTATATTCATTTTAGATCTCAGCAGATTTGTTTTCTTTACCGCTGTACTAACCTGAAACACAACTAATATTTAGAAGAGAACATATTCATACTTAGAAACACAAGTTTGCCAAGTGTTATTCCTGCGATCATTACATCGGGTGAGGAAATGAACTGTAGTCATATCGGATAAACGAACGCCACAGCATTACAAAATATAATGTGCTCCACTTAACCCTTTTGTCTCCTGAAGCCATCTTTGCAAAATTATTATATTTCATAGCATTGTGCTAGTCGATGGAATGTCACAATAGACGGATATGCAGATGAGTGTATGCTAGTATATCGTGGGAAGCTGGAACTCATGCGATTGGGACGGAACTTCCTATAATAACCCCGTCTTGCATACCTGCATCCACTACTACCTTGCAATTCATCAGGCAGCATCTCAGATGTTTTTAAGGTAATTCAGGGCCAAAAAAGTTCAAAGCTGCACCATATCAAGTCATGCCATTGAAAACATAATAAAGTGTCGACCCCGCCATTGGACATTTTGATGTTGTATTTGTGAACGACAGCCTAGATCCTGATAATTCGCTTCAGGCCTTGATCATCAAAATCGGCCCTGGAGACTCAAGGGGAAGACGAATCTTTCTCACCAAGAATTGAGGAAAAGTTCACCGCCTGACAATGCATATGGCGGCCATTAGACGATGCACGACGTGTTTGTCGCAATTAATGGCCTTTCGTCAAGTAGGAATAAAATCATAAAAAGCACGTCTTAACATCTTCATCCTAGTTGCAATATTGTGACATTCGGGTGATTGATGACGATGAGACGCATGCTGATATTTCAATTAAAACTTTTCGGTATATTTCCTACGTCTCGGCTATTGCCTTCATAAGAATACAAGGTTCTCAAATCGACATTGACCCAGCAAAATCACCAGCCATAGCACGTCACAAATGCGAGCTACACCTCTGACAAAACAGTTCAAGACGACAAGAAAACAAGAATCCCAAAAATCAATTAAAAAAAACACATGAGTACCGAACAGCAAACAAACAAAATAGCTCATGGTAGTTATAGGAACGTCAAGAGCCTCCTGTTGTGCCAGCTCCTGATATATTCTCACATCTCAACTGTAGCTAAAAAACTCGTGACTTGCCTGGATTACTTTGCATAATACATAAAAATTAAACTGGAATCGCTTGCATAGCCACATTTCCCAGTAAAGTCCTCCGATTTCCACCGAGAAACCGATTCCACCGAGAAAACGATCGAAGATTGAAATCTGTTCTTCAAACACTCAAGGCTATAAGTGAGCCTTGAATGGTGATAGCACTAAATAATAGGAGCTAATTATGGTGGTAGTGGTGGGAGGGGTTCTCATTAAGCAATGCATTGTGTTGCTCCAAGTTTGTTTTGTGCTGTCAATGTATACATCAATGATTCATTAATTGAGTTTTTATGCTCAGTAGCACCAAGCTAGCACCAAATCAGCTAGCACAAAGACTTATTTTGCTGTGACTGTGAGCTGTCTGGCTTAACCAATGCATCAGTTAACCATTAATGATTACCATGCACATCAATGACTTAGAGAAGGCATCAGGTATTTGAATGAATGCCAACTGATACGCAAGGCACTCACCACGGGAAACGCATGACCATCATTATACAAGGATGGCTGAAAATATGATAGCATGGGAACAGCTGCAAAAATGCAACAAGCAGCTGGTGACGTACTGTAATTATGTGCGATGCGTCATCTGGAAAACCCTGCTATGGGATGCATTTGTTTGCGTATGAATTGAAATTGTTTCGGTATGATTTGTGTTAATCTATATGTTCTTAACCATAACCTTGGCAAGCTACGTTCAACGTTGTGGAACTACCTTTCATGTCCCTTCATCTCATGTCGTCATGCTGATTGACATCACATACCAAGGTGGAAGCCTGAAATGAGGTTATTATTAGTGTGGCCATTAGCAGAGCACTAATGACACATCGTGGAATGACTCGGGGTGGCACAGGATCAGTATGTCCAACAGCCAAGAAGTTTTCTGTAAAACGACAGCCGGATCCGAAGATGAATCGTTGTCAACCATGGAAGCTTATCTTGATAACAGTGATGCTTAAATTACATTGCATTCGGTACCACCAATACCAATACCAATACACCTACAATAAGTCACACTACCTCTCGAAGTTAAAAATAAATTGACGGGCAATTTTGTATTCCGTGCATGCTGCATTTGATGGGTTAAAAAAGAAGGAACAAGAAAAGAACGATAAAAGATTGAAACCTGTTCTTCATGCAGTCAAGTCTCTGAATGAGCCTTGTGATATGTGATATCGAATGTGATAGCACTAAATAATAGAAACTGATTGTGGGGGTCTCATTAAGTCCTGCGATGTACTATGCTATTCCAAAGTTGTTTTTTTATTGCTTTCAACGCCCGCATTAGTGATTACTTGTGTTTTTATGTCCAGTAGCTTGCAGCTAGCACCAAATCTTCCTAATGTCTAGGAGTGTAGTATGAAGACTAAAACGGATTATAGGGTAGGCAATCTGACCATGGAATATAGATTCTAGAGGACGTAATTGCTGGAAGAAAAGAGAATCTCTGAATTGTGAATCTAATAATACAATGATACAGAATATTGTATGTGTTGCGCAGTGTTACCGATTAGTCAAAGACAAATGTGTGAAACCTGCTTCATGGTTGCAATTTTGCTACTTTGTTTGGCTTAGGAAGGCAAATATTAAGCTGTGTATCTTAAGGGATGGTTTGATTTTGAAATGCTTCTGCTGACTACGGAAACCTGCTAATTGAAAATAAAATACTTTCTTAAAGAAAGCTTGATTATTTCTTGCATTGTCCCTCAACAAATTGCGAAGAAATAATATATGTTGTCTACAAAACTATGCACAGGAAGCAATGATATTGGTGCATTCTCTTAAACAATGTGCTGCAATGGTAGTATCATACCATGTATTGTCATATTAGCCGGGTTCCAGCCATATTGTACTTTGCGATATTTGGTGAAGCCAAGTATTTTTTTACTTTATTGCAGTTGCAAGTGTTACTTTTAAAGGCATATCATGGATATCTTTGAGCTATCAATCACTATCAGTAATAATCTGCTGTTTAAAGCAATTAGCGTGCGTACATTTTTGAATATTTAAAGAGTTATTATTACATTGTTCAATGCATCCGACAAACTTGCTGGCTGGAATGTTGAAATGGGCCTCACATACTACATGGTGATTGTCATCGCTATATGTGTTTAGCTTAAAAGAAAGCTGGTATTGATTTAAAAACAAAAATAAGCCCACTAACAGACAAATTGAAAGGTCGGCATATATTACAAATACCGGTAAAAGAGCTCGCTGGTTCTGACCTGATTTCTGACCGGGCTTTGGGTCCTTATATTTTCCATTTGCCACCTATAGCTAGGACTCATTACAGACAATGCTCAGACACATTAAAGGGGAACATTGAGCCTACCAAGTTTTGATTCCTTCAGTGTTCAATAATCTGTAAAATGCTGCACCCTGTATTTAATAACCATACCATAGCACTACCAGATGTAGAAATCTAGCAATGATATTATTCAGACTTCAAACGCTATGAAAATCTGCTATAAAAACAAAATAATTTACCCGACTGAATATCGGTTGCTGTGTCGCGTCCGCCCTTAGCGAATAATCCTTCATGTTAGCTTATTTCGTGATGACTGTAAGCTCGCTGGCATAACAAATCCATCAAATAACCATTAATAATTGCAATGAACTGCAAATAACCAGACATTGTGATCAATGCCGACTCACACTCCATGCAATCATCACAAGAAATGCACGAACATCATTAAACAAAGATAGCTAAAAATGTAGCATGGCAACAGTTACAAGAATGCGATAATCAACTGGTGAAGGAATGCAATTATACATGGAGAGTGTTGTGGACTGGTTCGCTATAGGATGCGGTTGTTTGCGTGCGAATTGAATTTGCTTATATATTATTTCAATTTTTCTATATGTCACAAGCATGAGCTTGGCAAGCAACGTTCAAGTTGCATAATGTTTTTTTTTCCTAAACCTTTATCTCATGAGGTAAAGGCTACATGTACTAATTGACGTCGGCTAAGAGGGAAACTTGGTGTGCAGTTATTATTCACTTGACCATTAGTGACACTGATGCCAAATTGTGGAACAATTTGCGGAAAGGTATTCCGTGAAGCAAGGAAACACCCAAATATGAGTCGCTTCCGAGCGCCCCAAGATCGGGCGGTACAGTCAGGGTCCACGCAACAAGCTCCGCTTAGCATCTACATGATCCGTTAAGCTTCCCTAGCAAATATTCGGACTAAGTTCAGAACAAAATTGCTGCATGGAATATTAAGATTGGCCTCACAATATGCACGATGGCTTCCATTAAAAAGCACATCGATTGATTTTGCTCTTGTTTTATTTGACATTGACAGACCGATTGAAAACCCGGCATTTATCCCAAAGACCGATCAAGAAGCCTGCTGGCCCTGACCGGGATTAATGACCGGGCACCCGGTCCCTACATTTGCCACCTCTATTCTGGATACATCTTGGGACATGCGGTGCTTGCAACTTTCTATCCTTGTCAAGGAGCTAGACGGAAGGCGATGACCTTCGTTCCGGTCGTCGGAACGATGCGTCCCTGGGTAGCATAGTTATTGAGACGCCAGATCTCTGACCAGGTCAAGTGAGTTCGAATTCCATCAGCGCCAATAGACTCCGACGTGCATGACCCAAAAGACATGCTGGTCAATCCATGCTCTTCTGAGGTGAAGCCGCCTGACGACCGCTGGAGGAGCGGCTGGTCGAAGCGTTGTGTTGCATCCAACACACCTGACGAGAACAGCAGACCGAATGTCACTAATATCACATGCACTCCTGAACAACACGTCACTAACATGCAGAACAGCTATCCTTGGACTTGAGTATGAAACGGGATCAGTCAATGGCTAAGTGCCAGCCCATTTGGCCTCATGGACGGCAGCATTGAAACAAACGTCCGAAACTAGACTGAATATAACATAAATATCTGCTGTCCTTTTGTATTGAAGTAATCCCAAATAATGTAAGTACACCGTATTATATAATAATTCATAAAGCAACCCTTTGGATACAGTCCTCTCTGAATACGTAATGTAACAGGGAAAAATATGCGAAGTGCATGCGTCTCAATGATCAAAGCTTTGGCTGGCCGGGTCACCGCGTGTTATATATGTAAAATATCACGACATATATGTCGCCATGTGTTGTTGCTTCCCGCTTACTTCTGACTGGGTCATTGCTGCACTACATTCATCATTGCTGTGCTACATCCAATGAAAACAGTGATCTTTAAATGGAAGCCAGCAAAAAACGTGCATTTTCGAGACATGTTGGACACAAGTGAAACGCACTACCTTATTGGCGAGCTCGGACTCCGCATAGTTCCCGAGCAATTCCCCCTCCAGGGGCGGATCCAGGAGGATCTGTTTGGGGAGGGAATAACAAATCCTTCGATTTCGGAGAAAAAAAAACATTTTCGAGTTTGGTCAATGACTGGGTCTGCATGAGAGATTATTGATCTACTGAAATGTTGTCATATATATATTTTTTCAAATATGCTATTTTGGTGCAACATTTCGGCCACAAAATGGGCCCTTAAGGGTGAACCTGTTTCTCTTTTTGTGTGTGGGATCACCAGCTTTGGAGCTACTGTCATACACACACACACACACACACACACACACACACACATATATATATATATATATATATATATATATATGTGTGTGTGTGTGTGTGGGTGTGGGTGTGTGTGTGTGTGTGTGTGTGTGTGTGTGTGTGTGTATGTTTTTGTGTTTACTCTTTTTCTTCCTCTTGTTCTATTTTTAGGAGTTTCGCCTGTGGTTGGGAAGGATGCAAGTACAAACGCGGAAAATGTTGATTGGAGGGTGTTCCGCTATAGGGTGCACGTCCGCCAGCATCTCCCAAATAATACACTGATACTAAGGCTGTTGGTCTCAATAGTAGTTCACGACGGATCGATTCCAATGTACTTAAGAAAATTACGGTGAAGCACGTGCATTCTCATAATTGTCATTGCAAGCTGCCCTGGGGAAATCTGTCGCTGTTTTATTCAACAATAACATGTCCCGGCATGCTGAATAATACAATTAGCATCACTGCTGCATAGTGCACTACATTCGAAATATATTATCCATCAACGCGACCGCATGCACGTCGCAACAAACCCCACTATATGGCCGTGTTACGCTCAAGCTTGGCAACGTGGTGGCCCAGCCCACCTCTGCGCAAACCCCGGATGCATCAAGAGCGAAGATTGTCAGAGCCCAGCCCGCTTCACGCCCCCTGTTTATACACCGGTGAGCTATCCTTCCCCATCGCTTATCAGCCTCGTTATTTCTCCGACAAGCATCGCCGCTGATTGGATCCTTATCGAGAGGCTGACCAATCAGCGTACGTTCTCGCCGGTCGAGCCGGGAAGCCGCTGTTTTTGCTGGCTGATGGGAAACGTGGAGAGGTTTGCGTCCGGCGGCGAATGTGGAGCCAGGTGTGTCGCTTCGCTTTGCCGGTAGGTGGCCACGTACAGTGGCCACCTACCACGTACGCAGATGGTGAAATAGATGTAAATGATGTTGTACTAATTGTATGGTGCGATCAAAGGTGGTTCTTTCAATCTCTCTCTGGGTGCGCCCAATCCTTTTCAATCTCTCTGGGTGCGCCCAATCCCTTTCAATCTCTCTGGGTGCGCCCAATCCCTTGCAATCTCTCTGGGTGCGCCCAATCCCTTGCAATATTCAACAATCCCCTCCAAGTTTGTCATGTCTTAACTGACTCTACGATACAGCGTTTCCAATGCTTTTGCGGTCGCTGAGTTTTAACATTGCTTGGTCTTCACAATAACTTCCTGAAAGCTCCGCTCTTCAGTGCACGTGCAGCGCGGACTGTTTTAATTGTTATATATGCCGCAGCCGGCGTCTTCCCTGCTGGGCGGTGGCAACAGACATAGAAGGTGATCATGATATTAGTGCATGATATGATGTTATGATGTGAATATATACTAGCATGCTGCTATTACGATCAAGGTTGCAAGGTATATACCATGAACGAAGTGATGCTAATAGGATGCAATTGTGATTTTGTAAGGCCAGGCAAACAAGCTATAGCAACTTAGTGGTTATAGATTATCATGAGCTTGGTACACACGTTATATAGCGACTTAGTGGATGCAGCTGATCAATACTTCATCGAGCTTTAGGATTTGTTCACTTTGACAACTCACTTATTAAGTCTGAACGCTTTATGAATTTGTGTGGGGTGTGCCTAGCAGTGGATTCGGCACCTTCCTTCGGGATGTGATGCTGATGAGATTGTCTATGGTGGCACGATGGGTGTGATGGGAGGAGCTTGTGATCGTTGAGGGTGTTATGCGGTAGCAAGTGAGTGGTGCTAAATAGGCTGGGATATATAGCTTCCTAGGAACTTGGGATAAGGGATTGATTGGGGTGGGAGTATGTACATTCCTAGTACCTTTTCTAGATAGGCTTAACCCAGATGGGCCCCTGTGGCCCTTATTAAGCCTTAATACTTTATGACTTTATGACTTTATGACAAGTAATGACAACAACTGACACATTTGGAAATTAAGATGTTCCCGCGCCTTCTTAGAACCATCTACGATATGAATCATGTTCATGTGAAAGGTCGTTAACACTTTTTCTTCTCATTTCCAGATGAGGTTTAACGATGCTGACAGATGAGAGGCGGATGAGAAATGGAGTTCTGATAGGGACAACAACGCCAGCAATACTGGTGGCGCATCTCTAGCTGATAGGGACAACAATGCCAGCAATACTGGTGGCGCATCTCTAGCTGATAGGGACAACAATGCCAGCAATACTGGTGGCGCATCTCTAGCTTGAAAAAACAACAACATTAGTCAGCCCATCACTAAATAAATCGATCAATTTGCGAATACATACCGTGTAGTATCAGTGAGTACATACACGTGAAGTATGAGTGAACACATGCACGCGGGAGTATGAGCGAATACATACACTCGAAGCATGAGTGAATTCATAACACAGAGTAAGAGTGAATAAATGCATGCCGAGTATTAGTGAATGCATACACGCGGAGTATGAGCAATACACACACGCTGCGTATGAGTGAATACTTACACGCCGAGTATGAATAATTCATACACGCCGAGTATGAGCGAATACATACACGCGGGGTATGGGTGAATACATGCACGTGGAGTACCAGTGAATTCATACACAAGGAGTATGAGTGAATACATACACGCGAATTATCAGATAATTCATTTCGTAGTGCACACCGGATCGTGAGTTTATGTATTTTGCGGTACCTCATCACCTCCTCTGATTTCACCTCCCCCCGCGGCCCCTCCCCGTCCTCTAATTTGTCTGGGGATTCAACCATTTTGCATTAGCAGCCTTAATTGTATTGTACATCTTAGATTACATACGTAAATGCCGACAGGTATTGCAGGAGCGAGTGTTGCTGAAAGGAATGCTCAGCTGCCTTGCTTAAAACAACTACAGGTCAAGTGTAGCTCATTAAAACAACATGATGTGGAGATCGGCACAGTATGCGAACATTGTTTTCCATACTGTGTGCAGATTCGCCGAAATGCATTCGTGTTGTATCCGCAAAAAAGTTCCATCACACATACGAATCCAAGGTTACAGTTGAGTTTAGCATTGCAATGAGGCAGCTGTGATATCTTACAGAACGTGATGATCCTCACTTATTTACCGGTTGGTTGTCATTATTGCTATTTATTTTTAAAAAAGGTGTGGGTGCAAAAAGTGCTAGCCAGAGGTATCTCCATGTGAAAATGGATGTGAGGGGATATCGAATAGTAATATTTTCGGGGTGTTCAACTTCATTTGAAAGAAGGCTTGGTGTACTTAGCGAATTTGTAAAAGCACTGAGCAAATCCATTTGAAAGGTGATGGTAGGAATGTTTTCAACGGAGGAGCTTTGGATAAATTTTAATGAAAGGGAATGTATGAAAGCAATGCTAAGGATAACAAGTGGTGAAACATTTGAAATTAACAGAAAAATGCAAACATTCATTAATGCTATTTTTTGGAATAACATAATACGGATTGCAACATATTGCAACAACCGCGAATTCCCGCAATACAGCGTGTTTTCTTGCATGTTCATTGGCACCTGGGCGTAGAAAAAGAAACGTATCAGAAAGCTTCGTTTGCTTTTTCAATAGCCTTGACCAGTAACTATGGCTGTGGATGAAAATTACACTTTTTTAGAAGCGACTTTTCTACCACGCCTCTCCCCAGCGTGTGCGTCAATGCAGCTGTACTTGCGCCATGTTTGAGATCTCAATGTAACCTTTCGTGCTACTCAACAGAGGTAGAATGCAATTCAAGCTGTCACTTTGTACACGCTGAGGAGTGCCACTGGCACCCTCAACCATTGATTCGCCCCCCCCCCTTCCCCCTCATCCTAAATCAGGCTGGAGCTTTAACATTGGCACCATGGGCGTACACTAGATACAACTGGTGTTCGGGGAAACTTTGGCCATCAGAAAGTTCACTATGCCCCTGAGCCAATTTCACGAAGTGCCACCTATGCATGTAGTGATTGCCATTTACTTTAGGCAAATTGCCCTGATGTTGGACAAACCAGTACAATGCCATTAGCCCATAGCATCAACGCCACCAGCTTAATTGTCTTAAAAAGACTTCCTTTGCTGTGGTACGGAATATTATGAAATAACAAAATAGACATTGGTCTCAGGAACCATTCCAGCGATGACTCGCAAAGGCACAATGCCACCTTTCATGTACGGCATGTATAATACACGACCACTTGTGGTCCTATGTGGCTGATGTTTAATTTGCTGCAGGCGACCCCTCATGCTGGTACTCTAGGGGGCAGCCCAACACAGGCTAACAACATCGGACACACCACTGCCAGAGGGTCACGTGGTAGGACCGGGGCCAGAGGAACACGCTGCAGCCGTCGGGGAACACGGTGTCGCTTATCGGGTGGGGTCGGTCACGCCATGTGTCACGTGGAGCACCGACTGTGGCGTATCTAGTGGGGCCGGTCACGTCGTGTGCCACGTGGAGTACCGACTATGACGTATCTAGTGGGGCCGGTCACGTAGTGTGGCACGTGGAGTACCGACTGTGACGTATCTAGTGGGGTCGGTCACGTCGTGTGCCACGTGGAGCACCGACTGTGGCGTATCTAGTGGGGCCGGTCACGTCGTGTGCCACGTGGAGTACCGACTGTGACGTATCTAGTGGGGCCGGTCACGTCGTGTGCCACGTGGAGTACCGACTGTGACGTATCTAGTGGGGCCGGTCACGTCGTGTGCCACGTGGAGTACCGACTGTGACGTATCTAGTGGGGCCGGTCACGTCGTGTGCCACGTGGAGCACCGACTGTGGCGTATCTAGTGGGGCCGGTCACGTCGTGTGCCACGTGGAGTACCGACTGTGACGTATCTAGTGGGGCCGGTCACGTCGTGTGCCACGTGGAGCACCGACTGTGGCGTATCTAGTGGGGCCGGTCACGTCGTGTGCCACGTGGAGTACCGACTATGACGTATCTAGTGGGGTCGGTCACGTAGTGTGGCACGTGGAGCACCGACTATGACGTATCTAGTGGGGCCGGTCACGTCGTGTGCCACGTGGAGTACCGACTATGACGTATCTAGTGGGGCCGGTCACGTAGTGTGGCACGTGGAGCACCGACTATGACGTATCTAGTGGGGCCGGTCACGTCGTGTGCCACGTGGAGTACCGACTATGACGTATCTAGTGGGGTCGGTCACGTAGTGTGGCACGTGGAGCACCGACTATGACGTATCTAGTGGGGCCGGTCACGTCGTGTGCCACGTGGAGTACCGACTATGACGTATCTAGTGGGGTCGGTCACGTAGTGTGGCACGTGGAGCACCGACTATGACGTATCTAGTGGGGCCGGTCACGTCGTGTGCCACGCGGAGTACCGACTGTGGCGTATCTAGTGGGGCCGGTCACGTCGTGTGCCACGTGGAGTACCGACTATGACGTATCTAGTGGGGTCGGTCACGTCGTGTGCCACGTGGAGTACCGATTGTGGCGTATCTAGTGGGGCCGGTCACGTCGTGTGCCACGTGGAGTACCGACTATGACGTATCTAGTGGGGTCGGTCACGTAGTGTGGCACGTGGAGCACCGACTATGACGTATCTAGTGGGGCCGGTCACGTCGTGTGCCACGCGGAGTACCGACTGTGGCGTATCTAGTGGGGCCGGTCACGTCGTGTGCCACGTGGAGTACCGACTGTGGCGTATCTAGTGGGGTCGGTCACGTCGTGTGCCACGCGGAGTACCGACTATGACGTATCTAGTGGGGCCGGTCACGTAGTGTGGCACGTGGAGCACCGACTATGACGTATCTAGTGGGGCCGGTCACGTCGTGTGCCACGCGGAGTACCGACTGTGGCGTATCTAGTGGGGCCGGTCACGTCGTGTGCCACGTGGAGCACCGACTGTGGCGTATCTAGTGGGGCCGGTCACGTCGTGTGCCACGTGGAGTACCGATTGTGGCGTATCTAGTGGGGCCGGTCACGTCGTGTGCCACGTGGAGTACCGACTGTGGCGTATCTAGTGGGGTCGGTCACGTAGTGTGCCACGTGGAGCACCGACTATGACGTATCTAGTGGGGCCGGTCACGTCGTGTGCCACGTGGAGTACCGACTATGACGTATCTAGTGGGGTCGGTCACGTAGTGTGGCACGTGGAGCACCGACTATGACGTATCTAGTGGGGCCGGTCACGTCGTGTGCCACGCGGAGTACCGACTGTGGCGTATCTAGTGGGGTCGGTCACGTCGTGTGCCACGCGGAGTACCGACTATGACGTATCTAGTGGGGTCGGTCACGTCGTGTGCCACGTGGAGTACCGACTGTGGCGTATCTAGTGGGGCCGGTCACGTCGTGTGCCACGTGGAGTACCGACTATGACGTATCTAGTGGGGCCGGTCACGTCGTGTGCCACGTGGAGTACCGACTATGACGTATCTAGTGGGGCCGGTCACGTAGTGTGCCACGTGGAGCACCGACTATGACGTATCTAGTGGGGCCGGTCACATCGTGTGCCACGTGGAGTACCGACTATGACGTATCTAGTGGGGTCGGTCACGTCGTGTGCCACGTGGAGTACCGACTATGACGTATCTAGTGGGGCCGGTCACGTCGTGTGCCACGTGGAGCACCGACTGTGACGTATCTAGTGGGGCCGGTCACGTCGTGTGCCACGTGGAGTACCGACTATGACGTATCTAGTGGGGTCGGTCACGTCGTGTGCCACGTGGAGCACCGACTGTGACGTATCTAGTGGGGCCGGTCACGTCGTGTGCCACGTGGAGCACCGACTGTGACGTACCCGGCCTGATAGCGCAGAACGCACCGCACCATCAGGGCAGCCTGCCTCCCACACATGTGTTCAGGGCGCTAAGGCAGGGCGGCGGCGCCAGTGTCCCCCTCCCCCCCCCCCCACACACACTCGCGCCAGATTACACTGTCCGGTCAGACGGAGACAATCCGCTAATGTCCCGCCCTGTGTCTCCACTAACAAGTCCTGTGGCTGCCCCTGCCCGTGCAAGTCGCGCACCAGGGGGGGGTCGCGACCCCACGACCCGCGACCTCATGCACAGACCTCGTCGAAGCACGTCATGATTGAGTGAGGGATAACGAGCCGAGTAGTACTGTAAGCCGCTCGCGTCTTTCGGGGACTCAATAGCTGTCCAGTGTCCACTCGCCCCGTTTTGGAACGGGGAACACCTAGCCGGTTAGGACGGATGCTCCCGTGTAGGAACGGGGAACACCTAACCGGTTAGGATGGATGTTTCCGTACAGGGACGGGATAGGAACACCTAACCGGTTAGGACGAATGTCCCCGTGTGTGGACCAGACTTGTGCTCGACTCGAGTTGTTTCGAGAATCGGCTCATGAATCAATCGTTTTTGGATGAGTCGCGAGTTGAATCGATTATTTTCTCCAAAATATATCTTGAGTCGTGAGTTGAATCACATCTTTCTATAAAAAAATGAGTCGAATCATGAGTCAATCATTCAAATCACAATGAGTCATTTGAGTCTTATGACTCAAATGCAAGTCATGAACAAATGATATAAAGCATGTATCTTTGTGAGTAGTATGCCATGGCACAAAGTAGAGAGTAAAAACACAGCATAATTATTCATGCTTAGCATTGCAATTGTCAACTTGTCAGCTGCCAGAGAGTAAAGAATGATGGGTACTGAAGTTATTTACCAAAAACCAATGCCAATAACTACAAATAAGTGTTAATGTTAAGCTTGGTATTCACAATCAGCATAATGCATGAGTCAATCCTAGTGCCAAGAACACAACACAGAAATGGGTTGTGATTGTGAAAAAGAATATGGAACCGAAACGGTCCTGCACTGCAATAGGTATCTGCACTAAATACAATTGCGTTGGTTTGTTATTTGTCACACGCGCGTCTGATATGTAGTAAGACAAAAGACTGACATCACTACAGGAGTTTTGTAATGCATTAGATACTTATTTTCTCTTTTAGTTGTGGTTCTTGCAACTCAACTTCGTTTATTGTTTTATCCTCCACAATTTTGACCAAGCAAAATCATCAACAAAGCAGTAGGTCATCATCAACATCAACAACAACAAAAAAGAGAGATTTATATATATATATATATATATATATATATATATATATATATATATATATATAATGTATGGGCAGTGCACACTGAATCATATGGCTCATGAGTCTGATACCACTGAGTCGGATCTGAATCGATTCAAATTTCGGTCAGTCTGTTTGAGTCGCGAGTCGAATCATGCTTTGTGAGCTCTGAGTCTGAATTGAGTCGAGTCAAATAATTTCGACCTGCTCTGAATCATGAGTCGAATCAGATCTCAAGATCTATGAGTCACATGTGAGTCGACTCAAACAATTTAAGTCGAGCACAAGTCTGGTAGGGACGGGGAACACCTAACCTGTTAGGACGGATGTCCCCGTGTAGGGACGGGGAACACCTAACCGGTTAGGACGGATGTCCCCGTGTGGGGACGGGGGAATACCTAGCCGGTTAGGGCAGATGATGTGGGTGCTGTGGTGTAGGGGAGGGCGATGAGCGGCCAATTCGCCTGCAGGCCACCAAACAAAATTCAGTCCTTCTATCCAATGTCATACATCATACACCCCAGTATTTGCAGCACATTGCAAATTGCTGCAGCAAGTAGTCGAGTTTTGCTACGTTTTTATGCTGGTTGTGAATACTTTCATTTCGCTTGCACTTTCAGTCTGGTTATTGGCAAGACTCCTTGACATTTCCCGAACATTCCCATTGGTGCCTCGCAGTGTACTATCACTTTTGTGCCTTTTCGATTTGTCGATGGGTGGTCAGTGATATTTGCGTTCAACAACTTGAACGTGCAATGAAGTTGGAGGCAGAAACTGGAAGTATATATTCATACATATTCATACATTCATAAGTATGTATTCATATTTGGGTTAGGTTCGGTCTAGTTCCCTCCTTCACTTTTTCCCCAAAAAATAAGATGAAGAGCAATGCAGATCGTTGTGGATTTGGGGAGGAGGCTTCGGGTTAGGGTGCATAATTTAATCGTACATACTGTAGCCCTTCTAGTGTCAGGGGGATCAACTTGACTCTTACCCTTCATGTTCTTCTAAGATAAACCGTTCAAGATGTCGTTTCAAATTTGGCATGGCTTCCGACAATTGATGCGCGGACATTGTGTAAGACAAGTGGGGTCCAGTAAGTTAAAGTTCCGGAGCTACGGCAGATCAAAATCAGGTCATGATTTTGTCTCAATGCGACATTTATATGTGCATGCAAACTGCCAATAGTGCTTAAAGTTTGAAGACGATATCGCGTCAGCTCACTGAGATATGATCCGAAATGCTCCGATAATTCTCTGGACGCTAACATACTACTTTAGATAAATGTAGCTTTGCAACTGTAAGCTTGCACGCTAATTTCGTTTCTGTGATTATCTTCCTCGGTCTTACTTGAACATTTTCTGTTTTATCACGTTTTTGAAAGTCTCCAAAATGTTTTGAAAACTTAGGATTTATTTCTGCAGTATTGGCAAAGAAGAGTGACATTCATTTGGGGACACTCATTGCGATATCATTATCACAGTTTAATTAGAAAATTGTCAGCTTCAGCAGTTAATCACACATTTCCAAGCATTTGACATTTATCTGATCAATGACTTTGACCTTTGCATGAGTCAGTGTGCTAGACTATGCCTAGACCAATTATGAAGCACGAACTTGCATTTCGCTTACGACCAGAGTCCAAAAACCACGGTGAAAACCGGTGATTGCATCCAGGCATTGACCCGTCTAATTCAACCTGAAGGGTTAGCAGAGGCAGATACAAAAATCGAGGTTGTTCTGAAAGTTCAAGGAGCTACATCATGCCGTTCATTGCGTCCCGTTATCCAGCTTAAAACAAAAGTTAGTGGGGGAGGACGAGGGGGTTAAGGCGGTCAAAACAACCCTCACCCGGCACTGCAAGGGAAGAAAACTTGCGGTACTGTGGGGATTAAAACAAAGTTAAATAAGCAAAGACGTCAATTTTGTATGCCTACATTCAGCATCTCAAGCATCTGGTGAATTAGTAACACGCTTGCGATATCGTTTTAGGGAATCAAACTTCAACTAAGTGTACATCAGCCTTGTATTGTGAGGACCACAACTGGGTAGCGATAATAATTCGAAAAGAAAGTCCAATAAAACAACTTAGTTTGTTGACCTGACCATGTTGTACTGGAACGACATTTCATCTTAAATAATTTCACAAAGGTCTTCCCCATCCTCTCCTCAGCCTCGCCTTCAGCAGCCTCGCTGAAAACCCTCTTGGTTTCCAGGATGAATGGGAATGGGAAATCGGCGCACGCAGATGGTTGCCAAGAGGCTATGACCTCTCCTGAAATATTTGAGCTCTTGATCGAATGGAAAGTCTTTGTTACATTTTGTGTGGAGAGTCAATAAGATAATAATAGTGTGCGTTCGGTGTCTTTTTATTGTTCGGTTACCTGAGCTACAGATTTTGTTCATTTCTGAAAGCTTTTCAACTAACTTAAAAATTGGCGCCTCCTATATAATTTTATATTCATCATGTCATCCTACTCTGATCCGTTCCAAAGTTGTTCCTTTGTGTGTCCCTGGAGAGAAGAAACCAGAGATCGCCTCTTCGCGCTTGCTATGATCGGATACAAGTAAATCGGCTTATATACTTCGGTACACAAACTCTAGCTTATATATGACGTCATACAATAACATTTTAGTTAAGACATGTCATTCACCCCTTCGTTCATCTTTTACAAAATTGTGGATTAGATGTGTCGATATTAATTTTGTTGTAGTTAGTGTTACACAAACGAGGTGTGTCAGCCCATTTGGACATTATCTGCGAGTTCTGTAACATGCATTCCAGACAGACCAGGAAAAATACAAGACCGCGTTGCTTCTCCCCAGCATGATACGACACCGAAAATGTAAAATCAGACGTATTGCGTCAGACTCAAATCAAGCCACTCATCCGTCTTCGAATGTATTGCGGTACTCCACAGCCCATTGTACAAACATTTCATCAGTGGAAACTGGTGCTTATAAAATGCCGGAATGTTTTCTGCTCACCTCATCTGTGAGACCTCCAATTGACCTTGAAGTTCACCGATTTTATATCCTGAAGCCGGATCCCGGACTATCGATCTTGATTTGTCATTGCTGGCTGTAATGGCTATCGAGCGGCTGACTTTTGGACGGCTAAAGGTGGCTGCGGGAGGGGGTGGGGGCATAGGCGCACCGGAGGGGGGGGGCCCAGGGGGCCCGCCCCCCCCCCCATGAGACCAAAGTGCCCTTTTGGCCAAAAGTGCCCTTTTGACCGAAAAGTGCCCTCTTGGCCGGAATGTCCCAAATTTAGCCCCAAAATCACCTGCCTTATGTGCCCCGCCTGTGCCAAAGGTGCCCTTTGGGCCCAAAACTGTCCTTCAAAACGTGTCCCATGGAAAATTCACGCCCCCCCCCGGTCAGCAAACCTTCCAGTGTGCCCCGGGCCGCAAAGTGCCCTTTTGGAGCCGGTCAAGTGCCCTTTTGGAGCCGGCCAAGTGCCCTTTTCGGTCCGGGCCCCCCCATGGAAAAATCCTGGGTGTGCGCCTGGGTGGGGGCAGTGCACTTAGCTGATGGAGCGGGTTGTCAGATACCACAGTCGGTGTTGGATAAAATGGTTGTATTTCAGCTTGGGTTGAGCTTTTATTAGTTTGAGTTTGAGGTTCATCGAGTAAAGGGAAACTAAACAGCTAACCGTTCTCGCTAAGACAGTAGTGGAGGCCAGTGGGACCGACTCAGCACTAAATATACCATATATGTATATGACTCAAAATCATGGTATAGTTCGGTTTACTTCGGGGAATAATCGGAGCAGCCAATGAATACTCGAATAGTAGAAATTGTTTATCGGTTCAATTATCAAACATGCGGCTTAGGCTAAGCCAAGAGACCTTTTCCAGGGCAAAGATTGAAAACAATATACTACTCGCTTGAGCATTTATCAATTACTAAGCAGGATGTGAGTGTGGCTTAATTTATGAGCAAGCAATTTGGCAATCAGAGTAGAATGGCGTCATCTCACATGAAACACACATTCTTAAATAGGTCACTATCCTCTGCAGCGGTGACGTCGAATCATTTGTCCCCATCTTGTCTTCACTACTCAGCAGCTTGTGATCATAGTCCCACTCGCGCAGACTTCCCAGAATGCAGGAGCTCCTCCCAATTGTCCGCCCAATCTCTACGCTGACTCTGGGCATTCTTCCAGAGCTTTTTGGTTCTCCACAAAAAGCTGCGGTAGCAAGGCTTCGAATTCAAACATGACACGCCAGCCATCGATCCGGCCCGCCGGCGCCTACATCCAAATCAGTCCCGGCACTGGACGGCCTCCGGACACTTGCTTCCCGCACCAGCCGCCAGGCGGCTCTGGCGCCGCGAGGTGCTCGCCGACCAGGCGCTGGGTCCGCCAGTTGATTGTTCTGCGGTGATAAGGGAGGTGCAATTTCTGCTCGCCAGGTACGCGGTTTTGCCGACTGCGATCTCCGATCCGATAAGATACTTGGCGTTGCGAGGACCTTGTGCCCCGAGTTCCGCCGCCGGCGCGAGGAAAACGGTGAGTTTGCTGCATGAGTGTTCAAGTCCCCATATCTCTCCGTGGGTGGTCCGCCGTTTCCATGCTGTTTGGCTCGTCCCGTTCGTGCGCTCCTAGCCAGGTAGAGCCAGATATTTTGCGTCAGACATCGACCCCGACGCAGCCTAATTTGCTCTTTCGATCTACCAGTGCTCTCTTGTGAGGATAATCACCAGGCGAGAGGCTACACTCTGTGTCGCCGCCTCAGACCGACGGCTGCGACAGTCCACCGCCGCAGCTGACCTGCCTCGCCAGCGTGTGAACCAGACGTGACGGTTGCAGGTCGCCCGCACCCCGCCACCGGACCACCGCCGCACTCGCTCACCGCCATGGACATGAGCACGGCCAGCCACCACGACCCGAGCGTGCCGCGCTCGTGGTACGAGCACCAGCGGCTGCTGGAGAACCCGCCGGCGCCGTGTCTGCCGCCGACCGAGGACGTCGAGACGTACCTGCCCACCCTGGAGGCCAGCGCCGGCCGTGGCCACCGGTACTTCGGCGCCGCGCACTCGGGCTACGCCGGACATCCGTCGGACTGGAGCTGTGAGTACACGCTGAACCACCGGCAGCCGGCGCGGCGGCTGTGGCCACCGCAGGCCCGCTCCTCGGCCAGCACCGCAGCCAGCACCGCGCGTCCCCTCCGGCCGGCACACAGTGCAACACTGCTGCTGCTGGGATCCGCTTCTGCAGCCGGTGCAGCAGCTGGAGGTACCACATGTCCACTCGCGAACCCGGTGGAGAATAGGCTTCCTCTGTCTCTACCACTTGGCCCAAGCATCGCACATCACCCACTTGGAAGGGCCACCGTATATTTTGATCATGAATTCGCTCCCGGTGTCCCACAGCCACGGGCCATAGTTGTGGGCCATGTACCCGCTTTTGTTTACCCGCGGGCCATAGTTGTGGGCCATGTACCCGCTTTTGTTTACCCGCGGGCCATAGTTGTGGGCCATGTACCCGCTTTTGTTTACCCGCGGGCCATAGTTGTGGGCCATGCACACGATCCGGGTGTTATGGAGCCAAAGGCCATAGTTTTGGGCCATAGACCCTCTCTTGCTATATAGTCACGGGCCAGTGTTGGGCCCTGCATCCTCTCTGGGTGTTGTATAACCACGGACAATAAATGTTTTGGTTGTGAGCGCTTTCTCTTGCTATATATCCATGCACAATAGTCTTGAGTCCTGCACTTTCTATAAATGCTCCACAGCCACGAGCCATAGTTTTTGGCCATGAACTTTCTTGTTATATAGCCACAGATCATAGTTTCGAGTGCCGTATTCACTCCGAGTGCTGCATAGACAAGAGCCATAATTTTAATTTTGTTTAACCCGCACCCGCTCTTATTATATAGCCACTGGACATAGTTTTGGGTCCTAACCCCACTCTAGGAGTTTTATAGCCGAGGGCCATAGTTTGGGTCATGAATCCGCTCTTGCGATATAGCTACCGATCATATTTTTTAGTCTTGCACTGGTTCTGAATGTTATATAGCTACGGGAGTTGTTTTTGTCCTGCACCACCTGCTCTTGCTATGTAGCCCCGAGTCATACATTTGGGTCCTACACCCGCTCTGGGCGATGTATGGCCACTTGCAATAGCTTTGGATCCTGCACCCGCTCTTGTTATGTAGCCATGGGTCATAGCTTTTGGGTCACGCACCGTCTCTGGGTGTTGCGTGGCCACGGGCAACTGCTATGGATCCTGCACCCGCTCTTGACATGAAGCGACGCTGTATGACCAACGCAGTCGATGCGCCTCTAAACCCAAATAACCAAACAAAAAAATGGCATGAAGCGACGAGCCGTATATTTTCGTCCTGCACCCTCTCTGGGTGTTGTGTAGTCGCGGTACATCTCGGCTACACGTGCCACACTTACTGCCCTGGCTGCCGGTACAACTTGTTCAGGATGCGGCTTCTTAATCGGCAGTACCAGCCGTACCACAGTACCAGCCGGACTACAGTACCGGCCGTACCACAGTACCAGCCGGACCACAGTACCGGCCGGACCACAGTACCAGCCGTACCACAGTACCAGCCGGACCACAGTACCAGCCGTACCACAGTACCGGTCATACCACAGTACCAGCCGGACCACAGTACCGGCCGTACCACAGTACCAGCCGTACCACAGTACCAGCCGGACCACAGTACCAGCCGGACCACAGTACCGGCCGTACCACAGTACCAGCCGGACCACAGTACCAGCCGTACCACAGTACCGGCCGTACCACAGTGCCAGCCGGACCACAGTACCAGCCGGACCACAGTACCGGCCGTACCACAGTACCAGCCGGACCACAGTACCGGCCGTACCACAGTACCGGCTAGGAGTGGGTGTTGCTTTTGGGGGGGGGGGGAGTGCGTGTCGACCAATGCTGAATTATGCCTCTGCAGTGCTGCTTGCTCAGCTAAGTCTAAAATGTTCGGAGCGCACCCCTCCCCCACACCCCACCACGCCAAAAAAACAGAGTATATATCGGGCAGCACAGCAAGACCTCCGAGTACTTGATTCAACCCCAAATTTTGCTGTAAATGAACGCCCCGCGTCATATCAAGATCAAGATAAGGTCCTTGAATGCCTGATTCAACCTCATGTTATGCGGTAATAGCCACGTCGGTGCGATGTCATATTCCACAAATTTGATGTGCCCTCCAAATTGTTTTCGTAACGCGACGCGCCTGGCACAGACATTACAGCAGCTGACGCACCACCAGTAGCACATGTGCCCGCGACAAACCGTCACACCAATAACTGGCAATTTAACGCCGAGTCTGTACAAACATGGTTTCACAGGGAACTTCATCGTTTCGATGTTATTTTGGCTGCTGGTCTACCGGCACCGTACCCGCGCAGTACCCGGTACAGGCGCAGTACCCGGTACGGGCGCAGTACCCGGTACAGGCGTACCCGCGCAGTACCCACGCCGTACACCGTACCCGCGCAGTACACCGTATCCGCGCAGTACCCGGTACAGGCGCAGTAGCCTGCATATATGTACTGCTCTGGCCACCCCCGGTACCCGCGCCCAGGCATGCCTGAGGTAGCCTGTCGGACAGCTTAGGAGCTTAGGAGCACTAAATGTGAATGGTGTATGTAAGGGAATACTTATCCTTTGCTGAGTATGCAGGATTTTGACTTCAGAGCAGGTGTGATGTTTTATGTCTGCTAAATATGTTACGTATTGAATTGGTTCATGGACCATATTTGTGACCTTCTGGACGTTGATGCCATTTGACAACACCATTTGACAGCCAAATGAGTCGAGTTGACCGCTCCGCCACTGCGTTAATTAGCAGGAGCGTTCAGCAAGACTAGCCACTGTGCCTCCTGTCAATACAGAATAGTCGGGTGAGGTCACACCGCCACCGGTCACACCGCCACCGGTCATCCACCGGTCACACCGCCACGGACCAACTGGCCGTACGGCAGGTGGTCTTCAGCCACGCGCCCAGAAGTCACTCCACGCTCAGTTAGGCGGTGGCCCAGCAACGGCGTCGTCGACGTCACAAGGCGCCGACAGTGGTCGCCGGGGTTGTGCCGAGGCCGCTAATTGGCTGGACACAGCATTCCGACTCTGTCCGGAGTGGACGCCTCAGAGCAGTGAGCTCGCCCGACAGCTATGAGCAGGGTCATTAGTAGCGGCCGCTTTTTGCGCGTGACCCGGCTTTTGTCATCGTGCACGCTCCCGCGCGCGGCCATGATGAATGCCCACATTGAGTTGCCACTGACTGAAGCCCGGCCGGCAAAAACGCTCATCAGACGGTTGCTATTGTCCATCAGGCATCATGTGTGCGCCGGGATCTGGACGGGTTACGCCTGACGCGTTCTGCGCGCGCCTGAAGCCGGCGCAGGTCGGCTCGGTGACGATGTCGGTGTTGACGACGCTCGCCCGGCCTCGTGCTTGGCTGTGACCGTGGCAGTACGCACAGGCTCGCTGTGACAGGGCGCGAGAGATGCCGGTTTTTCCCGCCGCTCCCTGATGCCACTATCCAGGTCATCGGTACGATTGGGCCGCCACGCCCATTCGGAGCCGACCAAACAGTCTGCCCTGTGTACTACCTCGCAAGGTCTAAAGACTAAGCCGACCAAACAGTCTGCCCTGTGTACTACCTCGCAAGGTCTAAAGACTAAGCTGACCAAACAGTCTGCCCTGTGTACTACCTCGCAAGGTCTAAAGACTAAGCCGACCAAACAGTCTGCCCTGTGTACTACCTCGCAAGGTCTAAAGACTAAGCCGACCAAACAGTCTGCCCTGTGTACTACCTCCTGTGTACCTGTGTACCACCATTCGGAGCCGACCAAACAGTCTGCCCTGTGTACTACCTCGCAAGTCAGCCAGCTCGGCTGCTTTTAGTTAAATGGAAACACAAGCACTTGGGGCTCCATGTGATGCTGCATTACATGCGACAGCGCGTGTATTTGTAGAGCAATGGGAAAACCTTACCCTCATCTGAGCGTGGGATAACTCTTGACTTTGTGGGCCATAAAGGGCTGACAACAGCCGTGGGCTTCGGCAGATGTTTTATATAGTGGGATTGGCGGGGGGGGAGATTTTAGTCGATTTTTAGCATGCAACGCCATAGGCACAACGCTACTCTTCACCAAGTATAAAGTGATGCGTCCCTCATCATGACGATGTCCATGATTATAGCTTAAATGTGCAAATGCACCGGCCATTGATATATTCAATTCTGACTGGTGCAAGACCTCATCTAACAAAATTGACTGAGTGGAAGAGGGGGCGCTATAATTGACTCCAATTTGGTAAAATATCATCCTTTTTAGCTGCCCAACCACCAGTAATGCTTAAGCAACGGGATACGCAGCTCGTCGGGAGGTTGGATCATGGATGGGATGCAGCCCCTCAGCTTCCATGCTAGAGGAGGCCATGAACTGGTGGCATCATTCCTTATAATGTCCGTCAATTGTGTGTGTAGCAGCCAACAGGCCAAGTAGACCCTGGCAATATGATTAAGTCTAACAGAAGCCATGGCCCTTCTGGGAGCAATTTGCTCACTGTTTCAGCAGTCCAACTTCAAAATCGTTTCTGTGGCATACACATGATGTGCCATCTGCCTCCATTCCCCAATATTAGAGTGTCTGCACTAAGATCCTGCAAATGTCAGAACCTTCATTTCGTAGAAGTGGCTCCTACCTTGTGCTTCATTTATCATGGACCACTTTCACCATCAGGCTAATGAATCATTTCTGAAATACAACTGATGCTCCAGTGAGTTCATGAGGTGTTGAAGGATCACTTGTGAACGCTGATGCTCCATCCGCGAGTGCACAGCTCAATGTTCATACCCATTGTTCGGCTTACTCGTCGTTTAGGCTGAAACTGATACGATCAGGCACCCAGCCAGCAGTTTCTCAAAGGGAAGGGGTAGCCGGAGTGATGGAAGAGGGAGCAGGCTTTGGGACGGGCATCCGCCAAGGAGAAAATATAACAAATCGACTGAGGGCTGGGGAGGGAAGTGACAATATGCCCTTTGTCAAGACCTCCGCCTCCCTCGTGGCTGCACTAATTGACACTATTTATGCAATGTAAACCAAGGTATATTCCCTGCCATGAGAGGTTCTTGTGTGCGCTGGCTTTTTCTTTTCGAATATCGCGACCTTCGAAACTTGCTAAGCTAGAGACCGATTTTTCAGCTGTCTAAACATTATTTTTTAGAACTTACTAAATGGTAAAGATAAAGAAACCAAGAATGTTTACGGTATTTTCCATCAACTTTGCGCTGGCTTTTCTTGAAAATCCTTATTGCACTGCCCTGACAGTCTGTCCTTTATGCTTCAATGTGACATTCAGCTCCAAAGTATGTAATCGAGTCTAACTTATTGATGCTAAATCATGATTGTGTCAGCGACCGTGCAATAATTTAACTACGCGTGACACGGTTAGTCTACCCGTGGCCACGAATGCAGCACAGTTTGCTGGTTAACCTGACCGAACTCATCACCAAATAGCGCTGATGTAAATTACACAAATATCAACATGTGGGACTAAACGGTTGATGGCCTTCCCCTCCCTCATTTGTTTTTGTCTCGCAGTATCTTGCGGACGAGTAGCACTACCTTTTTGCTGCCTTTCGACTATATGCAGATGAGCATGGAGCGCTTGCTTTGACAGCTAAAATTAAATATTCGTCCGCTAACTTTGACCATGATGGTCCGTCAAAATCAGCAGGCTGCTGACGCTGTCAGGCGGGTCAACGGCGGCGGCCGGCGGTCAGGACCCCATGTCGACCGGCCGACGGTCAGGACTCCATGTCTACCGGCCGGCGGTCAGGACCCATGTCGACCGGCTGGCGGTCAGGTCCCATGTCGACCGGCCGGCGGTCAGGACTCCATGTTGACCGGCCGGCGGTCTGGACCCCATGTCGACCCGCTCCTGCCAGGTGTATGGTGGTCACTGCCGCTCCTGCCAGGTGTAGGGTGGTCACTGCCGCTCCTGCCAGGTGTAGGGTGGTCACTGCCGCTCCTGCCAGGTGTAGGGTGGTCACTGCCGCTCCTGCCGGGTGTAGGGTGGTCACTGCCGCTCCTGCCGGGTGTAGGGTGGTCACTGCCGCTCCTGCCAGGTGTAGGGTGGTCACTGCCGCTCCTGCCGGGTGTAGGGTGGTCACTGCCGCTCCTGCCAGGTGTAGGGTGGTCACTGCCGCTCCTGCCAGGTGTAGGGTGGTCACTGCCGCTCCTGCCAGGTGTAGGGTGGTCACTGCCGCTCCTGCCAGGTGTAGGGTGGTCACTGCCGCTCCTGCCGGGTGTAGGGTGGTTACTGCCGCTCCTGCCAAGTGTAGGGTGGTCACTGCCGCTCCTGCTAGGTGTAGGGTGGTCACTGCCGCTCCTGCCGGGTGTAGGGTGGTCACTGCCGCTCCTGCCAGGTGTATGGTGGTCACTGCCGCTCCTGCCGGGTGTAGGGTGGTCACTGCCGCTCCTGCCAGGTGTAGGGTGGTCACTGCCGCTCCTGCCGGGTGTAGGGTAGTCACTGCCGCTCCTGCCGGGTGTAGGGTAGTCACTACCCGTCGAACAGACATAACATCGTCTGCCTAGGGGCATCTGATAACCCTCATGTATGCATCAGCTGCTGAAAACCCTGCTGGTGGATGGGATGACTGGAAAGATGAATGCGGAACGATCTTCATGCTGTGACACTGACTCAGTTAGACGTAGGCAGACATGACGAAAATCAAGTAATCAAGTAATCAAGTAATCCAGTAATCCAGTAATCCAGTACCTACTGCCCGGATAGGCTTAACTTTGTGAGGCTGCAATGTGCAACGTGGGACACAAGCAGTTCCATTCCATCCTACCTACCGTTCCGTTCCACCGTTCCATTCCTACCTATGGATATCATCTTTCCACCGTTCCTACCTACCCACCGTTCCATCTTGTGCCAGCTGATGCAACTGACCTCATAATCGCATGATATGAACAGCAAGGCTTCGTTGAAATCAATCAAATAGCTCCTGAATTATAGGTTTCTTCCAATTCAAGCCGCACCAAGGTACTACAATTCCCTCAGGTGGCTTCGATTAACACATACTTACAAAAAATGGGTCTCTCCAGACTTCAGACATGGAAGTTGAACACCTGAGCCATCTTTCAACTAAATGTATTTCAGAGTTTTGGAATAAGGAATAAATATTAAGACCGAGGGAGTTTGTTAAGAACACGTCGGCATTTGGCAGCCTGTTCATGTTTGCCAAATATCGACTGGTTTCCCCCGTTTGTTCTCACCCCCTCTCTGAAAGTCGGCTGGATTCATCAGTGAGTAGCAGTGGCACGTCTATGAATTTCAATGCACTTCACACGATCTCGTTCTCTTCATGTCTAGTGCATCGATCAACACCGATAAGTCAAGTTACGTTCATGTAATTATGTGGTTTGCGATGTCTGAAATACAACAATCATGTTGTGTTTCAAAGCAGTTGCTTTGCAATTGCTTTCCCTGACCAGCCAAAGCAACAGCAGAAGATCGCACTTGACCCTATTTTAACATTATATGAGATACATAATTTGAGGTGTATTTCTGGCCTGCATTAAACCTGAGTCAGTCATGAGTCAAGAAGCCCGTAAACCAACTTCCGTACATGTTCATGAGCGAAAACACGTGTAAGCTATTGGCGGATCCAAGGGAGGGGAGGCAACTGGGGGCATGTGCCCTCCCATGGAGATGTGGCGCCCTGTGACAGGAAAAAAGCAACCTTCCAAGACGCCCGAGTGACGCCCGCTCAACGAATGCTTAAGCCGATTGCGCCCCTCTGAGCAGACAAGGCTACCCTGCAGAACACTCGAGTGCACCTCCCGCCACAATGTTTTCCTCAGTCAGTGGTGCCCCTCCGGAGAAGTGGCGTCACTATAGGTAAGAGCTCTCCATCAAAATTACCGCCTATGATGCAAACATGCTGTGGATGATGCAAGCGTTGCATCTAAAAATACTGACACATTTTCCGATGATATCGCTTGTCACCTTTAATTTAAGATCGAGGTTCAACAAATTTCCATGTGGATGTAATCTGATTCCGGGTACCGAACGCAATTTAAATCCAGAGTTGGTGACTGACAGCGTCGTTTCAGGTTCCCTACTTGCACGTGCCTGATGAAAGTTATATTACGACATTCCTGTTGAAACGTAACCAGAGGGATCTCTCCGTACCAGTGTCTCGCATTGTCAGAACTACTGCTATTCACTATCCTGTGTGAGAGCATTGCAGCGACCACTTCCATAGTAGTGCAACACATATTCTGATTCAATAAACACTAAGTCCAGCTCACACTCGCGCCTATTATCAGCACCGGATAGCGGACTGAACCATTGGCACTTTACGTGAGGACAAATGACATGGTTGACAATATATGGCCTGATAATCAGATTATGTCCAACAATTTTTTCCTATCAGCCTCTTTTACGGGCTTGATAGCTTAAGTGTCACACCGAAGCCTCCACTTGTATTTTTGTTCTCGACAATACTGCTTGTTTGAACGTGCTGCACGAACTTAAGCGTGAGATCTTGGTACAACATTTTTCCTGGCCATTTGAAGCCATTAATTTTGAGCGTTCCAAGACCAATTAAACGGCCATATTGTCGAAAGATTTACCGATAAGATCTTCTCCGGTGGCCGTCCCAGACAGGCACGCAACAACTATCCTTCCTGTTGGCTTTAAATTAAAACAGACTAACGAGAATGGAAGTGGCCAACGGCCGAGACGTTCAATATATCGGGTATGCTTTTGAGGTAATAAACTTTTACTTTTTCATGAGTAAGGTGAAGGCCAAAAGTCCGTTCTAATCCAGAGAATATCCATCGAAGTGTTCTCCAGCCACTCTTACAAACAATGAGCAATGACTTTCAGCTGGTCGTCGTCGGCAGACATGGCTTGAATTTGCCGAGCGTGGTTTCACCGCCGGCACTGTGGCACTTCAGCAGACTTTGCTGGTGCTGACTGACATTTCATTGGAGTCTGATGGCATCAGCGGCCGGCAAACTGCCTATAGGAGAGCGAACAAATTACAAGCTCGTAAACCCAGTTATTCATTGTTTATTTCCCACCTGACTTTTATTAAAACATATTTGAATCCGTCTCCTACAAAAGGCACACCAGTCAAGCGCTGCCGTGTAATTACGCCTCGTTTGTTGTTAGGGTTTCGGCAGTTGAAGAATCCCGGGTTAATGAGAAAATGTGACTAATTACATGCTGGGCGCGGCGGGTCGTGGCGGCCGCCGTTGGTTCGCAGGCGCCCTCGGGCGGCGCGCGTCTGACCTGCCCCCGCCGACCATCCATCATTGTCGGCTGCGCCGGCGAGCCGCCTCCGTGCCGCTCTGCCCCTGGCGCCAGACAAACATCGATGGCTCGACGCGGCTTCCTCACGTGGTGTTCTGCGGCCACCTCAGCACCGGCAGTGCACCTCTGGTATCACTGTGTCGGCATGCAGACCTAGCCTACCCTAGAGCACTGTCCTTGCAGTGCATGGTACTGAACTGAGTCAACGCAATGGTTACATAGCCAATGATAAAAGCTGGGGTGCAGTACATACAAGTAAGCACGTACTAAAAGCTAAATAATGCAGTAGGCACTTAGCTGTAGTATGACTAGTCAGTGCCCAGGCATGCACGGACCCGTCGAATCCTGCAACAGAAAGCATACGCTTTCATTACATTTGCTGATGACAGCAATGGGGCAACACACATTGGACCGCTCTTAAATGTGTTCAGACGGAGCTTTTAAGGGGCGCAATGATGACTATTTGTGTTCAAGCAGCACTTCAGATCTTGAAATCAGTCAAAAATGAAGGAGGTTCTTGTACTTACCTGCACGCACAGCTATTCCACTGGGTAAAGTTTATGCATACTTGATTTGGGACATGGTTTTAGCTACCCCACCGTTTCATCCATACGTCTGCCACTACCTACAGGTCAGGTCCTGCATAGCTGAGCTCCTTTACACCTCCAATTAGAGGCTGAATGAGATAGCAATCGTGAAAAATGTTATATACAATGTAATTCGTTCGTTCCCAAAGTCCGTACAATGTTTTGAATCACCAAAACTGCAACGTTTCCAGTGACCTCTAAGTCAACAAAGTAATTCACCTTCGACAATATGTTCCAAGCTGTCGACCGCCGTCCGAATACACCCAATCGGTCTATTGGTTGCAAAGTTACAAGGGGCGCAAAAAGCTCCCCTCCAAAGTGGCTCGAGCTACAGAGCATACGCCAGTAGGGACTGTTGGGTTAGAGCTGCAACCATAGTCTGGAATATGCCAGAATTATGTTCTGTAAGCGGTCTCGACACTACGAATAGCATGATCACAAAAACATTGTTATACTGGTTATATTCTTGTCTTTAATCTTCACTGCCACGGTTCCCCCAAATAAAAAGTCGCATGATTCAAATCCAAGTTGGTCCATCCTTCTTACCGACATGACCGTGTCTCCTACTGATGCGATGTTGCCCCTATGCACCCTCCCCCTCACCTGAGTCTTGCTGTCCGGCAATTCCTACACTGCCGTCTCAATCGTCTCTCAATCCGGCCAAGTATTCGCAAGGCGCTTTTTGGTGTTGCGGCTCTTGTGATCTTCTCCTGTGATCTTCTCCCAGTAATTAAACCGTCCAGTGTCGCTGTGTACGTCCACATCCCTGGTGACTCCACCCAATCGAAGCTTCAGCCATGAATTCAGCAAGCACTGGCATGGTACAGCATTATACAGATTAGGCGTCGACACATGGGAAGGCCCTCTGCAGTGGAGCCAACAGCAGCGCCCGTCTCGGGTCTGTGGCGGTCCAGCCGCCCGTCAGCGTCCATCGTTCAGGGCGGCCGGCCGGCCGAGCCGGCGTGCGCGCTGGCCGCTGGTGCCGGCGGCGTCGGCGCCGAGGCGGCCCTCCCACCCGGTGAAGGATCACCGACAACGGCGGCCGCCCCTCCTCCCGCGGCGACCCCCGCCGCCCTCAAAGTGGGGCCGACTCTTGGGCTCACACCTCCACCCGGCCATTACCAATTCAAATAGTGTAGCACTTACGGCGCCGGCACGGGCTCTTGTTGCCCTGGCCCCCCGTCCGCTCTGCTCGCCGCCGCAGCCAGATCCACTGGGAGACAGCTGAGCGTGTCGGCACCGAGCGGCATGTCGATGTTTATGGGCCTCCGGGCCGGTACTGTGCCGGCAGTACGAGCGACTGATTCGCTGTACGCTGTGTCACGCCAGGCTGTAGTGTGCCGGCGGGACACTGTGTCACGCCAGGCTGTAGTGAGCCGGCGGTATGGTGTGTTACGCCAGGCTGTAGTGTGCGGGCGGGACACTGTGTCACGCCAGGCTGTAGTGTGCCGGCGGTATGGTGTGTTACGCCAGGCTGTAGTGTGTGGGCGGGACACTGTGTCACGCCAGGCTGTAGTGTGCCGGCGGTATGCTGTGTCACGCCAGGCTGTAGTGTGCGGGCGGGACACTGTGTCACGCCAGGCTGTAGTGTGCCGGCGGTATGGTGTGTTACGCCAGGCTGTAGTGTGCGGGCGGTACACTGTGCCACATCAGGCTGTAGTGTGCCGGCGGTACGCTGTGTCACGCCAGGCTGTAGTGTGTGGGCGGGACACTGTGTCACGCCAGGCTGTAGTGTGCCGGCGGTACACTGTGTCACGCCAGGCTGTAGTGTGCGAAGCCGAGCTCGGGCTGGAAGGCCGGGCAGCGGATAAGCGGCAGGCTTGAGCTGGGTGCTCTGGACGGCCAACACTCGGGGCCGGGCTTGGGCTGGAAGGGCGAGCGGACGGGCGGACGGGCGGACGATCGGACGGGCGGACGGGCGGATGGGCGGGCTGTGGACTCAGCACCTGGTGGTGCTGCCGGTGCCGTCTCACCTGCGGCCCCTATAGCGGCGCTGGCCGGCCGGCGCCACCTGCCAGCGCCGGCCGGCTCGCCACACCGGCGTCCACCTGGTACGGCTGCTGCTGCTCACCTGACCCCTATGACATAGCTCACCTGGCCGACCGGTCACTCACCTGCCGTCCCGCTCCACTGGAAAATACACCGTGTGCCGTGGCGTATTCTACCAACCCATGCTAATTCCTGTTCCGGAGCCGGACATGTACTGCAGAGAGCAGTGTTGATCCGCCGAGTGGTCTCGCTGGTACCGGGACATGTGAGTCGGTTGTCCCCCTCCCCCACGAACAGAGGCGGATCTAGCGATGGAGGCTTTAACGCTGTCTTCTTCCTGTTGGAATGTGTTCATTTTGTCACGAAGTAACGGGGAAAAAGTCTGGCACTGCCAGCGAAAATACGGCATAATATTAGCACTATTAATATGCAATCGGCCTATTGTGCCAGCTTCATGAAGCTTTTATTAGGTTTACAAGATGAAAGTGCAGCCAACACACGAATACATGTACAGTTTACTCTTTGATTGTAGTATATATTTTATTTGTGTACCTTGAGTCACTTCTCACTTGCAGATTTTTAATGCTTCCGGTGCCCATGCAGCCCGGTTTTGGCGCCTCGTCACACGCCCTCCTCTGGCTGGAGTGCTGGGCGCGTGCCTGTCAGTGGGTGCCGCGGCGCTCGGCGGTCTGCACGCTCTGTGTGCGCCGCTGGCGCGGAGGGGGTCTGCACGCTCTGTGTGCCCTGCTGGCGCGGAGGCCGCCGGCTGTGCCGTGCTCCAATTTGCCGGACGGCCATTTTGACGCGTGGACGCGCCTCGCTTACAAATGGCACGACCCTCCCACCGTCATTTGTTCGTATCAGAAGCTGGACGCGTCTGAATATGGATGACACTACTGGAAACAGGCACAAAGTGATGCTTCGGAAGGAAAACACCGTTCGCGCGTCTCAGAAGTTGTTAGGGATGGCCACCAGATTAATAACAGAGCACATCTGCCACGAGCATTTAACCGTATTGGCTCCGAAGCGCAGTTCGCTCGGTTCGGAACGGTAACACTCTGAAGCCGCTCGTGATACGAGGCCACGAAATCCAGGCTCGGCGGGCACGGAACGTCACGACGATGACCACCGAACTCCGAGACCTGGCCCTTCCGGCGACGGTGAGGTGCACCCACACACGTGCACTCGGCGGCATGTGTGTGCCGCGGGGCGCGGCAACAGGCGCTGCCGCTGTCGGCTGTCGCACGGACCACCCAGCTCACTGACCGGGCCGACGGAACGCGTGCCGTGGCACGATCGGGTCGGCGTGCGGCGACCGCGTCGGCGGCGGAATCTGCCGCTAATTAGCCGACTGTGCGGCGGCGGTGTTTACACGTGGCCCACGCTGGTGCAGAGCCATTGTCAGCGCTAACGAGAGGCCAGCGCGGCCGGCGTGTTTGCTCTACAATTACGCGTCACTGACCGTCTCGTTACACGGCGAGGCATTCAGTAGCGTGCGATAAATCATGGCGCATCGACGGCCGCTCGCTCTGCTCGCGCTCTTGTTTACGTACCTTCTCCGGTTATATGGAGCCGGTCGGCTCCATTACGGACTGCGGCGCCGTCGGCAGCGCCGGCTCCAGCTCGACCGGCCGCCGCAAATGAGATGGGACAATTTGTTTAGGAGCGGACGTCGGATGCCGCGAATAGCGCGGATGGCGCGGCGCGGCCGGGCGAACATCGCCGCACCGCACGCCTCGCAGCTATGCGCCGCCGCCGCCGATTCAAACCGAGCGTCGCCGCCCGCCCCACTGGTTTCTGGAGCTGGCTCGTGAGGCCTGTCGATGCCTTCGGCTCGCAGGTGTAACGCGTTGTTTTCTGTGTGCGCCCGACTGGCGTCCGTGTTGGCGGCCACACCTGGCCGTGGGCCGTGGGCCGAGTCGCCTGGACTGCGCTGCTTCCAGGAACGCGGGAGAATCCAAAGAAGTGCGGTGGTAGCACGTTTTAATCGATTGATTTCGTGCATTGCTCGTGAGGTTGACGGCTGAGACTTCACAGACACTGGATCATGGCCCCCTGCTCCTACGCCCATAGTTGCTCGTTGTGTTGTGCGCTGTCCTGTCTGCTGTGTGCTGCTTCACCTGCTGTGTGTTGTTCCGCTTGGAATGTGCTGTTCCGCGTAAGGTGTACCTACTCCTCCGTTGGTATTCTAATGCAGGCAGTACCTTGTGTGTCCTTTGTTGACGATGCTCTCGGCCGTCGCACCGTGCTGTGTTCTGCATTTTACTTAGGTTGTCTGACACCTGGAGCGGAGCCAATTTTTTTTTCAGGAGACGAGATTGTTTTTGCCGTGGTGGAGTTTCTTTTCGGTAGACTTGGCCACGTCATCCTTCTACGCGACACCACTGTGACGCTGCTGTGTGCTGTGTCTGACATTGGTTTGTGCTGTGTCTGACATTGGTTTGTGCCGTGACGCTGCTGTGTGCTGTGCCTGACATTGGTTTGTGCCGTGACGCTGCTGTGTGCTGTGTCTGACATTGGTTTGTGCCGTGACGCTGCTGTGTGCTGTGTCTGACATTGGTTTGTGCCGTGACGCTGCTGTGTGCTGTGTCTGACATTGGTTTGTGCCGTGACGCTGCTGTGTGCTGTGTCTGACATTGGTTTGTGCCGAATTTCCTTGATTACTGTATGAGACACTACTTCGTGGAGGTTTTCGTTCGGTTTTGCGCTGTGGCGTGGCGACGAATAACACTGCCGCGAGGCTGGTGGAACTCCTGCAGTGTACTGTATACCGGTTTGCGCTGCGGTGTCGTTTGCACTGACCGGCCGTGACTAACAAAGCCATGCTTCCACAGCTCGGATGGCGCACTTCCCGTCGCACCTGCACTCGATGATGCCAGGCGGCTCGTGGTACTCGCCGCTGACGGCGCGCTCCGTTCAGAACCCCATCATCCCCACCTCCACGCCGCACCTCTTCTCCTTCCCGCCCACGCCGCCTAAAGACGCCGCCGCCGAGGCGGTCTCGTCTGGCGCCGGCGCCGCCGACTACACCCAGCAGCAGCAGCAGCAGCAGCAGCAGCAGCAACAACAGCAGCAGCAGCAACAACAACAGCAACAGCAGCAGCCGCCGCAGCAGCAAGCACACCACCAGCCGCCGCAGCAGCACCAGCTGCAGCACCAGCTGCACCAGCAGCTGCCCACCTCCGAGGCGCTCGACATCAAGCCCGTGCTGAGCGTGGTGTCGTCCAAGCCGCGCGAAGGTACGCCGGTGCAGAGCCAGTCGCCGCCGTTCGCATCCGTCTACTCGCAGGCGGGCGCGCCGGCCTCCGGCGAGCTGCTGCCGGCCGCCGGCTACGCGTCCCCCTACTCAGTGCCGTTCGCCGGCCAGAAGGCGGCCATGTCTCCGCCGCGACCCAAGCAGAAGTCCCGATCGTCGGCCGGTAAGCTCAGGCATTGCGATGCCGGTGGCGGTCTTCCCTACGGTGGCTGGCGCTGCTGGTGATGGCGATGGTCCTTGGCTGATAATCTCGGTGGTGGTGGTGATGGTCTCTCGTATGATGCCGGTAGCGGTCTTCCCTGCGGTGGCTGGCTGCTGGTGATGGTGATGGTTCTTGGCTGATGATCTCCTTCTCGGTGGTGGTGGTGGTGGTCTCTCGTCTGATGGCGGTGGCGGTCTTCCTTATGGTGGCTGGCTGCTGGTGATGGTGATGGTCCTTGGCTGATGATCTCCTTATCGGTGGTGGTGGTGGTCTCTCGTCTGATGGCGGTGGCGGATTTGGTGATATCCGAGCAGATGACGAGGTGCTGCCTCTGGTGACGGCATCCTTGCCAGGATAGGGAAGAAAAGAGTGGCGTGGAGGGAGGAGGGTTAGCCCAGCTGGTGGTGGTTATTTTTGCATAGCTCTGCCGGTGGTGAGATATTTATCGGACCGATGAGGTACATCCTGCGACGGTGTCGGAGGCTGGTTGGCTGGCAGTGAGTCTCGCATGTCGGTGGCGGTTGATGGTGGCGGTTGATGGTGGCTGGTGTCGGCGGCTCGCGATGGTAGCGATAGCCGAGCCAGCGGCGACGTCTCGCACCACCTGGCGTCGACAGCGCCGCCTCGCCGGCCCACACGCCGTGTCCGTTCGCTCGGAACCGTCGCCATCGGTGCCATCTGACAGCGACGTCGGCGCGCCGCGATCGCCTCGCGTGCGTCGCACTCGCCGCGCGGCTTCACGCTCTGACGACGACTTCACGCATCGGTGCTCGGCACGTCGTCCGAAACAATCAATAGACCATTCGCTGTGGTCCGAGTCTTTTTGCTGTAATCGGCTGTCATAAATAGTGGAGACGGTGCGTCGGATCGACGTGCCGTCGCCGATATCAGATGCCGCTGCCGGATTGGGACGATTAGTCGCGGTCGCCTGACCGTTCGGCGTGACCCGTCGCAAAATTAGCGATGGCATCTCGAACGCCTCTCCATTCGTCTTTGGCGCGACTTTAATTACGTGCGGCGGGCGCGTTTGCATGCCTCATGATGTCTGATTTATCTTCGCCGGCGAAACAACCGCATTTCCCGCGACGGCGAGACGAACCGCGCCCAGATGCGGCGCGCGCCGCAAAAAGCGCCGCACTAGCCTCGCTACAAAAATGTTATTTCCGTCCCGATAACGCGGCTCGTCAATCATAATTAGCGGCGCGGCAGTGATTTTGGCGCGGGCGGCGCGCCCTCTCGGCGGCGCCGGAATGTGTGCGTCGCGGCGAATCTGCCGCCCTGGTCGCCGTAACTCACCGACCGGGTCGGCGGATTGCCGGGCCACGCCGCTCCCGGCCGTCCGCTGCTGAGGCCAGCCGGACTCGCCGGCACTGCTGCTGTCTCGCATGGTGTGTGGCCAGCTTTGGCGGCCCCTGTCAGGAGCGTGTTCAACACTGGTGAACATACTTCACTTTTGCGGTTGCCAAAAGGTTCGGTCCTGAGTAAAACCAGATATTAGCAAATTTGCGTGGTTTTGCCATTCTCTCTCGCCAGACCGATGAAATTTCCCGGCAGCGGTGTTCGGCTGATGTTCAGCGGGTATTCAGTTGGTGTTCAGCCGGTATTCCGCTGGTGTTCAGCCGGTATTCCGCTGGTGCGGCCGCGATCCGCAGCATGCTGGACTACCACAGGAACGCAGGTGCAGGTCAGCGAGGCGAGGCTCGGCTGGCAACAGCTACACCGCCCGGACAGGATTTTACGACGCGAAAATTAGGTCTGCAGTGTGGGCCGATGGCTGCGCGAGGCAAGAGCGGGACCTCAATTGCTAGTCGGCATGTCGGACGACCACAGTGCCCGCTGCACTGACGCTACTTAGCTGATTACCAGACTCAGCCAACGCACCAAGGTGCAACTAGTCGGGGTCATGGTCGGGACTCTGGTCGGGGCTCTGGTCGGTTTACGGCCGCTGCGGTTGACCGTGGTGCCGGACGGCGCTGTTTGCGATTGTACGAATGTCCGTTGACAGCATTACGCCCTCGCAATGTTCTCGTATCGATCGGCCCAGCGCGTAGTACAAGCGCCCCGAGCGGATGACGTCACTTGTGGGTGCAGCTTGTGCTGAGTAGGGGCGGATCCAGGAATTATCTTGCGGGGGCAGAGGGCACTCTTTTGCATGGGGCGCCATTTCATCGGGGAGACGTCACTGCGAAAGATCCCGGAGGGGAGTTTTCAGTTGAAAACTCGTTGCCGGAGGAGGGGAATCGCACTCGAAGATACCGAAGGAGCTCCTTTTCCTCTCAAGGGGCGCCTGTTTCTCTGAGATCCGAAACAGCCATTGAGCGTGGTGGAGAAGGTGATGGGGGTGCACTCAAACCTCTCCGGAGGGCACCTTTTCGGTCAGATGAGCGCCGCCACCTTTCCATGAGGATTGGCACATAACTCCACTGCCCGCTGTATCCGTCCCTGATGTTGAGGGCCGTTTATTGCGACCGTCGATCACTGCCGCCGCCTTACACTGATTGGCATCCGTTCCAGAGGGTCGCGAATGCGTCAACTGCGGGGCCACCTCTACTCCGCTGTGGCGGAGAGACGGCAACGGCCACTACCTCTGCAACGCCTGCGGCCTCTACTACAAGATGAACGGCCAGAACCGGCCGCTGACCAAGCCGAAGCAGCGCATGGTGAGTGGTCGTCTCACACAGCCTTGCAAAACATTTTATCGCCGACTCATCAGGAGTTTCTCTAGCACCCACAGACGCCGTACATTACACTAAACAAGCTGACAGGGTGCTATGCCATTACATACTTTAGTGATAGTCTTTGGTGTGCAATTATCGATGGTCACGATGGCTCCTTTCCACGCGAGGGGGCTACTTACGAAGCCATCGAAACGAGAGCAAGGCGCGATTACGGAGGTCCGTGAGATAGCCTTATAAACGTCCCTTGCACGGTTCACGACTTAACTGGCGGGTTTTATAAGCGTCTCATGCCCAGCGAACATCAGGAGCGGGCGGGCTGCGCGGCGGTGTGATCGGCGCCAGTGGAATTGGCGGCTCCGGCGCTGCATTTTACACATAGCTCCGAGTCGTTTTTCTCGCCGCTACCCAGGGCCCGATAATAAAGCCATACCCCAATAGGATATTAGCCCATGATATATGAAAACGTAATTAACGGTGCGGCCCGGCCGGCCGCAATAAACGCTCGATTCATACAATAATTCGTGGCGGGCGCCTTCCGCGTCCAATCGGCTAGGAGGCGGCTGGCTCGTGAGAGCCGGCGACGGCTGACAGCTCACGTGCACGTTGACTGTAGGCCAGACTGGTGTCAAGCAACGGCTCGTGCCCCGCGCCCGAACTGCAGTACTTCCGCAGAGTGTTTGGCCACGGATTTAATGATGTGGTTCTGCCAGTTGGCTTCGGTGGAGGCACGTGGGGCGGGTGCCTCGTCCAGTGGCCAGCGGCACCCGCCGTCCAGAGTAGGGTGCAAGCCAGAAGGTGGGCGAGGAGCGGGGGTTCGCTTGGGGAGGACACGCGTCGTTTCCCCACACGCCACTGATCTGGGGGGCAGACGGTCGCGGGCAATGGTGATGTTATCTGCTGTGTACCCGGTTGTGTTAAGCCCGTCCGGCTGGCGCGGCCGCCGGTGGCCGGTAGTCGCCGGCAGACGCACCGCGCGTGTGATAGCATCGGACGCGCACAAGACAGATTCGAACCAATCTGGAGTGTCCGCCGTCCTGCCGGCGGCCGCCAGAAATGGAAGTATGATTTTGCGTTTTAGAAGTCATTAGGCTATTAGCGAGAGGCGATTGGACGAGGCGATAAGCTTGCGAGCCCAGGTAGAGGGCGTTCCTGCGGTCTCCGGTCGCGACCGTCACGTCGGGGCGGCGGCGGTGGTGGCGCGCCGGGGCGGCGGCGGCGGTGGCGCGCCGGGGCGGGGGCAGTGGTGACGCGCCGGGGCGGCGGCGGTGGTGGCGCGTCGGGGCGACGGCGATGGTGGCGCGCCGGGGCGGCGGCGGTGGTGGCGCGTCGGGGCGGCGGCCGTGGTGACGCGCCGGGGCGGCGGCCGTGGTGACGCGCCGGGGCGACGGCGGTGGTGGCGCGCCGGGGCGACGGCGGTGGTGACGTGCTGGCAGTGGTAGCGCGCCGGCTGCCGGTACAGCCGGTCGGCGCTGAGCCACCGCGTCCGCCGCCCCGCCTGCATGCAAAGTCGCGCTAATACAGCGGCGCTGAGTTACGCCGCCCGCCGTGGCTGAGGCACGGCCGTCGCGCCGACCGCTCCGTGCACAGAGCGAGCCGGGCCGAGCTAACAGAGCTCGAGACTGGACCCGACATCTTGCCGAGCAGTCTGAGACCCAGCGTGACTGAAACACGACCCGAGACACAGCCTGAATCAGGGCCTGAGAATCGGTCTGCGACCCTTCTGACACCTGGCGTGAACCCCCTGCGACACCTTCTGATAGCTGGTGTGAGCCCCTGCGACACGGTCTGATACCTGGCGTGAACCCCTGATACATGGCTGAGAGACAGTCGTGCTGATGAGATTCGCCAGGGTGCGGGCGACCCGTGCCGACCCGCCCTGGCTCTGAACGGACCCGTGCCGACCCGTCCCGGCTCTGAACGGACCCGTGCCGACCCGTCCCGGCTCTGACCGGACCCGTGCCGACCCGTCCCGGCCCTGACCGGACCCGTGCCGACCCGTCCCGGCTCTGACTGGACCCGTGCCGACCCGTCCCGGCTCTGACCGGACTGACCTCTGATCGCCCCGCTCACGGAGAGCTGGTGAGCGGAGCCGAACTGCACCAGCGGCCAGTGGTGGCCGATCAGGTTCTGAGCGTTGACGCAGGGACGACTAACCGTGGAAGCCGGCCGCGGGCCTCGTCGCCATCACCCTCTCCACCTAGCCTGGGTGCGCCCCTGCCGCTATATGTCGCTATCACCCTCTCCACATAGCCTGGGTGCGCTCCTGCCGCTATATGTCGCCATCACCCTCTCAACCTAGCCTGGGTGCGCTCCTGCCGCTATATGCTGCCATCGCCCTCTCCACCTAGCCTGGGTGCGCCCCTGCCGCTGTCTGTGGCCGTCTGCAGTAGCGAGGACGCCAGCAGCAATAGTTTGTCAACAGTAGCTGCTCTTGCAGCCGGGATGGGCAGTCGGTCTACCGCATTGGCGAAACAGTTGTCTCAGCAGTGCACAGTCGTGCTGTGTGGTTCGGTACAGTCGCCCGTCGCCCGGTGTGGTCCACTGAACCACACTGTGTACATCAGTGGACTACAGCGGTACAGCAGTGGTCCGGTGCCCCTGACTACAGCAGTACAGCAGTGGTCCGGTGTTCTGGACTGCAGCAGTACAGCAGTGGTCCGGTGTTCTGGACTGCAGCAGTACAGCAGTGGTCCGGTTTCCCGGGCTGCAGCGGTACAGCAGTGGTCCGACACCCCGGACAGATCCCACTGCAGTGCACTAGCACCAGCAGCACGCTTCAGACCGGCCCCGAGTCAGACAGCTCGGCCTTGACGAAGACAATTTATCCACCCGCTTCGCCGGTTTAATCTCCTTTATTTTATGTCCGATATAAATCCGTTCTCAACCTCCAGAAAGGAACGATCGGAAGGCTTCATAAATATTTACGGGGCCCGCCGGCCGGCCGGTGTCCACCTGTGTCGAGAATACCGCTCTGTGACGATGGTGCGTGCCGGGGCGGTGTCGCTACGCCTCCAGCCGCCGTCGGTCGGCAGTGAGCTGCAGAGGTGCAGAGATCTCTATTGGAGCCGTGCAGGCAACACCACAGTGGGAGTCCGGCTTAATATTCGTCATATTTCACCACACTGCGATTGTTTATGTCTGGTGATGCTCACGAGCGAAAAATGAACGCGCTTGCCTGTAGCATAACGTTCCGGAGATTTTAATTAAGCCGGCGCGTCGCCCCGACAGAGCTTGTGCAAACGCAGGCCGTGTGGCATTCCGGCTGAGCTGGTGGTGGTGCAGCAGCTGCAGCTGCAGGCCGGGTGGGGGCCGAGTGGGGGCGACTGGCTGCCGGCACACAGCACCCTCACCAGTCATCGCTGGCCCCCAGTCGTCCGGTGCGTGGGTGATCTGCACGGGGCCGAGATGGCTGACGGCGCCGGCAGGTGCTGCTGTGACGCCGCAGAGGTGGACGCCGCCGGCACCCGGCACGCATCACATGCGGGTCGACTGTCGTCCGGCACGGCCGGCACGCTCCACGGCCAGACCTTGGACACCTTAGCCGCGCAGCAAAAACGGCCGGCAAGAAGCCGCCGAGAGGCGACGCTACTCGTTCTCTCGGCTTCGCGTCGCATTGTGTTGGCTCGTTTGGCGGCTGCCGGCGGGCGGCGGCGGCGGCGGCCGCCGCCAGGGGTCACCACCGGCAAGGTCAGGCTGCCGGGCCGGCCGAGATGTCGCGCTCGGCCGCCGACAGGTCACCGGCCCTGTCGGGTGGACCGCCAGGGGTCACCAGCGACAAGGTCAGGCTGCCGGGCCGGCCGAGATGTCGCGCTCGGCCGCCGACAGGTCACCGGCCCTGTCGGGTGGACCGCCAGGGGTCACCAGCGACAAGGTCAGGCTGCCGGGCCGGCCGAGATGTCGCGCTCGGCCGCCGACAGGTCACCGGCCCTGTCGGGTGGACCGCCAGGGGTCACCAGCGACAAGGTCAGGCTGTCGGGCCGGCCGAGATGTCGCGCTCGGCCGCCGACAGGTCACCGGCCCTGTCGGGTGGACCGCCAGGGGTCACCAGCGACAAGGTCAGGCTGTCGGGCCGGCCGAGATGTCGCGCTCGGCCGCCGACAGGTCACCGGCCCTGTCGGGTGGACCGCCAGGGGTCACCAGCGACAAGGTCAGGCTGCCGGGCCGGCCGAGATGTCGCGCTCGGCCGCCGACAGGTCACCGGCCCTGTCGGGTGGACCGCCAGGGGTCACCAGCGACAAGGTCAGGCTGTCGGGCCGGCCGAGGTGACCCGCTCGGCTGCCGTCAGGTCACCAGATTCCGGCCGCTGGCCCGTGCCGCGGTCGCTGCTGGGCCGAGTTTTCGCCGGCCTGCCGTCGGCGCGGCCGGCAGCTCATTAGGAGCGTGGCCCGGTTTTCCCATGCCACGGCCGTGTTGCCGCTGCGCATGCTGGCACGTGACGCAGCCGTGCACGTGACCGCCGGGCCGCCCAGTCGGCCGGCCCGCGCGCACACGGCCAGCTGACGGAGGCGACGACGGTGCGCCGGGCCGGTGGTCGTCGGAAATGCCGCACGAGGCGCGCGAGCCGCGTGATACCCGCCACTGCAGCCGCGTGCCACTCGGAAATACCCGGCGGCCGAGTACAACTCCTTACTAGGCAGCGATAGCATGGACAGGAGGTGGCCTCTCTCTCGGAAATACCGCACCGGTCCGCCTGAACCGTCAGAGATTGACGCGAGGGCCACTGTGCCGCTGCCTAGCCGCTACACCGGTCCGCCGACAACTGGCCGTGCAGGGCATTGGCGCCTGCCAGGCCATGCACGGCAGGCGCCAAATGCACGAAATCAGAGCGCGAAATGTACGCGCTCGTAATTCATCAGGTCGGAGCTGCAGCACGGCCGGAGCTGCAGAACGGCCAGAGCTGCAGCACTGGCGGAGCTGCAGCACGGGCGGAGCTGTAGCACGGGCAGAGCTACAGCACGGGCGGAGCTGCAACAGTTGCAGCACGGGCGGAGCTGCAGCACGACGGGCGGAGCTGCAGCACGGGTGGAGCTGCAGCACGGGTGGAGTTCGCCCCTGAGTCGGTCGCTGGGATGTCCGCTAACGAGACGGCCGGCCACCGACGCGCCTTTTTCATGCCCCCGGGCGATGCTGGTCGTTTTATTACCATACCTCGGTCTTCAACTGTCCATCAGGTGTTTTTCCGTTGCCTAACCGGACGTTTTTGCGGCACGGCCTTTTTGCCGCCCCCTTGTAGCCGCCTGAATTGTAATTGTGTTTTTGTTTTGTCGTATTTTCAACAATAAGAGCAGTGGTATAATGGCGGACCAACCGGCGGGTGTGTGTCCTTGCATTCATCGCGCCTTCTGTGTGGTCGACAATGCCGTTTTTTTAGCCGCGCCATTATGTAACGATGCCATCTTTATGCGGCAACGGTTTCCCATTCTGGCCGCGCGTCGTCGTAATCGAATTTCACTTCGTCTGCTTTGGATCCTGCGCGGGGACCATTTGAATTTTTATTCGGATTCCAAGGAACACAGCCATTGTATGCTAAGCATCGCATCGGCGTGCATCGAAAGCCACTCGGAGGCGGCGACCCAGAATAAAACATGAGAGCGGCCACTACCCGACTTCAACGCGATCGCGCGCTTAATACGTATCAATCGGACTGGGCCGCGGCGAGTCGGCTGCCAGGCGCACGGCCGCAGCAGCCCACCAGCAAATTATGCATGGAATTATTCATGGAACTATTCACTATCCATAACCGGGTAGTTTATGTCGCACTCGGACGGCAGCAGCCGTGTGGGAGATCGGCTACCGAGCGGCGGACGCGAGACGTTGGCCCCTATTACCGTAATGCTGGTCTGATTGAATGGGGGACGGCGCTGCGGGAGCGGGCGGCTGTGGGCGGCGGGCGGCTGTGGGCGGCGGGCGGGCGGCTGTGGGCGGTGGGCAGCCAGCCGACCTGCGCTGTCACGCGCCAACAGCGGGATACACGGCGCCCCGGCCGGCCGGCACAAAGCCACCACGCGCCACAGATTGCCGCCACCAGCACGGCTTTTGTTTACCGGCCGATAGCCGTGTGGTGACGTCACACGAGGAGCTACAGGGCGCTGATGAGATAAATGCACGCGCTCGTAATTCATCAGCGCGTAACGAGACGGCACGACTAATGCAAGCCTCAGCCAAACAATAAATAGCCATCCACCTGTTTAATTAATCATGTCTGCGTTATTTAGGAATGCCGTCCCTGGTGCAAAACGTTAGGCGTGGCATTTATACATAATACAGGCGTGGAAGTGGGCGGCGTGATTAGCCCGGCTGATTGCTGGCTTACAGCTCGCGTCGAGGCCGACTGTTGAGGATTGATCCTGGTGTGTATCGATTGCGTCGGCCTTGTCACTGCCCTCTGGCGCGCGTCATTTCAAGCACAGCATCGCGTATGGGCGAGCTGTTCCCCTGTTGAGATAAGCCGGCTGGATCGTGGCCGGACGAGATAGCGCTCGCCTCTCCCGCCATTCCATCTCGCTTCGGCGACGCGCCAATTTTTGGCGCCGGCGGGTAATCGGATCGAGAGCGAGCTTAATACGCCGAGAGCGGGAACAGAACAGAACAGAACAGAACATAACAGAACAGAAGTGGTCGACTGGGGCGGACGGGTGGACAGGGCCGGGTTGCTGAGCCACTGTGTGGACTGACCTTCACTGCTGAGCCACTGTGTGGACTGACCTTCACTGCTGAGCCACTGTGTGGACTGACCTTAGCTGCTGAGCCACTGTGTGGACTGACCTTAGCTGCTGAGCCACTGTGTGGACTGATCTTCATTGCTGAGCCACTGTGTGGACTGACCTTCACTGCTGAGCCACTGTGTGGACTGACCTTCACTGCTGAGCCACTGTGTGGACTGATCTTCACTGCTGAGCCACTGTGTGGACTGACCTTCACTGCTGAGGAACTGTGTGGACTGACCTTCACTGCTGAGCCACTGTGTGGACTGACCTTCACTGCTGAGCCACTGTGTGGACTGACCTTCACTGCTGAGCCACTATGTGGACTGATCTTCACTGCTGAGCCACTGTGTGGACTGACCTTAGCTGCTGAGCCACTGTGTGGACTGACCTTCACTGCTGAGCCACTGTGTGGACTGACCTTAGCTACTGAGGCACTGTGTGGACTGACCTTCACTGCTGAGCCACTGTGTGGACTGAACTTCACTGCTGAGCCACTGTGTGGACTGACCTTAGCTACTAAGGCACTGTGCAAGCTGACATCAGCTACTGAGGAACTGTGTGGATTGACCTTAGCTGCTGAGCCACTGTGTAGACTGACCTTAGCTGCTGAGCCACTGTGTGAGCTGACATCAGCTGCTGAGCCACTGTGTGGACTGACCTTAGCTACTGAGCCACTGTGTGGGCTAAACTCACCTTTTGTCCTGTTTCAGTCGGCGTCCCGACGAGCTGGCACCACGTGCTCCAACTGCAAAACGTCGACAACGACGCTGTGGCGGCGGAACGGCCAGGGCGAGCCGGTCTGCAACGCCTGCGGACTCTACTACAAGCTGCACAACGTGAGTACGCGACCCCTCCCCCCCCCCCGAGAGCCATTAAAATATCGACGTGCTGCCAACATGGGAGTGCTGGCATGAGCAAAACCTCGATTCAAACTGCTGAAAACCAGGCGATGATATTTAACTTGTTGATGCTCAGAATTTCCAATAACTGTAATGCTGTTCAATGTCAAGGTAATGTTTCGCTGCTTTAAAAGGGCGATATTTAGGGTTCAAGTTGTGTGTGTGGGGGAGGGGGAGGTTCATAGTAAGCGCGTGATTAAGAATTACGTATTAGAAGAGTGGTTTTGAAGAGTAATGCGAGGTCGTAAAACAAAACAAAAAGTTAAATGGAAAAATCAGCACGTTTGTAACCGATGAACTAAACATCCAGGGGTTGAAACCAGGGTATCGCATAATATTATAGCGTACATGCTGCACCATGGAGACTGAGTGTAGCGAAGTAATCCGCATTTGGGGCAGACAGTGCAAATATCTCCTTCGATCGTCTCTTCAATTGCGAAAACAAAAGAAAAACATACATATTATCGGGATATCGGGGTACATGCTCCCAGACTCCCAGAAACCTCAGCTACTACATCTACACCATAGGGAAACTACGACCTTCGCATGCCGAGGTAGCTACAACAATGTGTCTTGGCTGACTCAGTGAAGTATTATAAACCAAGTACAAACTGAGGATACATTTTTTTCCGCAGCAGACAACATTGTTTTTAAACGAAATTATTTTGTTTCTTTGTTTGGGAAGTACATAAGATTGCTTGACACAGGGATGCAACTTTGCATGCTTTTGAGATGACCACCCTCCCAATGTTGGCTGTGTCCCCAAATAATTTCAACTTTTAACATGTGACTCTATATGGTGTGCTCCCCAATCAATTTGGATCCGCCCATTGCCTTCATGTATCGTGCCCCCTCCCCCGCAGTAATTTTCAGCAACCTATGCCTACGGCTTGAAGGCATTAACACCATTGTTAGGGAAAGGGTGAATATCCCCATAAACGTGCGTGAAATGCAAATAGAAGTACAGGTATCATAGAGTACAAAACGTTGATACATGTATGCGACTCCAAATGTACAACTTCTACTGGGAACTGTCCAATGTCCATGCTGGCCGCAGACGCTGCTGTCGCCTGAGCGGCGGTGTGGGGGCGATTTAGGGGTGTCGGAGCGATTTGGCGCGGATCTGTCACACTTGCGAGCGCCAGTTGGCTCCGATCTGTCACACTTGTGAGCGCCAGTTGGCGCCGATCTGTCACACTTGTGAGCGCCAGTTGCGAAGCTGTCCCCGGTGGACCGCCGACGATCAGTGTGACTTCGCTGGACGGCGCGTCCGTGTCAATTTTCCGCACTTCGATCATCGTAATCCGCCTGCCGGGCGGACGGCCGCCGCGAGTCCTGCTTGCTATGCGGCACCTCTCCACACGCAGACAGCCGTGCCTGGTAATATACTTTCTAATGCATCTGTGACAACTCTGAGTGACGATGGATTTACGGCTACCCAGGTGACTGCTCTCGTAAACTAGGCGGCCGACGTCAGTTGGGCCCGACGCGTGTCAGTGGCGGCCGAGTGTGACGCGCGCGTCACGGCCGGGAGTAGCGCGACGTGACGTGACGCCAGCCACGGGCGATCGCCAGCTGGCGGTCGGCAGCAATTCGTCACTGCGCCGCTATAGTCTCCTCCGACTTTCCGCTGTCGCTATCAGGTGAGGTGCGTATTTGTCCTCGCGTCCGCTGACCAGATAACAGCGCTAGCTGGCGTCGGCAGTGGGCACAAAGACTGCCGCGCAGGCGCTTCGTCGCGCCGCCCTGGAGGCACACCAAACTGGCCGATGGCCGACTGGTCGCCGGCGTAGACAATCGGAGCGAGCGCACCGATACCATCTTGGCGCGTGCTCTCCAACCAGGTCGGCATTGAGCGCGACCGGCCGGCTACCGGGCGTCTGGCCCGCGCCCGCTGCTGACCCGAGCCGGCCGTTTTTGGTCTCCTGAGTAACGGGCCGGCTGGTCCGGTCGGCAGCTCGGCTGCACCATCACCGGCCGCTCAGACGCTTGAATTACGGTGGCGAGCAAGCGTTATTGTCGAAAACGCTAATTTATTTGCGGGGCCGGGCCTGATAATGGCCTACTTGTAGCATGATGGTCGCGGCAACGCTGCATAACGCGGCAGCGCTGCCCATTAATGTGCCGCCTGCCCAGCAGCATCATTCATCTGCCTTCGGAGCGTTTACGCTTCAATAGCGGCGAGATTTATTGCCGCCTCGACGACAATGATATACTGCATTTTGCAGCTTGACACGAGCTCTCGGTGGGATCGTGTGTGTCGGTACGGTTGGCTGCGCTGGTGGGACCAAGAAAAGTGGCTGGCGCCGAGCACGCCGGCCGTCCCCCTCTCCTGCCGTCGCACACACGCCGGCGGTCGAGGATGAGTGGCAAAGGACAGAGCGGCAGTCTCTGAGCCCGTCTCGGCGGCCGGCCCGGCGCCGGGTGGCGCCACCGCGCTGTTGGACGCGGCGCCGAGCATTTCCGTAAATCCGTCTGATCGCCAGTCGGCTGTGGCTCCCCACCTGACCCGACCAGAAGGGTCCGCACCTGACTGCAGCGACTCCCCTGCCTGACCCCACCAGAAGGGTCCGCACCTGACTGCAGCGACTCCCCTGCCTGACCCCACCAGAAGGGTCCGCACCTGACTGTAGCGGCACCCCTGCCTGACCCGACCAGAAGGGTCCGCACCTGACTTTAGCGGCACCCCTGCCTGACCCGACCAGAAGGGTCCGCACCTGACTGCAGCGACTCCCCTGCCTGACCCCACCAGAAGGGTCCGCACCTGACTGCAGCGACTCCCCTGCCTGACCCGACCAGAAGGGTCCGCACCTGACTGCAGCGGCACCCCTGCCTGACCCGACCAGAAGGGTCCGCACCTGACTGCAGCGATACCCCTGCCTGACCCGACCAGAAGGGTCCGCACCTGACTGCAGCGATACCCCTGCCTGACCCGACCAGAAGGGTCCGCACCTGACTGCAGCGACTCCCCTGCCTGACCCCACCAGAAGGGTTCTCCTCTCACCTGATCCCACCAGAGTAGCGTCCCCACCTTCCCAGTTGGTCCGACCAGGGAGCTTTATCTGACCATGGCGGCTTCCTCCCACCTGACCTGGCCGGGGATGTTGCTTTGAGAAACAGCCAGCGACGCCTTGAGAAGCGACCGGTTACATGGGCAGCGGACAGAAGACGTCGGCAGCCGAGGGAGACACCGGTGAGGGTGTGCTGAGGGTCCACCGGCAGCCGTGAAAAGCCACCGAAGGCAGACGGGAAGGTACTGGCAGACGGGAGGAGGTACCGAAGGTGTGCCGGCAGCCGGCAGGAGGAGCTGGCAGCCGGGAGAAGGCGCTGGCAGCCGGAAGAAGACGTCAGCAGCCGGGAGAAGGCGCCGGCAGCCGGGAGAAGGCGTCAGCAGCCGGGAGAAGGCGCCGGTAGCCGGGAGAAGGCGCCGGTAGCCGGGAGAAGACGTCAGCAGCCGGGAGAAGACGTCAGCAGCCGGGAGAAGGCGCCGGCAGCCGGGAGAAGGCGCCGGCAGCCGGGAGAAGGCGTCAGCAGCCGGGAGAAGGCGCCGGCAGCCGGGAGAAGGCGTCAGCAGCCGGGAGAAGACGTCAGCAGCCGGGAGAAGGCGCCGGCAGCCGGGAGAAGGCGCCGGCAGCCGGGAAGAGGGCCGACAGACGATAGGCGGGAGGAGCTATCGCGCGGTCAGCGGCCGATTAAAACCGCGCAAAACCAAGTCGACGTAATTTCACAGACATGCAATCGAGGCTCCGGTGAGCGCATTTCGCCAGATTAGACGCGTTTTTGTCGGTGAGAGCCCGCATGGCAACCGGCAAAAAGGCCAAACAGTTTGGTGGCTGAGTACGGCTACTGTTTGCAGCGGCCCGAAAAATGGGCCGCGGGGCTCGACAGGGATTTAATTGGGCCTGGGGCCGCCGCGCCGACGCCGACCATTGCAATGTCGACCGTTTGCAGGGGCGGCTACAAATCTGACCAGTTTTACAGCGGTGGCCCGCCGCGGCTCCGATCGACGCCGCAGTTGCCACAGTGGTGCACGACAGACGGAAACGATGCTGAATCAGAAACGGAAAGGTGCGCGTCTCCTGTCCTTCGCCGTGCGGTCAATGCTGACCGTCTATTGCCAGAACCGCAGGCATGCTTTTCCAATTAGCTAAGTCCAAGCATGACACAGCGGGCGGGGGTCTCACGCCACGTCACCGGTCTGCCCTGATGTGTGAATCAGCTTCGGTAGACGGTCACCGCGGCGTGCGCGGTGGTCCTGTCACCTGCCAGATTCATGTGGTATTTCCCCGACGGAGGACGCGCGCGACGGTGAACCGTGAGCCGGAGACGGTTTCCGCAGCGGCGGAGCCTTGGGAGGCGCCATTGGGGCGGCAGCCCCGTGTCGCGTCGCGTCACCTACCCGTCCCCACTTCCCGCCGCGGCCGTCCGGGCCGCCGTCCGCCGCTCCGTTTACCCGCCGGACAATGGCGGCTTTGTCGGCGCATTATCCCTGCCGAAACCCCTTTTAGCGCAAAAGCTTTCTCAGTCGTCCGGACCTGATTACCTGAAGGGCTTAATAGTGTGTTCGGCCGAAATCCACGGCGTAACACCGCCGGCCAGCCTCTTACTGAGATGGCTAATTTGGCAGGCCACGGCTGGGCTCCAGGCCGGCGGCCGGCCCGCGACGGGCACCTATGTGGCGCGCCGCGCCGTCCTGATGGCGGGCGGCGCGCGCCGGTGGCCCGTAGTCAGCAGTGACAAGGTGACGAAATCTGTCCGTCGGACCAGTCGCGGGCCGGACAAAAAGCGCGGCCCGCTGACCGCCAGCCGGCGTGCAGTCGCACGACGTACCTGACTGGCTTTACATAATGCTGGCCGGGTCGTGGCCGGCAAGCCGTGCCGGCTGACGTGACGTCAGAGACGTGACGTGTGGTGCGGAGACGGGGAAGGGGTGAGCGCCAGGCTGGCCGGCCGACCTCCGGATTTTGAAGTGGTCGCGCCGATAAACGCGGCCACGTCGCGCGCCCGGCCGTCTGCGAGGTCCGCTCGGAGCTCAGCATTTATCACAATGTGAGATATTTGGACTCTCCGGGTGCGACGAGCATCGCCACTCCGGTCACGTTCGACCAGATTCCACCGAAAAACCAACGGAGAGCGGTGTTGGGTGGCGTCGCGGGCAGAGCACGAGTGGGTGGCCCCAGCCGCCGGCCGCGTCCCGCCGTACGCACGGAGAGGTGACCCGTCAACGCCACCCAGCACTCCCCAACAGATCGCTCCCCTTCCCACCTAATTGTCATTTCTCCATTAAGCTGAGGCGGCCCGTGCGCGCGCCGACGCCGCTTTGTCGCCGCCCAGGGGGGTCGGCCACTGCCCGCATGCCCAGTGCCCGCATTCTGGCCGGCACGGGACGCCCCCCAGCGGCGGGCCGGCTGCAGACACCAGCGCGCCCGGCCGCGCCGTTGCACCGCCCAACAATAATCAGCTCGCGCTGCCACGTAACGCTGCCATCTCGGCTCACAGCTTGGCGCTTCTCCGCCAGCGCCGGCCGACCACTTTTGCGCCGGCCGTTCGTAATCAAGATTAAATAGAAATGTTCTGGTGTCTAATGGCAGGGCATGCCTCAGTGACCGGCCAGCACGTGCGCCCCGCGCCAGCTTGTTTCATTGTTATGCGCGCGAGAAGGCGAGCGGCGCTGTGCTCCGGGCACAAGCCGCTCGCCCGACCATTAGCTTGATTCAAACAGCTAATGCTGACGACACTCTGCCGTTGGGCTCGGCGCTTAAAGCGCTCAGCTGCGGTAACAGCAGCCTTTGACGCACCGTGCACCTGCTAATCTGTACGTCACTATGTCACATCACAGTCGCACAGCATAGTTGCACTGCATTGGCACAATGTCACATCACAGTCACCATCTATCATCACGCTGTACTGGTGCAGTGTCCGTCACAGTCTTACTATGTATCACAGAGTATTGGTACATACAATGTTCGCCATAGTCATGCTGCATAACAAAATGTATTGATACAATGCCCGTCACAGCCATACGGTATCCTCACACTGTACTGATGCAATGTCCGTGACAGTCACATTGTACCCTTACACTCTCTTGTCACAATTCCCATCACAGGCACGCTGTATCATCAGTCTGTCGTCACAATATCACGTCACAGATACACGGTATCATCACATTACATTTAAACAATGTCGTATCACAGTCACACTGTATGATCACACGCAATATCACACTGTATTATCGCACAATGTGGCATCACAATCACATTGTGTCATTCCGCTGCATTGACACAATGTCGCATTATAATCACATTATGCCATTACACTGCACTGACACAATGTCACATCATAATCACATTATGCCATTACCTTGTATTGACACAATGCCCACCACTTTCACAGACACACTGCATCGCCGCCCTGTATTGGCGCAATGGCCTTCACAACCGCACTGTATCATCACATTACCTCGTCACAATCTCCCTCATAGACACACTGCAGCATCACGCTGTCTCGTCACAGCATCCTTCACACACAGTTCCGCGTTACACTGCCTCACAAACTGTGCATGACGCTATCCAGTCACAACTACACCATCCGTCATTTTTATGTCACTATTTCGCCACACCGTCCCGTCACGTGTCACTACGCAATGTCTAACAGCGCACTGTGGCGTCACACAACACATTGCAGCGTCGCAGTCACAGTGCGCAGTGTCTCACAGCGCACTGTAGCGTCACACAACACATTGCAGCGTCACAGTCACACTATGCAGTGTCTCACAGCTCACTGTTGCGTCACACAACGCATTGTAGCGGCACAGTCACACTGCGCAGTGTCTCACAGCGCACTGTGGCGTCACACAACGCATTGCAGCGGCACAGTCACACTGCGCAATATCTCACAGAGCACTGTGGCGTCACACAACGCATTGTAGCGGCACAGTCACACTGCGCAGTGTCTCACAGCGCACTGTGGCGTCACACAACGCATTGCAGCGGCACAGTCACACTGCGCAATATCTCACAGCGCACTGTGGCGTCACACAACACATTGCAGCGTCACAGTAACAGTGCGCAATGGGCACGCGCGTCAGCCGGAGCTCCGGTGGCACCAGGCCGCAGTCCCATCCCATCGTATCGTTAGTGGGCCCACACCGAACGACCACGGCGGCCACGGCTGCAGAAGAATCGTGGATTTTTGTTTCGTGCAGAACCCGATACGAAGGACAGCCGTACCGGTTTTGGGCGACCTCTTGGCAATTATCCTGCAAGGAATCCCTTTGGTTTTTTTAGCCAGCCATGACATTTTGACGTGGAAACATGGCGCGGTGGCCGGCGTCGCCTTTAATTGCCACGGCTTAGCGGCAGTCGTAGGGTGGGGAGGCGACGGTGTGGTGGGCAGACGCCGGTGTGGTGGGCAGACGACGGTGTGGTGGGGAGACGATGAGGGAGCGGAGACGGTGATGTCGCGAGGAGACTGGTGGGACCGGGAAACTGTGGTGGAACAGATGGACTGTGGTGGGATAGGGGAACTGTGCAGGGACAGGGAGATGGTGGTAGGAGAGGGAGACGTGATGGGACAGGGAGATCGTGGTAGGAGAGGGAGACGTGATGGGACAGGGAGATGGTGGTAGGAGAGGGAGATGTGATGGGACAGGGAGATGGTGGTAGGAGAGGGAGACGTGTTGGGACAGGGAGATGGTAGTAGGAGAGGGAGACGTGATGGGACAGGGAGATGGTGGTAGGAGAGGGAGACGTGATGGGACAGGGAGATGGTGGTAGGAGAGGGAGACGTGATGGGACAGGGAGATGGTGGTAGGAGAGGGAGACGTGATGGGACAGGGAGATGGTGGTAGGAGAGGGAGACGTGATGGGACAGGGAGATGGTGGTAGGAGAGGGAGACGTGATGGGACAGGGAGATGCTGGTAGGAGAGGGAGACGTGATGGGACAGGGAGATGGTGGTAGGAGAGGGAGACGTGATGGGACAGGGAGATGGTGGTAGGAGAGGGAGACGTGATGGGACAGGGAGATGGTGGTAGGAGAGGGAGACGTGATGGGACAGGCAGACGTCATGTGACGGGAAGACTGTGTTGAACACTGTGACGGGATGAACACGTGACAATTGAACACTGAACAATTGAACAATTGAACAAACAAAACAACAATTGAAGACTGTGACACACTGGAACACTGTGTTGACCCGACAACCCTGGCTGCGGCTCTCTCGGTCCAGCCGGCCGCTGTCGGCTCGCTGATCCACGCGGAAAGTTGCAGCCAGTTTGGCATTGGCGGCTTTTGAGCTGTCAATAAGTTGGACTATAACTTACCCCGGTGTCAGCGGTCGTAGTAGACCTCTGGACCGCCGGACTAATTGGAGGGGCGCGACGTGCGAAGCGCTTCATTAGCTATTCTTTCTCGACGCCGGCCACCAACTTGGCCGGCGGTGGCCCTCGGCGCCCCATGCCACTTCCAACTTTGGCCGAGCTGACCGCCGCCGGCCGACCATGCTCTGGGGAATAAATAACAGTGAAATACAACGCTCCAAATTGCCAGCCATTTTAGCCATATTGCATGCAGCGCTGGTCGGCCGGCCGGAGCGGCTCGCCAGAGGCCGCCCGGCCCGCCTGACAAGGCGATTGCAACACAGTGCGATTACTGGAGCAGTGATTAATCATGCGGTGCGGCGGCGCCCGTGACGGCGGCGGCGCGCCGATACTATTACCAGCACTGGACACCACCACGGGACGCCAGCGGCAGCAGGCCAACTCGGCGCGCCGATACTATTACCATCACTGGAGCCCACCACAGGCCGCCAGCGGCAGCAGGCCAACTCGGCGCGCTGATACTATTACCAACACTGGAGCCCACCACAGGCCGCCAGCGGCAGCAGGCCAACTCGGCGCGCCGATACTATTACCAGCACTGGACACCACCACGGGACGCCAGCGGCAGCAGGCCAACTCGGCGCGCCGATACTATTACCATCACTGGAGCCCACCACAGGACGCCAGCGGCAGCAGGCCAACTCGGCGCGCTGATACTATTACCAACACTGGAGCCCACCACAGGCCGCCAGCGGCAGCAGGCCAACTCGGCGCGCCGATACTATTACCAGCACTGGAGCCCACCACAGGCCGCCAGCGGCAGCAGGCCAACTCGGCGCGCCGATACTATTACCAGCACTGGAGCCCACCACAGGACGCCAGCGGCAGCAGGCCAACTCGGCGCGCCGATACTATTACCAACACTGGAGCCCACCACAGGCCGCCAGCGGCAGCAGGCCAACTCGGCGCGCCGATACTATTACCAGCACTGGAGCCCACCACAGGACGCCAGCGGCAGCAGGCCAACTCGGCGCGCCGATACTATTACCAACACTGGAGCCCACCACAGGCCGCCAGCGGCAGCAGGCCAACTCGGCGCGCCGATACTATTACCAGCACTGGAGCCCACCACAGGACGCCAGCGGCAGCAGGCCAACTCGGCGCGCCGATACTATTACCAGCACTGGAGCCCACCACAGGCCGCCAGCGGCAGCAGGCCAACTCGGCGCGCTGATACTATTACCAACACTGGAGCCCACCACAGGCCGCCAGCGGCAGCAGGCCAACTCGGCGCGCTGATACTATTACCAGCACTGGAGCCCACCACAGGCCGCCAGCGGCAGCAGGCCAACTCGGCGCGCTGATACTATTACCAACACTGGAGCCCACCACAGGCCGCCAGCGGCAGCAGGCCAACTCATACCAGCTCGCCCTGGGTCATGGGTGTCTGGGTCACTGGCCAAGGCCCTGGTGTAAGTCACTGCTCTGGATCACTGCTCTGGGTCGTGGGTTTGACCTGGGACACGGGTCTGGGTCTGTGTCGCTGGTCTGGAAAGAGTTGTGGTTTCCTTCTCCCTTGTCAATGCTGACCCACCCACAAACAACAGCATCAGCCTGCGTGAAGACCCGAACACCATTGAAGACCGCTACCATTGAAGAGCTCACGCCGGTGGTTGTGAATGTTCGATCCGACTCTCTGGTCTGCCTGTGTGATCCGTCCGAGTCACTGGTGGGTGGACGCCGTTGGAGAGCCAGTGCAGTTCGTGGTGCGCGGTGACCGCCACTGCCGTGCCCGCCGGAGGTGTGGCGCAGGTGGCGCAGGTGTGTGCCGAGCGGCCACGCTCCCATTTCCAGCCAGTACCGCCCACAAATCTGCCAGTCGACGAGGCAGCACGGCCCACCGCCAGATGCCATGTCCGGCCCAGAATGCGGACCGCTATTTACGGTGCAAACGAATTGCCAAATGTCGTTAGTCGTCTTCAAGGCTGGCGGCGGTGCGCTCGCACGCCGCCAGCACAGGTAACTCATCATAACGACCGGCCATACAGCGTCATTTGTATGCGGTCGGGCGCGTTCTCGGCAAGACGGACTGATTTCCTGTCGGGGTCGTGCTGTCAGCAGGTTGTGTAGGCTGGCGCCGGCGCCGAGTGACGTCGTCGAGCACGACCCCTGCGACCGGGCGGCTACCCCGACCACTACAGCCGGGGCCGACACATAGCTGGGCGGCTACCCCGACCCCTGCGACCGGGGCCGACACATAGCCGGGCGGCTACCCCGACCCCTACGGCCGGGGCCGACACATAGCCGGGCGGTTACCCCGACCCCTGCGGCCGGGGCCGACACACGGCCGGGCGGCGAACGATCGCCCAAGGACAAGGTAATTGGCCCCATTGGTTTCGACCCGGTAATTATTCAATTAAGCGGCGGCCGTGTCTCGTCGCTGGCGACAAATTCCCGGGCGATTCTGGGGTCGGGCGTGGTTGGCTGGGACGGCCAACAGACGCCATTAGTCGGCTCGGACCATCCACTCGCCGGCCGCCCCGGAGGCCTCGGCCCGTGAATCGAATCTCAAAATATCCGCATGCCGGCATTAATTATGCCAAAACCATCAGTTGTACAGCGAGCCTGTTTGGAAGTGGGCTGCATTCGGTCGGCAGCGGGGCACGTGACGCGACTGCCAAGCGGGCCGACGTCTGCTGACATTGTCCGTAATGAGAGCGATCCAGACGCCTTGGGAGCGGGACACATTTTTTGGAGGCCCGCCACTGGTGGCCCACCCCACGCGATGGGCTCGACCTGGCGCATCGCCGCCAGCACGAAACCTTATTAAAATGGTCCCGCCACGACCGTGCCTTTACGGTTAACGAGATGGTCTGATAGCTGTGACATTGCGTACATTTTTGACGGCGATAACGCCCGGTCGGTCGGCCATCATGCATTTGTCGGTCAGCATTGGTGCGACGCTGCTCGTTCCGCCGCTCTGCGCGCATTGTTTTGCAGCTGCAGCCGGCCGGCGCTGCAGCGCCGGGCCGCGTCTCCGCACAATCCCCGCATTTAATTAGCCGTCCTGTCGTGTGGCTCGTTAAGTGTCCGCACGCTGGGTGTGCGTGGTGGCGCCCACGCGCCGGCGACGGTCCGTCCGGCCGGCTCGCGCTCTGTGCGTCGTCGCTGTCTCCCGACTCCGCCCCTCGGCCGGCTCCAGTGACTCGGCGGCCACCACCTGCCCGGAGAGGCAGCCCGGCGTGCCGCACTGTGTTGCAGCAGGCACGGCCCAGCATTCCAGCTCCCTCAGGCCTCCGCCCTCCCCGCCAGCCTTGATTGTAGGGAGAACAGCAATTACGCCATTTCGAGCATATCTTCTCGCAATGGTTTATTGTTAATTAAACGAATTGCTTTAACGCGCCTGCGAGTATTCCAAACACCTGGCGGTGATTTTGGGTTTATGACGGCGTCGGTCGATGCCCGTATTTCTCTGCAGTGCCCCCACCTTGCCCACTGTCATCCAGAGCGCGGTAATGGCGGCGTGTGGGCTTTCGAGCGGCGACAACTGACGGTGACAGTTCGTACCTGGCCCGGGATAATGGCTTTTATGATGTTATTCCATTAGGTCGGCGGCGCTGCGGTCGGCTGGCCGCCGCCGGCCGATGGGCGCCCTCCACTCGATACGATCGCGCCGCGTCCGCCCCGGCCAGGAAAGCGCCGTCGACTTCGACGGCGCCACCCTCGGCCCGCCTCGACGGCCCGCCTCTCCCAACGGAAGCGACGCGCCGGCCGGCTCGCCGTGTTTTGGCGCGCGCGCGCCGATTCGGCCGCCGGTCGGACGTGCGGCGCGATCGTCGCGCCGCCGCGCCGGTTGTTTACCGTCGCACCTGGCCGGCCGGCGGTCGTTACGTGACATGATTGTCTTTCGCCGTCCACCGGCGCCCGGCCGAGCGCCGCCATTGGCTTAAATTATGGCGCGCCGGCCGGCCGCCGGACGAGCGGCGCGCCGAGTCCGGCGCCGGTCTCTAAGTAAACACGGGCCCAGATAACATCTACGGTTCGGGGAAGTACGGTCGGACGGCGGACGCGGTCAGCTGTTTTATTGCCGTGACTGCGATCGTCACACGGCCGGGCGGAGCTGTGACGGCCGGACCGGGCCGCGCCGGGTCGGCCAGCTCGTCGGCCGGACTGGGCCGCGCCGGGTCGGCCAGCTCGTCGGCCGGACCGGGCCGCGCCGGGTCGGCCAGCTCGTCGGCCGGACCGGGCCGCGCCGGGCCGGCCAGCTCGTCGGCCGGACTGGGCCGCGCCGGGCCGGCCAGCTTGTCGGCCGGGCGGACCGGGCCGCGCCGGGCCGGCCAGCTCGTCGGCCGGGCGGAGCTGTGACGGCCGGACCGGGCCGCGCCGGGCCGGCCAGCTCGTCTCGTTTTATTAATTACACCGGGCGCTGGCAAAAAGTTGATTGGAGCCGGCCGGCGGTAATCTGCGGCCGGAGCGTGCGCGGCGCGGCGCGACCGTCCGACTACCGTGCTGATCGACCGCGATACACTGCCAGGCAGTCGGCTGACGCACGCCACCCGGCTCTGACCGACCTGACCTGGCCTGACCTGACTGAACTGGGCTGACCCGAGGCCGCCGAGCAGCAGCATATCCGCCGACTCGAATCGAACTGACCTGGTCTGACCTGGTCCGGGTCTGGGTCTAACGGCGGTTCGGTTCTAGATCGGCGTGTGGGTCAGACAGAGGTCTAGTTCTGGATCGGACTCTGGATCTGACGGGTCCAGTTCTGTGTCGCAGCACGGTCCCCACACACGACTGCGTCGCGGGTGCAATGTCCATATCTGACTGTGTCGCAGCACACACCACACACCCAGCTGCATCCCACGACTGCGTCGCGGGTGTAATGTCCATATCCGACTGTGTCGCAGCACACACCACACACCCAGCTGCATCCGCAGGCAGCTGGCGCCAGACTGCATGTACTCTCCGATCAGCAGTGAGCTGCGAAGCAGAACCTCCTGAACGAAGCCCCCCCCCCCCCAGCGGAACACGTAGCGGGAACAGCCGGCCCCGCCGCACGTGCTGAGTAATGTCGGATAGAGGATACTGGTGCTGTCCGACAGGGACAGGGAACACTTAGTGTCTCGGGACCGTCGGCCCATGGCTACCCGAGCACACCTGTCGGATGCCGAGGGTGACCCGAGACGCACTCCCTGGCGGTACAAGGTGGCGTAGGGCACACTCTCTGCTGTTCGCCAGGGACAGGGAACACGTGATGTCTCGGAGCCGTCGGCCCATGGCGACCCGAGCACACCTGTCGGATGCCGAGGGTGACCCGAGACGCACTCCCTGGCGGTACAAGGTGGCGTAGGGCACACTCTCTGCTGTTCGCCAGGGACAGGGAACACGTGATGTCTCGGAGCCGTCCGCCCATGGCTACCCGAGCACACCTGTCGGATGCCGAGGGTGACCCGAGACGCACTCCCTGGCGGTACAAGGTGGCGTAGGGCACACTCTCTGCTGTTCGCCAGGGACAGCGAACACGTGATGTCTCGGAGCCGTCCGCCCATGGCTACCCGAGCACACCTGTCAGGCGCTCAGAGCGAGCACACCTACCAGGCGTTGAGGGAGACCCGGGGCGCACTCCCCGACTGCCTGGGATGACCTGGGGCACACGTACCGGACATACCCAGGGCGATCCGGGACGCACTCTGTCCTCCCAGAGTGGGCGGAGCACACCTACCGGACACGTCCAGAGCGACCCGGGGCATACCCCCAGCCGCCCAGAATGACCCAGGACACCCCCCCGGCCGCCAGATGGGCCGCCGGCACAACGGACACATCCGCGCCGGACGCGAGATGCGGCTGTTTGCTCTGTGTCGATACCGAGGAATAATTATCAATTACTTACAGGCCGTCACGGGGCGCGTCCGAGCCGACCTGGCCGCAGCAAAAACTGCCGCACTTAACACCGCCCTGCCCTCATATTTTAGCCTGGACATCTCAAGTTATTTCACAGACAGACATAAGGATGAGAATTACTGCCTTTCCGGGGCGTTTTTGTGGCGCTGTTTAATTTCCACGCTCGGAGCGGCAGGTGCCTCGGATTTATGCAACAGGAGGCGGCGCGCGGCCGCCGGCCGGTGTGGCCGTCCGGCCGTCCGTCCGTCCGTCCGCCCGCGCGCCTCGCGCCGTGGCCCAGTGTCGCTGCGACGCATCAGCCGGGCGACACGTTGCTCGACACGGCGCACCAGGCCGGCCTAAACCCACAATAGGCCGCATTAACTGGCCGCCCGTCCGCCGCCAGGGCTGGTAACCCTTTGAACACTTCTGGGGACTTTTTGTTGGCAGCAATTTCAAGAATGAATTATAATTGGGTCTGAGAACGCGTCTTGACACCATAATAGAATGGTCGGGATTGAAAGCTGGCGGGTTTGAAGGAGCAACACCCTAGCAGGTGCCATTGTCCACAAAAACCCGTCCGTGGGCCGTCTCGTTAGTGATTGTGGCATAATTTTTCCTCCATTATAAGCGAACGGGTTTCCTTCCAGAGAGTAACGACCTGCGTCACTTTGCATAACAAAGTGCCCGATATTCAGTGCACTGGGAACAATGTGTCAGTGTCATTCATTGGGTCGGTTACACATTGTTGAAATTCAATCTCCGCTTCACCTATCACATGCCAAAGCGAGCATCGCCGCAGCTCTGCAGCCGGCTTTATGAGCCCCACAGTCGGTAAATATAACATGCCGCCAAGTATAAACAAAGTGCTGTAAATCTTCCACAGCACAACACAAATGAGCATTAAATTTCGTTAAAAAGAGATAAACCTGTCCGAGAGGCACTTGATGCCCCTGCTCGTCCAGCTATCTTGTGTTGTTCATTGCATATAACTGCTGAGCCTTTGCATTAACTCGGAGCCGTTAATAATGTCGTTAAAGCCGAACAATTGGCAGCGACAGCACCGTGTAGCGTTCCGGCAGAGGCGTGCTGCTGCAACACATCACCCTCATTCATTAGCCCAGTGGCCGCGTGCAATTTTTTTAAATGCCGGTGGACGTCGTGACTGTTGAAAGGTAGCCTAGTTTGGTTTGGTCATCTTGTTTTTGAGTCAGGTGATTTGTTATGGAAGATCAACTAACACTCACGCACTTGGCTCGAAACATTGTGACTGAGTTTTACTGATCAAAAGTTGGAAAGAAATGCATTCGTTGGCGGATGGTCCGCTGAAGCTTTCGCCACAGCATGTTCTGAGACTGCCATTCCGTACCATTTACCATAAATGCTGTACCAACCACAGACAAAAATGGAGTACAGCTCATGTAATTCAATTCACGTTTCCTGACAGCGATTTGTGGTTGAATGCTCCGACGGTAAATCAGACTGATCCGTAATAGCGAACTTGAATTTCATTGCCGTATTTGCAATATACCTAGCGCCGAAGCGGCGACGTTGCAGCGGATCGAGGAAGCGAATGCATAATTGATATACAGCCGCTGTCTACATTCGAACCAGAATAAGAGACGTGAGACAACCGGTTTGGGAGCGTCCCTCCAGAAGCCGCACATAAATCTGACAATAAAGCCGATACAAAGTATTACCTGGCGGAGCATGCGTCAGCCGCTGGGTGGCTGGTGGCCGAGTCCTCTTTATGGGTGGCTGAGTGCCTAGCGGCGCGCTGCCAACTGCTGTCGACAAGGCTCTATATCTGCCGTGGCTGAGGCCCCGGCATGCATATAGTGCTCTATGGGCGGCCCTGCGCGCGGTGCGCTCCTGCCATCCGCTGGGCACGGCACCGCACGGCACGGCACCTCACGGCACGGCACGGCACGCTACGGCAAGGCGACCTTCTTACAGCGGCGCCGCCATATCAAGTGTCCAGGGAGTTCGTTAAATTAAATACCGACCGTCAGTGTGCATGATTAAACGTTTTTGTATAGCGGCGGCGCGATATGAGGCACGTGCAGTTATTAAGGGACATTGTCGGCTGTGCGGATACCCGCTTCGCCACTTATCACAAGCCAATGCATAGTGCTGGCCCGCGGTGCGGTAAATGCTCGTTCAATTTTCGGTATTTCATCAGGTGAAATTGAGCCTGTGCTGTCCGTAGGCTTCCTCAGCTCTGGTGTAGTATGGCGCGGACCACAAACAAAGGACGTGTATGCTTTATCGCGTCATCCTCAGTAATCGACTGCAACCTAAGTTCATGCAGATATGCACGTCCGTCTAACGTGCAACTTCCACCCGACAGGTGAACCGGCCAATCACCATGAAGAAGGAGGGCATCCAGACCAGAAATAGAAAATTATCAGCGAAGTCAAAAAAGAAGGAACGCTACGGCATCCAAGAGTTCATCCGGCCAATGGAGAAGGTCGGCTTCGGCTTTCCCGGCTCCAACTTCGCTCCGGGCATGTCACCATACACCGTACATGCCTATCAAAACAACATGCAAGCAATGGGCAACTTCGCTCCGCAGCCGACCTACTCCGCAATGCCCAGTATAGGCAGTTTGGGCATAGCCACCGCAAATGGGATGGTAAGAACTTCTTCTGAGGCATGAGTCCTAAAGCCCAAATAACTAACCAGTGAACTGTTTTAAGACTGCCTGCCGCTCGTTGCAGAACGCTGCTTAATTTATGTAGAAATGCAGTCGAAACGGCTGTGAATTAGTCGGGTTTATGGTGAAACCAACACTGCAGTCGATTCCGGCAACGACTTAGCACCAGCATCAGGGCTATGTGTGTAGCTGGTCGTATTGAATTTGGCCCGGAATCCCAGCCGAGCTGGGCGGCCGGCCGTGTCGGCGCCAAGCAGCGCCTCGGTTCGGCGGGTGGGATTAGGACGACGCCCATCCAGCCGCTGGCTCGGGGTCACTCGAACAGCTGTGACGTCAGGCAGACGGAGTCGGCACCAGTCCCGGCCACACACTCGCTGCCCCTGACGCCGCTCCAGTCGCCGCCACACTCCGCGCCAGCTGTGTGGCAGTCGGCCCCTGACGCCGCTCCAGTCGCCGCCACACTCCGCGCCAGCTGTGTGGCAGTCGGCCCCTGACGCCGCTGCAGTCACCGCCACACTCCGCGCCAGCTGTGTGGCAGTCGGCCCCTGACGCCGCTCCAGTCGCCACCACACTCCGCGCCAGCTGTGTGGCAGTCGGCCCCTGACGCCGCTGCAGTCACCGCCATACACGGCGCCAGTTGTGTGACACTCGCTGCCCCTGACGCCGCTCCAGTCGCCACCACACTCCGCGCCAGCTGTGTGGCAGTCGGCCCCTGACGCCGCTGCAGTCACCGCCATACACGGCGCCAGTTGTGTGACACTCGCTGCCCCTGACGCCGCTCCAGTCGCCGCCACACTCCGCGCCAGCTGTGTGGCAGTCGGCCCCTGACGCCGCTGCAGTCACCGCCACACTCCGCGCCAGTTGTGTGACACTCGCTGCCCCTGACGCCGCTCCAGTCGCCGCCACACTCCGCGCCAGCTGTGTGGCAGTCGGCCCTTGACGCCGCTGCAGTCACCGCTATACACGGCGCCAGTTGTGTGACACTCGCTGCCCCTGACGCCGCTCCAGTCGCCGCCACACTCCGCGCCAGCTGTGTGGCAGTCGGCCCCTGACGCCGCTGCAGTCACCGCCACACTCCGCGCCAGTTGTGTGACACTCGCTGCCCCTGACGCCGCTCCAGTCGCCGCCACACTCCGCGCCAGCTGTGTGGCAGTCGGCCCCTGACGCCGCTGCAGTCACCGCCACACTCCGCGCCAGTTGTGTGACACTCGCTGCCCCTGACGCCGCTCCAGTCGCCGCCACACTCCGCGCCAGCTGTGTGGCAGTCGGCCCTTGACGCCGCTGCAGTCACCGCCATACACGGCGCCAGTTGTGTGACACTCGCTGCCCCTGACGCCGCTCCAGTCGCCGCCACACTCCGCGCCAGCTGTGTGGCAGTCGGCCCCTGACGCCGCTGCAGTCACCGCCACACTCCGCGCCAGCTGTGTGGCAGTCGGCCCCTGACGCCGCTGCAGTCACCGCCATACATGGCGCCAGTTGTGTGACACTCGCTGCCCCTGACGCCGCTCCAGTCGCCGCCACACTCCGCGCCAGCTGTGTGGCAGTCGGCCCCTGACGCCGCTGCAGTCATCGCCATACACGGCGCCAGTTGTGTGACACTCGCTGCCCCTGACGCCGCTCCAGTCGCCGCCACACTCCGCGCCAGCTGTGTGGCAGTCGGCCCCTGACGCCGCTGCAGTCACCGCCATACACGGCGCCAGTTGTGTGACACTCGCTGCCCCTGACGCCGCTCCAGTCGCCGCCACACTCCGCGCCAGCTGTGTGGCAGTCGGCCCCTGACGCCGCTGCAGTCAACGCCATACACGGCGCCAGTTGTGTGACACTCGCTGCCCCTGACGTCGCTCCAGTCGTCGCCACACACGGCGCCAGTTGTTTGACAGTAGGCCCTCTTGCAGAACGGATGGAGGAACGACTTCCACTAGCCGCATGTCTTCCGGGCGCGCGGTGGCGTCTGGCCGCGCAGCGACCGCGGCACACCGGCACCTGGCGACCGCCCTCAGAGACGGCGTCCGTCGTCAACGGCGGTGGCCATCGTCAGCGGAGGCTGTCGTCATCGGCGGCTTCTGCTGTGAACAGCGGCTTCAGTCGCTAGCGACGGCTGTCGTCAACAGCAGCTTCAGTCGTTAGCGACGGCTGTCGTCAGCAGTGGCTGTCGTCAGCAGCGGCTGTCGTCAGCAGCGGCTGTCGTCAGCAGCGGCTGTCGTCAGCAGCGGCTGTCGTCGGCAGCGGCTGTCGTCAGTAGCGGCGCCTCGCGTCGCCAGTCTCCCTGTGCCGGTCAGTATTCGTGGGGGGGGCACGTGCCCGAGTCCAGGCTGTGATAACACCTGGCTGTTAGCCATACTTGTCATTGCCATTGCCGCACGCAAGGTGCGAAACGCCTGTCAGGTGTTGGAGCACTTAGCTCGCATATTGTGCGCCACAGATAACATGTACGCGCCGGCGCAAAGGTCGGTGCTCGGTACACACATGTGTCGACGAAGCACAAAAACAAACGCTTGATGATCTCTGTAAAATTGTACAGAAAGGGCAAGATTCGGTGATAATGCTGGTTGATGATCTCTGTTTTGTGACGACGCGTGATGCATTGTTCCGGATTGGTTTGCGAGAAACGTGACACAGCACGTGCCGGTTAAAGCGACTGACAACTTTCTGCCCTCTGTTTCCAGGTGGTCTATCTGTGATATGATCTAGTCCAAACAAGAGGATCGACTTGTTACCAGCACCGAACAGTGTGTGATGTGGACTGCAGTGAGTGTGTCGGTAGCTGGATGTACTGCTGGACGTCGTCCGGTATCAGGCTCGAGCCAGCACTGATCTGCTCCGGCACCGTCAGTCGTGCCTCCGCCCGTCGGTCGTCCGGCATTGGCGCACCAGAGCTGAGGCTGCTGCTAGTGAAGCGGCAGAGTCAGCCGCACGTAGCATCAGAGGCGCACCAACGTCACCGCGCCGTCACCACAACGTCAGCCCCAAGCTGCACCCACCCAGCTTCGAGCCCGGCTTCGAGCGCCGCTCTGACGCTGCAGCCGGACCCGGCCACAAACGTCGCTCCCGACGGCTGGAAGGAGCGTCGAACGTCGCTCCGACGGTCGAAAGGCGCGTCGAACATCGCTCCCGACGTTTGCTGGGACGAACGTCCAACGCCATTCCGAAGACTGAACCGAACGTCGAACGTCGCTCAACGGTGCAATAAGAACTCGATGGAACGACTGAAGCTGGCGGCTGGCAGCCCCAGCCGCAGCGCTGCGCCTGTAAATAGAGCTCGTCTGAGCGTCGGGTGCACGGTGGAAGTAGCGTGTTTTCTATGTCCACTGGGCAATGAGCTTGGCGTGGGCGGTGTTCCGGCCGTGCTTGCCTTGTAATTAATTACTGTACAAACGTTCAGAGATTAGCCGTGATCTCATTCCGTGGTGTGCCGACCAGAAGGTGAACCGAGCTTACCGACCGGACTGAACGGCGACATTTTCCGACTGTTCGCGTTGTTAACCGCCCACGTCAGTGTGTGTGTGTGTGTGTGCGTGTTCTCTCGTTAACTGCTTACCCATGACTAAGTGCGTCTGATGTTTGCATAGGTCTAATAAATATACGGTACTATGATAATCCGTGAGGAAAGCTGTTCGGTGGAATCGGCGAAGTGATCACAGATCGTGTGAATCACGACGAGATTCTACAGAAGCTGTGGTCTTCACAAGGCGCTTGTTGGGATCACGTGGAAGGGAGGTAACCACAACAAGCATGTTATATCTGCTTCACAAATATCACGCGTCATGTTCGGGTAACGGAATTTGAAGGACATATTCAAGCAAATTGAACAAACTCCATATGAATCTAGTGGCATGCTTAACTCGTGCCACACGTGAATCTAGTGTCACCTCTTTCCGATCAGATCCTCACACCCCGTCTCGGGGGGGGGAATACACTCCTTTAAGTTCTGATCTGAGCGGTCATTAACGCGGACTGGGTAGCACTGGAAAGCCCTCGACATGTAGGGCCCGACAATGCCTCATTTTTTATTTTCAAATAATTTGGATACTCAAAATAGCACTTTAAAAAAATAATCTTTTCGGAATCATTTGCATGTCTATTTCTGACAAAGACGCCGAGTTAACGTCGTCATGCAATTTGAGAGCTAATTTTAATTACGCCTCGAATCTTACAAAAATAGTGACATTGATCCATTATGGTCCAAAATTGGCAGTAACCTTGGTAAGTCACTGACTTGACCTGAAACAAAATTCCAAGACGTATGTGTTGTAAGCACTGTAAAATTGTTATGTAGTAAGCTTAGTTTCAATATATTTTTCAAGTGTAGGAGCCCAAATAAATACAAAACTGTTATATGACAATTACATAGGATGATCGTGACCTTAACTATGGTTTATAGTTTTGGTTTCATTAGGTAATTTAGGCCGTGCAATGCAAGTGTGATAATATTTATGCCAATACAACTCGAAATAAACCGTACAAGCAGGAGTGTCTAAATAGGTTTTGCCCACTTCCCGCACTCTATTTTGACCTGGCATCAGGTCACTCGAAGAAGGTCAACCAAATTAGAAAAGGAACTTCTGATCATATATCTGTATGCATACCATGTGGAAAACAAATCTGGTTAGAAGAGCTTGCATATTTCAAAAATATGAAAATTGGTCCAAGATCGGCCGTGGCGTGATGTCACTGACCTGACCCCAAACAGAAATCGGAGAGGTACGTTTTGTAGGCACTGAATGTTTGTACTCACGTACCAAGCTTCATTTAAATATATTTTCATTTAGGTGAGTTATCGATCCTGAAGCATTGTTTAAGGTGGTCCTCTTTGACCTGAGCTAGGTCAATGACCTTACATAGTCCGACGTTGAAGCTTCCACAACAGACGCATACATGACGAAGGAAAATGTACTGGAAATTTCGCGGCGCTGCGCTCCGCCGTTTTTCTTTGTCGCGGACAAACCTTAGGGAGGAGGGGGCGAAAAAGATCCCGGCGAGATTGGAAGGGTTACTAAGGATATATATATATATATATATAAATATATATATATATATATATATATATATATATATATATATATATATATATGTATATGTATATATATGTGTATGTGTGTGTACATGTGTATGTGTGTGTACATGTGTATATGTGAATGTGCATGTTATTCCGGAATCTGTGTTGATATGTACATCTATGAATATTCACACGTGGTGTCATTTTGGTGGACAGGTAAATGCAACACTTGGGTAGGAAGAGGTGTCACGTGGGAGTGGTTTTGTCAGGCCTTCACAATATTGATCCGCGACGGTTGGATAACGTTTGGGCTCTGACAGCAGGTTGGTCCTCACCGGGCTGAAGGAGGGAGAGCGGATGACTTTGTGACTTCCACATTGCATTCACGTGTCAGCGATGGTGGCCACGGCCAGTGCGACCTTTGCCGAAGATCATTCGATGCAGGGACAGCAGCATTGTCTGCTATGCTATTTGGCACTGGATTGCATGATAAACTTGGACACCTCACAGCACGGAAAACATAGCCTACAAAGTCAATCTTTCAAAAAGTAATTCTGAATTGCTTCTATTTCTCGCCAAAATAAACCAATGGAAGTGTGCATAATCAGCTGGAGTATCAGATACACATCAGTCTGTGATACCACATGGCTGATCGACTGGCACCCCTCCCCCACGCAACACCCGGTAGACGTCCACCGGACCACCAGACGGGCGACCTACTGCCAGTCACTTCTGCTGACCTGACCAACTTGGCTAACTTGGATGGGTCATCAAGGTCAAAATTAGCGGAAAATATTTCAATTTTACGTCTGAGATCTACAGGTAGGCGACAGAGCATGCGAATTTATGGCTAATTGATAAATAATGCAATATCTGCAATCAACACCAATTACAATAATAGCAACATGCATATGACTTCACCAGTGATCATACGGCACGCACCAGTGAAAACGACTGCAGCTATGATTCGCGTGACTGTGGTCTGCCGCCGTTTAGTGTTTCAGTCCATCGCTGTGTATGAACTTAATGCATACATTGTGCTTTATAATTTAGATATCACCCACTTGTATCATGATTAAACGACTATTATGATGTAGCTAAGATAGCTGTAGCGATAGTCATATATCAAAACTAGATAATGCACACGTACGGCTGCATAACAAAGGTATCGATTGTGAATATTTAAATCCTCGGAACACTGAGGTAAGTGATGAAGTACAGGCGACTGAAACATTAAATGTACACACTCGAAATTGAAGATTTCTGATATGAAGTATCACTCAGTAGTTTGCGTCTCATATTTAGCTGGCAAACTATGCCCTGATGTAGACCTAAGTAAACCTAACCATGACAGGGGCGGATAAAGGGGAGATGATGGTGGGTGGGTGGGGGAGTGTGTGTGTGGTGGGGGGGGCACTGGGAGCATGTACCCCTCCCATGGAAAGGTGGCGCCCCTCCGGCCTGGAAGAGGTGTCCATCTGGGAAGGCCCGGTGGCGCCCCTCCGGCCTGGAAGAGGTGTCCATCTGGGAAGGCCCGGTGGCGCCCCTCCGACCTGGAAGAGGTGCCCATCTGGGAAGGCCCGGTGGCGCCTCTCCGGCCTGGCAGAGGTGCCCATCTGGGAAGGTCCGGCTGCATCTCCGCACCATTTTGAATTTTTCAGCGAGAGGCGCCCCTCAGAAGGCAAAGGCGCCGCCGCAGGTACTTTCGACGTGGCGTCCCTCCGGACATGTTCTTCCTCCATCACAACTCCTGGATCCGATCCTGAACTATACCATATACAGATTAACTCATTATTGAACGTAGCGAGGAGAGGACTCAACCCCCCCCCCCCTTGTCGCTTATCCAGATACTTCGAGAACCAAATCGCGCAGCGCTTTGGACCTTTTAATGACCCCCATGTCATTACGTTTTCGCCATGAGCTAATGCATTTGTCCGAGATCATCCTAGGTCACTAACTATGACGTCATCAAGGGAACAATTTCTCAGTTTTGTTCCTCTGAGTTGGATACTCGGGCGTCGGTTGGAAAGTCAAGCTTGTGACATGTGTCACATTCGGGTCACAGTGACACATAATGTCAATACAGACTAATGTGGAACCGCTGCAGACTACTGCTGAACATATCCTAGGTCATCGCATAGCAGCACAGACTCCCAGTTCCAGTCGAAACTTTGGGTCGGAAGCACACTGAATGCAACCGCAGTTGACTATTGCCTGTTACAAATGATAATGATAATATAATTTATGTGTGATGAGAAGTCAAACGAACGAGGAGGTGATCTTCAATCGTTTAAACAACGAAGAGGGATGCTCCTGGGTTTTAGACATTGCGTGAAAGAAAGCAACGACCTCAATAACCAGGAGGTGCTGAGTTGACATCAAAAGTAACGTTAAGGATTATACTTTTTTATTCAACGTTTTGGCCAGGGGCCATCGTCAGGAGCGAAAAGAGGTGATCTTCAATCGGTCATTCGAGGCCGAATAGGTGTTCATTCAAATAATTTGTGCCGATCAAAATTGTACTTGGATAATGTGCTTTACCGAAACCAACAGGATGAAGAACATATGCCAGAAAAGTCAAGCCAAGGCAGCCTTGGCCTCTTACGTAGGTCATCATCGAAATGGCATGCCTTTTACATTTTGGTGTTGTAATTCATAGTGGGAACCTGGAAGCATCCAAAAGCGAAAACGTCATGTTGATGTATTTTCGGCATCACTAAGTCATGATGAGTAGCACATATGTCCTGCAGTTCAGTAGTACAATAACAAGCAAAACTTTAAGCATTTCCCAATTAATACCCAACGCTGGGTCTGGCATCCTCCAAGACATCACAAGGTAGAGCATTTGTATGAGAGGGTAAAACGAGCATCTATTAACTTATGATATCGATGGTGAGCTGTATTGAGAAAAACAGACGACAGCAAGAACAATTTGAGGAATACCACAGCGGTAAGTGATGAGACCTACCTTGACTTGTGAGCTCAACCTAATCATCCACGCCCTGGAATTTAACGTGGACAAGTCATGCAGTCATGGAAGGACATTCCTGACAACCTGACAGCATATGGCGCTATTATGAACGCTGCACAAGTGATGGCAATATACTATAGACGGGCTATATATAGACTATCGTCTGATGGGCGCTGTATGACCAACGCAGTCGATGCGCCCCGAAACCCAAATAACCAACCAAGACTATCGTCTGGTGAATACCAAGGGTCCGGTACCACACTGACACAGGGAACTAACACATGAACCTTCCCCTTTGCAGGCGCATGGTCGGGCACCATACCGCGACACGGAACTATGGGCCAACCGCAACTGACAGCCAGCGAGCGCACAAACTTCATGACGTTCGATCTCTGTGGAAGAACTGGAATTGCGGAGGCAAGTGAAGCCTATTTCGACAATTGGCACAGTGCATTCGCGTTTGGGATTGGTGCTCGATGTTTCACAAAGCAGCACGATTGCGGAAAAAGGTGCTACAGTTTCGGCACACGCGCATTGAAAACATTATCTGATTCAGTCGAAATGGGCTCCAGTATTTCCCAAATGCGTCTATCTGCCGAGTATGGCGTAAGTATCTCTAATATGCATGCACCATACCGAATTGTCGAGTTGGTACAAGTGCCACTCCGTGTCGCTGTCATTGTCTCGCTGTTTTCCCGGTCAGTTCATGCCGGATACAGCTGTTCAATGTGGCATCCCATCTCTCATCAAGCTGACACGGGCCGCTCGGCTTCGGGGGGGGGGGGCGCAGATTTCGTGACTTGACAGCATAGCACGTCACCGGTGGCTGGCTAACTCATCCTAAGGCAAGGGTCTTTACTTTAAACAAATACTACGTCACTTCAAGGAAAGTATGGTGGCGAAAAGGGAGAGGAGGATACATTTCCAAAGCAACGTCTCCAAAAAATAATCTTTTGGACTTCGTTTTCGCAAATGTTCAAAAAGGGTGGATACATTTGCTTTGTTTTTGTGCCATTCACTACCTTTATCTCAGCGACATCCGATTCGATATTTGTCATCTTCAACAATTCATCGCATGTTAGCAGGTATTTGACCTTAATGCGATCGGTAACCTTGACCTTTGCACGCTTCACCTGTGCCAGACCAAGTCTTTAGCTTGCATACCATGGATATTGAAGCAAGAAATCGCATTTGTCAAACCAACGGGGTGTGAAAATGATGGCGAAAAGTGAAACCGAGTTTGTCCTTCCTGGACAATTACAATACATTTTTTTGAGACTGTACCTCTCGCTATTTTAATGTCATAGGAACACTAACAGAATTAAGAAAATTAAATATTCAACTATCCTCCCTACCAAAATGTGGTCCTTATCGTGATTATATAAATGACGGAAACTTGAGGGCAATATTCTGTATGTGCACGTTATTCGGGCCTCATTTAATGCAGAATGAAATCACTATTTCCGTCACCATTCTTTCCACTTTGTCATGTGCAATTCGTGTTGTAATTTTATTCAGCGTTTAAGATGCCTACGTCGGTGACATTATAGGATGCGATGACGTCAGCTACACTATGTCAAGATTTGTGGAACAACTTAGGCTATAAAAGTATCCGAATCATGCGCATCCACCACCATTATATAAGTACAAAGAAAACAACATAACCTATGTGCGAAAAAAGGATTTATTTGGTGTGGAATATAGAAATCGGGAGTTTTCTTCTTTTTAGCTTTCCTCTTTATATTTTTCTTCGTAATGTCAGTTCAAAATGAAACGCCATTTCCGAACCGTCATTTGCAACATTGGCTGTGCTGTGTATGACGATCTAGGGGACCTGGAGGGATAAACATGCACATTTCGTATGGATTTCGTGAGGACATGAGCACGTACGAATGGAGGTCAGATGGCATGCTGTGTTGTTTGTTTGTTTCAAACTCTGGGACAGCATGCCGCGTATTTGCCGAAAGTGGGTCGCCGATGTGCCCTGGTCTCTGTCGTCTCTGGTAATGAGCGTACAGAGAATCTAGATAAAGGATGGAAGTGGAAGATGCGTAGCATCCTACATAGTGTCCGTGCGAATATTTGTCGCCTGAGGGACACCCCGGCATCTGGCAGGTTGGTTACGGTCTGGCGTTACGGCTGGCTTCGCCCCGGCGTCTGACAGGGCTGGTTACCGTCTGGCGTTACGGCTCGTTACGCCCCGGCGTCTGGCAGGCTGGTTACGGTCTGACTTTACGGCTGGCTTCGCCCCGGCGTCTGGCAGGCTGGTTACGGTCTGACTTTACGGCTTGTTACGCCCCAGTGTCTGGCAGGCTGGTTACGGTCTGAAATTACAGCTGGTTACGTCACGGCGTCTGACAGGGCTGGTTACCGTCTGGCGTTACGGCTCGTTACGCCCCGGCGTCTGGCAGGCTGGTTACGGTCTGGCGTTACGGCTGGTTACGTCACGGCGTCTGACAGGGCTGGTTACCGTCAGGCGTTACGGCTCGTTACGCCCCAGTGTCTGGCAGGCTGGTTACGGTGACCCACAGCTGTCACACTCAGTGTACACAGGTGAACGGGGGCGGGCAGTAGACTCGACTGTCTAATGTCACCCGTTATCGTACTGCATGCGGAGCCCACCAAACCAACGGCCCGCCTCATATTAGGGCCGAAATGCTGCATGTTTCCGAGCTGTCCCATGTATTATTCACATGTTGTCGGGCGGCTGCCATTTGGCAACTGCTCCGCATGCTAATTCCTTCGGCTGGCAGTTTTGGTAGCCCATTGAACGGCCGCTCCGCCAATAAGCGAGACTTCCTTTTTGGTGGCCGCCGACTGCTCTAGTATGCTGGGCGCGAGAGCCGCCTGCAAGCCTTCCATCCACTCGCTACATGACATAAATAGCAAGGCATCGCGCGGAGCCGTGCTGCAGGTTGGAAGCTGCTGATAGAACGCTACTGAAATGACTGGTATCAGCGTCCCTCTGCCGAAGTTAAGCACGTCGTCTAGCTCGGGACGCGAAGCTTGACACAGATCGGACACTAAAAGGCACAATGCTTATGATATACCATGCACGGAATAGGCTGGGTGAAAAGCGTGTGGCGTGGCACGAACATATGGTTAACCATTGAACATCCACGTACATAACACCTAATTAGAAGCAATCGGGGTTGCTGGACACCTCAATCATGAACAAGAAAGATGAACAATACATTTTCGGATATGCACCACACAAAATCAGACACTTTTGGCGCACGAGGCACGTTGAAAATGTTCTTCATACAGTTATATTTTGCTTTGGGTCAGTCTCCCTTAAGGAAGTCCTAACTGCGCCCATGCTAGTAGATCAGTAGTTTTCCTAGTAGTTCTACCAAAGCAAGATATCTGTAACTATTACGGCTACTATCAGCCTGGAAAATCGGCATCGACTCCGTGCCCTTCCCCGAAGCGAAAAATACATGAATTAGCATATTTGCTTTGTTCACATCGATCCACCATCCAAATTTCAGTGTGGCGGGGGGCACGTAGGTCTCAGTTGAAGTTGTGTCTTTGCAGTCAACATCAGAGGTTCAAAATTACATTTTATATGTTATGGGGCGGGACGCATTCCCACAGTGCCTCATAGGTTCTGTCATGCATGCTTGTCGCCTCTCCCAAACAATATGCAGAGGCCAGACGTGTATCTAGGGACTTAAATAGGATGATGACTCTAAAGTTGCTTGTCTGATCGTCTGGTAGCAATTAAACACGGATAAGGCGCAGTCACCTTAAAAGAGGAGGATAAAACCTGCTTGCGCCACCACACGATGGATGCGCACCCGATGACTACAACACACTCGTCTAACCTTCACATGGAACATCATTCGACACACACACACACATACGCACCCCACATGACTCACTGAATTCCACGGCAAGACGCCTCAAATAAGACTCTTCGAATACATTCTCCCCCAGTCCATAGCGTCCAACACTCGATGACGTATTTATGGTATCCCAGAGAGAGAGATCAACAATACCTCCCAGACAGCGTAAATGGAAATGGTTAAAATGAACATGATGTGTGATATGGATTGGCTTCAAATGCGTTGTGAAGTGCTTTACATGCAGATAATTAGGCTGTGGTCCGACATCATTGGTCCCCAAAAGCAATTTGCAACACTCTTGATAGCCATTTCATTTCACTATTTAGTTTTAAACATTTTCATTCTAGGGTCTATTTCTTGCTGACGTAACGTCACGAAAGCTCTTATTGGTGTGGTGAGATGAGCTTGATTGACTTGATTGCAAGACAAATCATAAAACTTTATTATTTGTAGTGTGGCTATTGTATGGGGAAATGACAGTACGACCTCTCTGTACATGTCTGCGTACCCAAAGCATATATAATCTATAAATCCCTCAGCATCATCTGCTAACCAAATTATCACCCTAACCTCAATGACTTCAAGCTCCCGCAGATGCGAGGGTTGTGGTCGTACGCACAGTAAACCAGATCGAACCATTCATCGACCAGTTCTGCTAGTGTAGATAATGCCGAGGGCGGTGCAAACACGACAAGGCCCGCTGGAAGACATTCATTACAGTGCAAGCTCATGCCAGGGGTGTAGGAGCGACACGAAAAGTTGGCGAACGATTTGCGAGTCGAGATGGGGGCATTTTCCCGGTGGGTTGTCATTAGCGGAGACAATATTAACAGGGTGCACTCGAGTCTCCCTGGATGGGCGCCTTTTGTAGTCAGAGGGGCACCTTCGGCTGAACATTGCAAGGGGGTGCACTCTAACATCCTGTAGGGGTGTCTGTTTTCAGTCAGAGGGGGGCCTCTCTCCAGTCAGATGGGGCGCTGCCGAAAAAAATAGGGATGCTAGTCCCCACTCCCGCTAACTATGCCCATGACAGATGCACCTTCCGGTGAGATCCGTCTGCGCAGGATGGCACATCAGCAGAATCACGTGCGCTGCGGACGTGATGGCGCCGCCAAAATCTGACGCCAATCCGGCGAACACGACTCCGGGTGGTAATCTGCGGCCGCCGGCTGTCGGCCAGTCGCGACGACGCCAGCCACCTTCTGTTATGGCCGCCGCCGCCACGTTATGACCGATGTTTTTCGCCGGCGCCCCTGAAAAAGGTCAGATAATTGTGTGCATCCGTGGTGATAAGCTGTCTTCTTTTAATTCCCAAGAATGAGAGGCCAGTTCATTTTTAGACACATACCATCTGTCACTGGCGGATTCAGGATTTAGGCGGGGCATCCTGGCCATGTCCTCCTTCTCCTTGAGCCTGGACGATGTGCTCAACATATTTTTAAGTTGAGCACATTTATCTGCCATATTTGCTCCCTCATCTATTTATTTTATTTGCTCCCTCTAACGCTCATAGCTCGGACTTCCTGGGCCAGAGTATTGCATTTTGAATGTAGGTTTGGCCGTCATGCAACTATGTCGTAGGACGTCATAGAAGGAAAATAAAATTTGCCTTTAAACAATATTTCGAAAGAAGTACGAATAAATTTGGAAGCAAGCGTTTGCTCTCAATTTTCTCAATGATGCACAATCGACTCGCGATTGGACGCATGTGGCCACATAAATATTTCAGAGCTGTGATACCGCCACGATGTTTAATTTATTGCTCCCTGTTAACCGTCATGGGAAATTCGTACGATTCTGAGAGTTCAGCGATTTGTCAATTTTTGCACAGCGCAGGGAACTGAAGCGGCGAATGGGCATCACGTATTGAACTGTGTAATGGTTTGCACCAATTCACGGCAAACCGGATTAACTTTTCTGAATTAAATTTGTTTTGTGTGTATTTAGCGTTGTCGGACCCGGGAGAAGGGAAATCAAGGAGAACAAGAAACAAGAAAGATGTGACGCCATTCATTATTTATGGACATCTTACCTGAGCTACGGCAGGAAACCGCAATATAAACCAAGAAATCGCCTCCACTGGATCGATTGGAGATGGTTTACTGTGATGGGTTCGGTGACACCTCGGATATGAGACGCCAAATCGTCGGAACAGGGCGTGAGAGATCTCGGAAATAACTGAGCCTGTGTTCTTAAAACCTTCACGAATTGATTTAGTAAGGTTGCTGCACGAATTGCTTTGCCTCTTCGCTTGGAAGTATCCGGGTAGTACCTCAGGTACGTTTCCTTCAATAATCCTCTCATTTCTATGCGTTTTCGAACTGATTTAAAGGTTCACATGGAATGTAATGTCATCGTTTGACTAGATGCATTTTCGATGATGCAACCATGACGTCACTGATAGAAATCAGTTTGTAGGCTTCTTTATCCATCAGTAAAACTACTGATGCTATAGAGCTGGGCTCAGCGAGCATTCGGTACTCGATTCGATACTTGGTCTGTAAGGCAATTTTCGGTTCTCGATTCGTTTCTAATAACATTTTCAGAGCATCGAGAATCTGAATCCAGATCATACACCTCATGAAAAAAGATAATCAATCACTTCAGCAAACAAATATTCCTAAAATACTTGTATTGTAAGGAAACGTAATAACGGCATCAAGCACCAAGGCACCACTGAGACGTCATGCTTAAACTGAACGCAACTTTCACCTACTTCCTGAAGCCAATGCCCTCGAGCAGCTGTAGTTTACACTTCAAGGGTCACCAGATCCTTCACCCTCTCATTATCCAGGCTGATTCTCTTCAATGTTGCAACGTTGCCCGCCACACTGGACACCCTTTCCGACTTGCTGCTGGTAGCTGGGCTGCCGAAGATGCACCTCGCTAGGGAAGAGAAGAGGAAGAACTTCTGATGATTGTTTTCTTACCACTCCAACTTGTCCTTGTCCTCGTTTGAGTTTTATCCGGTAACGGCTCGTAGCTTTTGCATTCCATTTCATATGAGCTGTTGCGGGAACTTCTGAAAAGCCACACACCTGTTGACTGTTTTCTCTATTTAATTCATTTGCCTTTTCAACTGTTCTGTAGGAGTGAGCTTGGAATTTGGGACAGCCTCAGAAAGATCACTAGGATCGACGTCAGGATCTTCCACCTCCATTTCCTCCCCTTTCCAGACCCTCGATCTTTCTTTCTTCGACTGCTTGGAGCTCTCCAGTTTGCCAGGGACCAGCTCGAGGTGACCTCAATTCAGGTTGGCGTTCAAGTAGTTCGCCATGCAGTTGAGCTCCCGATTCATTTCATCGTGGGAGAACCCCTCCTATAATTGCTCAGCTGCTTCAGCAGCTTCCTGGCAAATTCCACTTCCTACTCAGTGAACCTGATTCTGCTGGTCTCAAGGAAGGCCTCCATTTCCTTCATCATGGTGCAAAGCCTATCCACCACGAGCAGCAAGGTGGGCATCTTCTGTTAGGACATCCTGTCAGTTTCCTTACACTTTCCCAGGACTTCCAGCGACCCCAAGCTCATGAGGAACTGCTTGATGGGGGCCACACGATCAGCCAGGACGTAATTCCTGGCCAGCCTGAGCAGACTCTGCCTGTGGTAGGCGTGCTCGCTTTCCTATCTGGTGTCATTGACCTAGGAGACTGACTCGGTGTGGTGCCCTATACCTGACACTCTACCATTGGCCGGCTCCAGAACTTCTCGGACTTGTGAAGATTCTCTGATTGGCCTAGGAGACTGACTCGGTGTGGTGCCCTATACCTGACACTCTACCATTGGCCGGCTCCAGAACTTCTCCGACTTGTGGAGATTCTCTGATTGGCCTAGGAGACTGACTCGGTGTGGTGCCCTATACCTGACACTCTACCATTGGCCGGCTCCAGAACTTCTCCGACTTGTGAAGATTCTCTGATTGGCCTAGGGGACTGACTCGGTGTGGTGCCCTATACCTGGCACTCTACCATCAGCCGGCTCCAGAACTTCTCGGACTTGTGGAGATTCTCTGCCAGCCTACTGCACTTCTGGAACACATTATCCATTGCGACTCCCTCCATCTGGTCCTTGAAGTACTTGAAGATGGCATTGGTTGCCAGCTGCTGGGTGTAGCAGAGGAAAATGCAGAGCTCACAGAGGATGAGCGTGATGCCCTTGACCACGTTTCTGTCAATGCCACAGACGGACACTGCGTGCATTGAATCAAGAAGCCTCAGCTTAACATGGATGATATCATGTAAGATCTATCTTTTTCTCCAGTGTGGCTGCCCTCGAATTGCTGATAGAAGGACGTTCATCTATGCAGCCCGAAGAGCGTGTGAACACAGTGGATGATGCTGGAGATGTAAGAGTCCGGAGTCCTGAATGCTCATAGGTTCATGGTGATTCCCACGGAGGAATCACAGGCTCCGCTGCCTTCATGACATAGTGCATGATCTCCTTAGATAACTTGGAAAGCTGCCTGGGGCAAGTAGATCCTACCTTCAGTAAAAATAAAACAACAAAGGCATCCAGAAAAGCTTCGTGAACACGGTAACTCTGGCGAAGACAATTATTGCTTGCAGATTTTGTAGCTGATATTCAGATGCCAAAGGTGACGCCTGTTGAAAATCATTGTGGTTTCCTAGTATTTTTCTGGCATCCTCGGCATTTTCTCGGCCCCTGACTTTCTCGTACACGTCGAGATTACATAGCTACACACCGATGCACGCGGACTGACACTTTAACTCTCGCTTTAACTCGCACACCGATGCGAGTTACAGGGAATGTTCAAATAGTGCAAGGTTAGAAAATAATGCAACTCAGGTAATGGTAAAATTCAATTGTGGTCATATATGGTCCCAGCTGAATCGAGTCATGTAACATTTTCATTAACGAGAAATGCTTCAGTGGTCAATACCACTTGAAAACATGCTCACTTCGTATAATATCTTAATATTTATACAATACACAATACACAAGCAAATATTTCATATGCGTGAGGGGCACCTCAGCAAAAATGTTTTCATTCGCCCATAGATATTCGCCCGTGTTAACAATGACTGAAAAACGACGCCAATAGTAATATAATGGCAGTATTTTGGATACAATGAAGCTTTTGAATTACCCATTTGTGATCAGAGTCAGAAGGGAGTAATGTTCAGCCGATAGGAAATTTGAATCGCATGGTGCATTGTATATCGCTGTCTTTTCAGCGATGAACTCCAGAGACAATAGCTGTGTGTGAGCAGCAATCAGCTGACACATGGGTGAGATAGACTGCTGAACATGGGTGAGATAGACTGCTGAAGACCGATTGAATGACGATCTCGATTATCTGTTGCAACTTGCAATGGCAAACCAGCACATGGAGTTTCCATCTGAGCACGTGAGACCAATCAGTGGTATCGTGATGAACGTCAAAGCAGGCCTGGTTTCACCTACAAACGATTTCTAGTTCTATTCGATTCAGGGAACACCTGAACAGCCCTCTGAAAATCACGCGCACTGGAAGGAGAGGGGAGCGGATTCCGCCCCAATAGGATCTCGGCTCCTATTAAAACCATAGTATTTTTTCAAATGGTAGATGGGTACGTTGGTGAACTCTATTTTTTGCAAATTGCATGACCTTCGGTCAATAACATCAAGGTCAAATGAGGTCAAATATGTTACATTTTGCTTGCTTTGCATGGCTTGGCTTGGCATTGTTATGGATCGCTGCGATTGTGTTTAAATGTTCCAAAATGGGCTTAAATGATATTTTATGCATTATTAATGATGCAATACAGATGATAGATGCGGAATTTGACCTCAGGTCGCCTGTATGTCAGCACTTTATCAGGTCCGTTACCGGCTCCAATTACCAGAACCGGGCCATCCCCCGGACCAGTCGGGCGGGCGGCCCGGCGCAATCGGCTTCACGAAGAAAGGGTTGAAGTACATGAATGAAATATGGAAGCGCTTGGGTTCACAATGACGAAAGCAGTAGTTTTCGGGTTATTTGTAGGGAGTAACATGCAAAGTGGCATGAATCGCATGGCAGTCATTTGCGTTTATGACATCTTTCCAGATGACCAAGTTTTTTCCATTGACCATTCCATGGTCACTCCATGACCAAGTTTCTATTTCCATTCCATTTCCATGAGCTTGACCTGATTTGACTTCGGTGACCTAACATTACCTTGAAATTGTATAGCATAACAGTATACATCCAATAAGTCGCTAATAGTACCCAGAACACTTCCCTTTTCTCGATATACGGGAAGCGCATCAAGCGCCGAATTTTGTGGTCTGGCGCTGCGAAATATTTTGGCTTTGACGGCCTTTAACTCGAAAAAAATCGAAAGATTTTCGTTTTTCTTGTCTTAGGCCGCGCGCCGGACATTTCTAGGCGGGTACTAAAAAATGGCGCATATTGACCAGTAAAATCGGAGTTATTTACAAAAAGCCGGTGGGGTGGACCGATTTCGCCCCCCACCCCCCATCCCCTTCAGTGCGGATGTTAGGCCATCGATGGCTGTTTTACGGCTGCATCTGAATGAAGAGAATGAGTCAGTAAGGTTTGGCGACTACTCCCACTAAGCATGACCTGGTCCTTAATCCACACCGATTTAAATTATAGTTCAAGATATAGACAAACAAAATTTGAATTGCGAATTTGCATTTGTATTTGTATTTGAGGTTGTCCACAACTGTTCACACCATTCGTTGTCATCACAGTTCTGTAGGGTCAATGTCCTCAGCAGTCGAATGTGGCATGCACGAGCTCAGCATGTTCTCATCCATGTCGAAGCGGTCGAAGCGGTGTCGAAGCAGTCACCATCCGCAGGCCAGTGAGCACACCTGACACACATCGTCATTCGGCCTCAGTTTGCAGCGGCAGCGCTCAACCTGTCTAGCCCACTGTCGCGCAGGCGGTCGGCCACATCCACATCCGGCGGAAACGTCGACACGGCGACAAGGCGACACAACGACATGGTGACACGGTGACACGGCGATGCGGCGACACGGCAACACAACGACACGGCGACACAACGACACGGCGACACAATGACACGGTGACACAGTGAGACGGCGACACGGTGACACGGCGACACAGTGAGACGGAGACACGGTGACACAGCGACACGACGACACGGTGACACAGTGAGACGGCGACACGGTGACACGGCGACACGGCAACACGGCGATACTGCGACACAGCGATACGGTGACACAGCGACACGGTGACATGGTGACATGGCGACACGGCGACACGGTGACACGGTGACACAGTGACACGGCGACGCAGCGACACGGCGACACAGCGATATGGTGACAAAGCGACACGGCGACAAGTGACACAGTGACACGGCGACACGGTGACACAGCGACACGGTGACACGGTGACACGGTGACACAGCGACACGGCGACACGGCTACACGGCGACACGGCGACACGGCGACACAGCGACACAGTGACACGGTGACACGGTGACACGGTGACATGGTGACACGGTGACACGGCGACACGGCGACGCGGCGACACGGCGACACGGCGATACGGCGACACGGTGACCCGGTGACACGGTGACACGGTGACACAGTTACATGGTGACACAGTGACATGGTGACACGGCGACACGGTGACACGGCGATACGGCGACACGGTGACATGGTGACACGGTGACATGGTGACACGGCGACACGGTGACACGGCGATACGGCGACACGGCGACACAGAGAAGCGGTGACACAGTGACACGGCGACACAACGACACTGCGACACGGCAACACAACGACACGCCGACACGCCGACACGGCGACACAACGACAGGGCGACACGGTGACACGGCGACACAACGACACTGCGACACTGCGACACAACGCCAGGACTACATGACAACACAACGGCGGGGCGATATTGCGACACGGCGAAACGGCGACACGGCGATACAACACTGCGACACGCCGACACGGCGACATGACACTGCGACACTGCGACACAACGACAGTGCGACATGGCGACACAACGGCATGGCGATATTGCGACACGGCGACACGGCGATACAACACTGCGACACGTCGACACGGCGACATGACACTGCGACACTGCGATACAACGACAGGGCGACACGGCGACACTGTGACACGGCGACAATCCTGCGGCCGGCCGGCGTCGCCGCACGCCGGCCGACCCGCCGACCCGCCGGCGGCCGGTCTGGCCGCCTGCACGTGCACGTGCACGTGCAGGCGGCCGAGTGTTCGACCGACTCGGAAAATCCGGACACGATTAGTGCCGACCGATCTGCGCGCGTCGGCGGACACGGCGACTTACGGCGGCGGCGGCCCGCGCGGCGTGTCCGACACGGCGACAAGGCGGCTCCGGCGAGGGCGACACATACCTGCGGCACGACACGGCCTCAGTCGACTGGCACCGGTGCATGGCACAGGGCCAGATTAATTTCTTTCGTGTTCGGCCCGCCCGTGCACGCCGGTTAACAGTCGACTGCCGGCTGATAGCGGCCCGGCGCGCTTTGGTAGAGCAAGAGTATTAGATTCATAAACTGCATGTTCCGACCGGAGATAAATCTTTTGCGTTCTATCATTAACATTGTTTATCCATGTCGGATGACAATGACAAAACCCGGACGATTTATATCGCATTAATTAGCCTAGAAGTCGCCTAAAACGCCTGCAATCTGATCTGGAAGGCTTTAGTTGCAATCTTTCCACCTACATTACCAAGCACAATTCCATTCATTTCAAAGTAATCCATTTCAATCACAGCTGTGAGCTTGTCTTTAACGGTTGGTTATCTGTGTGTGCTACTAATTTTTAGTCATCACTGGCTGTCAGACAAATTTCATGGAACTGTGAACCGGCCTACCTCTGCGCCACGAAGTTCACACCCTATATATGTGCACATATTTATCGGAACCACCGAATTTTCTCCCATCGTCTTGTTCATAAACATGTTGAGAGTATTTGCCTACTTTGGCAGACCAGGTGGTTCCTATCTCATAGTGTGGCGATTAACGCTCGATTCAAGAACAATATTTTGTCCAAGCGAAGCTATTCTGTGACAGCGTTAAAAATACAATGTCATGAGCAAAATATTCCACGTTTTGACACCAGGTGAAGACCGAGCGTATAAGAAATCACACTACACTTCTGATGATACTCAGAACCGAAGAGTCTGGTGCTTTGCTATAGATACAATATGTGTTCTTGTTCAATATTCAATATTCTTGAAAGGCTATTCTTGAAAGGGTGTCAGGCAAGGTTCTTGGAGAAGTTTGAGCATTCCGCCTGATAGCACACAATTATCTCGAACACCAACCGACATTAACGGAAGAGAACCTTTCCCTTGAGAACCGTAGGATTCTTATTTGAGAGCTTGCGGTGCTCGTACGAATCCGTCCACTGGGCTTCGAGACCGCTCATAGTTCTCAAATGCTTGTGATTGCATGCTGACTTTTGTCTGTTAGAAGAGTGGTATTGCACGCAAGAAAGAGAGATTACACCGTGTAACAAGAACAATTTTGTCTTTGTTTCTGGGCAATAACCTTTATTTTCTGATTCATTATGCTTCAAATCACTGGAAAATAGCTGTCAATGATTTTAAACTTCGGGTTTGTTGTCAGTACATCGATTTTGTTCAAATAAGAGCATTATTATATTTAACCCTATATGGACTTCTGCGACAGATCTGTAAACGCTTGAAAAATTACAATATACTTACCGAAACAAGTACATTTGAACCTAAATTACTATATCGCCAAATTTGTAACGGTTCAAGGAGTTTATATCACGAATTGGCGATTCCTACTGCAGAAAACCGAGATTTAATGAAACAAATAAATTATTGCGTCAGTAGAAGTAAAAGCGTATGGTTACGCAGTTAGTTTTTATCACTATATTTGATTAAGGGTAAGTTGAATAATTTTATATTGCTCAATATATGTCGTTACAGTGACTGCAGTAATATAAAACAATTCTGATAAACTGAGCACTAAAATATTTTATTGAAACGTAACAATATTGATTGCTCTGACATCCATGCCTTCTTTGCCACGTGGTATAAGGTTTGAACTATATGTATTATATATGGCCCAATATATGTTATATATTATATGTATTATATATGGCCCAATTTGTATTATATATAGGTAGCGTGCATATCGACGCCGACGTCGATTTATACACAGCATCCCCTGTATATAAATCACAGGAGATCTGCGTCGATCAACAAAACGAAGAAAGGGGAAGAATGCGCCTCCCATTGAGCACCCTGACATTCCGTCATTTATTGTACCTGTTCCCCACAACGCGACTGATCTACCTGTGCCACAGCCTCCCTCGAGGGATCAATCTTGTCCAGCAGAAGAAGCAAGCTATAATGATTCCGAGGAGGAGCAAGGTGCGTCATCTGCTGCGCGCCGTCGCCGCCAGGTGGCCGGTGAAAGGTGCCCCTACTACCCCAACCAAGAGAACATCAACGACCTCATCAAAGAAATGGCATTGACAAAGTCCAACGCCGAGTTGCTCATTTCCAGACTGAAGCAGCGGGACTTTCTGGACGACAGCGTTCGAATTACTTCCCAGAGGAAGCGGCATCGCGGCTTTTCAGTGTTCTTCACGTTTAGAGATGGGTTGTGCTACTGTCACGACATCAGAGGACTTTTCTCGACGCTGTGGGCATTCCCTGCAACACCTCTGACCGGCGGCCCTTCATCGACAGTTCATTTAAAAGCCTCAAGGCTGTTTTACTGCACAACACAAATCAGTGGCCCTCGATTCCTCTGGCTCATTCAGTGCATATGAAAGAAGAGTACCAGAACGTCAGAATCCTGCTGAGTGCACTGAAGTACAACCAATTCAGCTGGGAGGTCATTGGCGATTTCAAGATGGTGGCCTTATTGATGGGGCTTCGGGGAGGCTTCACCAAGTTCTCTTGCTATCTGTGCCTCTGGGATAGCCGAAATACAGACCTTCACTACGAGAAGAGGAACTGGCTCTTCAGGACCTGCTATGAGGTTAAGGCCCATAACGTGAAGCAAGAGCCGCTGGTAGAGCCAACGAAAGTGCTGATGCCACCCCTGCACATCAAATTTGGCATCATTAAGCAGTTTGTTAAACAGCTGGATCCAGAGGGTGAGGCCTTGAAGCATATCCAGGAACTGTTCCCGAAGTTGTCGGAGGCGAAAATCAAAGCAGGAATATTTGTGGGTCCTCAGGTGAAGCGACTTATTGACTCCGACAGCTTTCCTGAGAAGATGTCTGAGATTGAGCGGGCAGCTTGGACAAGCTTCGTTTCTCTAGTCAAAGGTTTCATCGGAAACCACAAGGCAGAGAACTACAGGGAAATCGCTCACAAACTTGTAGACACGTACATGTCCGCCCATTCCCAGCCGGAGCATGGGCTGCCGGATGTCGCTGAAACTGCACGTACTACACGCCCACCTTGATGAGTTCAAGGAAAACATGGGAGACTACTCAGAAGAACAAGGTTAAAAATGTCACCAGGATGTCAGCTCTTTCGAGGAACGCTACAAGGGACAGTACAATGAAAGTATGATGGGGGACTATATCTGGAACCTTTTGCGATAAAATGAACTGAAATACAATCGCCAATCTCATAGACAAACTTCTTTTTGATTAAACTATAACGATATAATTTTCGTATAAATGCTGTATTAATTCTCCGTAGCAATATCCTTTATGAACGCTCTGCATCACTGCACTGTATCACTATGTGTGTATTAATATATTGTAATACATAATCATATCTTACTCGTTTCCTTATTTTTATTTCTTTCTTCAGAACTTCATCTTCTTCATCATTGATTTATCATAATAATCGTGTTAACATCAATTAAATTTATACTTAACAGGATTCATTTGATTTAAAAGCAGATAGTGTGAAACCCCCTTAAATTAATAAGCAAAAATGGAAAAATATCAATAAATCGATCTCATGAACTCAGAACCGAAGTCTGACCTTAGTGAGTGCTCATTTTTATTCACTTATGCCCTAAAAAAATACGAAAATAATAGTTTTAACTCATGGAATTATGTGTTACACGGTGTTATCACGCAGTACAATCTAGTGGAATTATCATTGCGTTCAGACAGATATGCGAAGACACAGAAAGATATTGACACCAGCGATATCCGTACAGAGCTGAGCTGGGCGAGCTGATCAAAATATTTATATCTGGTACTTTAAAGGGAATATTGAGCTCATTAATGAGCCAATGGTGAGTCAAGGTTTGGAAATATTGAGCTCATTAATGAGCCAATGGTGAGTCAAGGTTTGGAAATATTGAGCTCATTAATGAGCCAATGGTGAGTCAAGGTTTGGAAATATTGAGCTCCTTAATGAGCCAATGGTGAGTCAAGGTTTGGAAATCCTCGGAATTTACATCTGGGAAAAAAACAGAAGTAACATTGTGAATTGAGCACATACAGGACTTTTTTCTAACAAGGAGGTGCAATCTGCGAAGATGCTATTTACTCAAGTACTAAGGTAAGCGAGTGTTCAATTCGGAGCTGAATGGTATGCATCCGATACCTTCACAGGATGTACTGTAAGTTCCTGCTACTCCCCGTCGTTAGGTTTCATTCGAGTCGTGACATCCATTTACTGTTAACTTTGAGGTAGGTACTAAAATGTTTTACCGCTAATGCGGTAAAACATCGAGTTGCCTTAATCTCTACTGATGCCATACTGAAATAGCTTCAAGAATAGTATGTTTATGTTACGAATACATCCGTAGCTTTTTAACATGGTCTTGTTTTGATTTACTTCGAAAGTGGACATCATCACCTTCAACACTTTAGGACACCTTAATGTGTTCTTTTATTAGCACATCTTTAATCAGGCGCACCAACACAACACGCCTACCTACACCACGCAGAAGATGTTGATCATGTCGACGCCACCGTGCTCATTGTGTCAGCCGATGCCGCACACAGCTCTCTCAGAGTCAGGTGGTGTGCAGCTTTCCGGTCATTTCGTTACGAGCTCGGCGTTGTCACACGGTCGACATATTTGCTCCACAGCTCCGCCAAAGACAATGCATTATTCATACACCGTCGTCTCACTTGCTTAATACGGTCGCGTGGTGTGCCAACTGCGCAGCTACTGCAGACGCAGCTATTGCAGACGCAGCTACTCGTACAAACTCTCGTCAGTCGGTTCGTGGGGACGCGATTTTTCACGGTGTAGGTGGTTACCCAAAATGCCCACACGACAAGCGTTCCATTGATCGCATGTCAACTGCCTCCATCGTGGAACGCGCGCAACGAGTACGATATCGTTCCATTTCGTGATGCGTCGGGACGTAAAGGTCTGGCCATCACCCACCTGACCCACCACCACAGTCTGCGTCCAGTGTGCCGAACAGGGCCGTAATCCGGCCAGCCTGGCAGGCGTGCGTGCTGAAGGGGCCCATCGCAGTTTAGCCGGTAACACAGTGACGAACACCGCCGGCACACCGTGTCGGCGCCGGCTCTGGCTTTTTGACATCTGCACACGGCTGCCGGACGACGTGGTGCCGGCCGGGACCGGCGCGGCCGCGACTGACAGCCGCAATACACGCGCTACACACTCCTTTCTGCAATCATTATTCGCGTGTCGAAAAATGGTGTCAGGCGGGGCTGCGCCGTTCGCAGGGTCGTGTCGCCAGATGGCGGCGATTGCGGCACGGCGCGACGTGCAGGCCGACCACTGTGTCGGCGACGCCACACTAACGGTCGTGTCGAATCTACGCCCGATCTGGTGCGGCGCGCCGCAAAAACAACGCCACCGCGGATAGAAGGAAACAGCGCCGGCGAAGCCGAAATCTGTGCAAGACCTGTTCTGCCTCTGCCGATGACGGCGGCGGAAACAAGGCGGCACAGGCGGAGCGGCGGCGGAAACAAGGCGTCACAGGCGGAGCGGCGGCGCAGGCGGCACGACGACGCGCGCCACACCGCCTCAGCCCACTGTGACGGCCGACAGCTGGCGTCGGTGGAGACGAGAGCGCGCACGCCCGGCCGCCAGCCCGACCTCCTGATGACCCGACCGATACGGCCGACCCACCTGTTATTACCGGACGATTATCTGGACATCTTCATCGGCGGTGTTTTATCGCCACATGCGCTCGTGTATCAATATTCATCATGGCTCACCGACCACTGAGGCGGCGATCTGCCGGTCCAACAACATCGCAACCCACCCCGTCCAATGCAGTGGCCTCCGTCCACGTCTCGTCAGTCACTCATCCTGTCCGCTTCGCACCCCATCATACTCGCACACCGTCAGCATCGCGCCTCATCCTGATCACGTTCTGTCAGCCTAGCGCCCGATCTGCCTCGCGCTCCGTGTTCCTCGCGCCACGTGCTCCTTGCGCCTAGTCCTCGCGTCACGTCAGCTTCGCATCACGTCAGCCACGTCCCCGGTCGCCCTCCACCCCGTCGGCCCCGCTCACCATCTGCTTCCCCTCCGCAAACGTGAAGTCCACCCCCTGCACGACACATCGATGCTACCTCGTACACCTCGTCCTCCAGTTCTAAATACGTCCCGTCTCCCAGGACCCATCCGCCCCAGCTACCACACTCCCTCTGCTTCACGCCTCACCTACACTCCCCCCCCATCCACCCCACATCCACCCCATCCCCATCCACCACACACGCCATTGACTCGGTGGTTTGGAGCCATGGACACTATCGATGGCCTCATCGTCTGCTATCAGCCTACAGCCGATTAGTTGTCCACAGCATGCAACGCTCGAGACAAGGTATGTTTTATAACTGCAGTCATGCCCAAGAAATTAATTATATTTCAGTTTACAACATGGGAGCAAGGCTGAAGAATGGAACAAACCTAATGGTGTGCCATTCTTGCGCAATTTTTGCTCATTAAGTGCAATTTTGAGACCTTGCGCCAGACCTAGTTAGGAATATCAAGTTTTGCTTTCGTGAGCTTTAGGCATGACGAGCAGCAATGACAACAGAACGTTATTGTTCGATTCGTCAATACCTATGACGGAAGTGTTTTTGAAATGTTCATTTGAGGTTGAGGGAAGATTATTTTCATTTCAGATGTCTTAGCTGCAATGTACCAAGCCGTTTATAATGGACAGGAAAACGGCAAAGTAAAACATTCCAGGACCTTGTTGTGATCAAACATACAGGGATCCAGTGTGATCAGATATCCGGTATTTATTCCCTATTTCTTCCACGTAAAAGTAAATGATGGTAGCCGCCAGGGATGGTGCTATATTCAATTGTATCGCACGTGCCGCCACATCGGTAGTCCACATGATGCCTGTCTGCGATCCAGGGACTCTGTAATCGGCTGTTATACATCGGAATGTAGATTTATATATCTACTAAATACTGCAAGAACAATTTCATATGGTTGCTGGAGGGAGGCAATACATTTAGCGATGATTCCCTGCGAAAATAATGGCCACTTGATAAGTAGAACAGATAATGAACTGGTACCCAAATTTGGAGTGTGTGACAAAGGTGTCGTTATTACGCCGTATATTGCTGAGCACAATGCACTCAGACAAACCTTGTTATCACCACATATACACAGCACTTCCCCAGAATTGATCACACTTGTCACTGCACAATGCATGAGTGTCGTTTTACAGCAGACCGCCTCTGCTTGTCGCAGGGTCATCTTGATGTGCCAATGCACTGAATACTTTACTTCGTTTGTTCAATTGTATCGCACCAGTGCAGCTGGCAGATTACTGAAATATCACACGAATGCAATCCTGACAAACCACTTCAAGACACCACAAAGCAGAGAAACCTGTCGTCACACTGAGCAGTGGGCCGACTTTCATATCTTTGGACGGACACCAGTACAACCTTAGAAAAGACAACGCATAGCATGCAGTTACTTGTTAGGCACACCCTGCATTTGGCTGAGCCTTCTGGCGCTTGCAGCGCCGGTGAGCGACGTTGAGCTGCGGCCCGGTGACCTCGTCGTGACGGACGACGTGACGGAGCGGGCCGAGCTGCTCCGACGGTCGGCCGGCGGGTTGGACAGACTGGCCGGGTCCGCGCTGGAGCCGGCCAGACTGGACCTGGACATCGAGTTGAAAGAGCGGACGCGCGACCGACTGCCGGAAGAGACCAGCGAGCTGGCGTAGGGGGAGCGCAGCTCGTCTCGACTGTGTCGGTACTGGTCTAGCGCGATGTCGTGCACGCCAGTGCCGCCGTAGCTCTGCGCGCGGTACTCGGACACGTCGGAGGGCACACTGTCCGACTGACTCGACAGCAGTGACTGGCGCGCCGCCCGCGACGACGGCGAGCCATCCCGCTGTGAACAGCAGCAGAGCGCCCTGCACGTCGACGGCAGGCAGCCGCGCCGCGTGCGCACCCAGTACCACAGCGACAGTGGCATGTAGAAGAACCAGGCGACGTTCAGGCAGAACCGGAGCGTGCCGCTCATGCGGCGCACGCTCGGCGACTTGGTCAGCGGGTGCACCGGGTAGCCGTCGCGGTCGTACTCCACCGGGAAGTCGCGCAGCTCCATCTCGTAGTAGTGGTCGATCTTGCGCGGCTTGTCGTTGCACATGGCCAGTCCGAGCAGGCCCACCGAGTCGGGGAAGACGAGTCCGATGAAGGCCTTCAGGCAGCCGAGCATTAGGCTGACGACGGTTAGACTGAGCAGGATCAGCTCCAGGTCGAGCACGATTTCGGCGATGTAAGGCAGGCGAGACTTGTTCACCGACGGAATTTCGCCCAGGAAGCCCGAGCTGCGGTAGTGCGCCAGTGACATGGGCGTGCACGCGAACCGCTCAGACGTGCACGCGCACAGGCAGAACCACACGCAGACGCACCGGTCGTGCGGGTAGGCGTGAATGCGTCGTGCTGCCACCACCTTGTGCTCGCTGTTGCGCACCAACGTCGAGCACACGATCTTGTCCTTGATGATCTCGCTGCCGTGGCTGAGAGTGAGATTGAAGGTCGCCTGGTTCTGCGGTGCGATGTTGAAGGGAGCTCGACGGCTGTCGGGCACCTTGTGCGAGCACGAGGCGATCTGCACGCTGAATACGGACGACACCAGTCCCGTGTTGGTGACCACCACCGTCACCACTGTGACTCGCTCGCCGCTCATGGTGAACACGTTGGTGATCTGAGCATGCAGGCCGGTGCGTAGGATGCCGATCCCGTCGGCGTCTACCTCGACGTCGATGTAGCTAGTGTAGGGGCTGGTATGCTTCATCATGAGCAGGTACTCGCCGGAGGCGCGGTTCGCCTCGATGGCGTCACGGTGTGGGATGCCAAAGCCGGCCAGTCGGTAGCGATGCAGGCCACCGGAGCGTTTGTCCCGCTCCCACAACTGGATTGGCTGGTTGGTGAGACACGTGCCGCGCGACTTCTCACACCTGTCCTGCTGCAGCGCAAACGTGCTGTAGGTGGCGCCGATCTTGTCACACGTCTTCCCCGACAAGTCGACGAGAGAGCGGCTAACCAGCAAGTACTCTCCGGGGCCCTGCAGCTGTGGGTACTCATGCCTCATTTTCGCTGAGGCTGTCATCTGTGGTATGAGGAGCATCTTGTCGGTGACATTGGGGATTACCTGACTGTCGCGACGCAGCACCTTCCCGCTGTAGGTGGCCCCCAAAGTCTGGTTATTTTCCATGTAGTGCATCGATTCTGTACCGAGGACGATAATTTTCCCCGAGTTAAGGTCACTCCATCTCTGCGACCCGTCCGGCAAATCTTTCTTCGTGTACACCTGCAGCTGGACAGAGTGACGCAGGCGCGGCATCTGAATGGCGTTCACGTTGTACCAGATGTCGTGCAGCCGGAGACAGTGCGCCGATGACAGATACTTGTCGGGGTCTATATTATTTGGCGTATCGGAAGTGCAGTCCTGCCCGCCCCTTGGCTGCCGCACCAGGCTGAATCTCTGGTGACGTTGCATATTGATCAAAGATCGACGTTGTCGCAACGATGGATGAAAATTGGCAGAAGAAAGCGCACTTTCTACCGCGCCCGAATGGACATTTGTAGGTCTATCCACTGCAATATGCTTGCGCTGACTTTGCACTCCACTCTGATCCTGCCTTGCAAATCTACTATGAATGTCATCGATTAGCACCATGTCATTGATTTCGTCATCACTCGAGACATATTGGCTATCGGATGTATCTTGATCGGATACATTGTCCTCTGCTTCGTGCACTACAGATGGAGGGATTGTATTTGTCTCTTCAACCACAGCTACTTCGGAGCCATCCTTAACAACTGAGATCACTGAATCCTCGCTTCCCCCAAACAAAGGTGCTTCCGATGTAGTCCTGGCATGTAGTCGACTTAAGTTTCGATTTTGACTAGCTTGAGCCTCTTCTGCCAGCAGATGTGCTGGTGGTTTGCCAGACGCAGTACAGTAGCAACAAAACCCTTGGCTGTATGGAATTGGCTTTCCTTTTTTGTACGCAAAAGAGCATGTTGGATGGTTTGAAGATGTGTCGTCGCATCCTGTAAAGTTAGGTGTTTCATCTTTGTTAACAATCTCTTCATGCGCCAGTCCATTAACAACATGTATGTTTCTGAATGGGTAGACCTGAAGAACAGGTTGCTGACGGAATCGTATTGTTACAGGGCTCAACAATTTTACAATCCTGCTAGTGACGGCATCGTACCCATGATCTACATATATTAATTGTTCTTCATCATCAGTTGAGTTGCCGCTGGTTAGAATTCCACTCTTTATCCATAACGAGATGAGAAGTTTTCTTTCACAGCGAGTTAGATGGAAAGGATACTCTGGTTCATCCATTTCAAACTCCCTCTCAAGGTCAAGCCTTCTTCTCACAATACCTGGAAAGTGCTCATCATCATTGATACCATACTCTTCGCCTCGTCTGTCTTTTTGCTCAGTGTCCGATTGCGAAGCATAATCATCAGAGCATCGCTTAATTATGACTTTCACTTCCATTCCTGAATAAGTAAAATGAAGTAAGGAAAACGTCCAAAAGAAGATGCAACTCATGGAGAAATGCATGTTCCAGTGGATCACCAAACACCAGTTGATTAAGATTTGTTTGCAGCACTGCGATAAAATTATGCATGCTCTGAACTTAAAATATTTAGATCTTCATCCTGAATTTTGCTCGGTGTAATTCACTCAACGTATACTGAAATATGGCCAGAGTGTAGCCATTTATATTACTATGTGTGATATTCCTAGGTGCATTCTTGCTCGACCCATGTGCCGCGTAGCGCCAGACTGTGCGCATATAATTAATGCTGTTCGAGCGCATGCAAAGTTCTCTATCGCACCTTCATCAATGGATTGAACCAAATGCGATGGAATGTTTTCTTTTGCGTATTTCGCAACTTCTGATATTTCATGTCTCATTATGCAGAGTAGGGGAGACCGGGTCTAGTTGATACAATTTTGGCGAAACTGAAAATAACTCATCACTTTGGAAGGGTTGGGGGAAGATAGCTATACCTACGCCAAGCCTAATGCTTCTAATAGCATCCCCGATATATTTTTTATTCGTGGTATATTCGGGGTTTTCCCTCAGACGGCAAAATATAGTGCAACTACCGGTTTATCAATTTACCCAGCTGTAGGACTATGTTGTTATTCACGATGGAGTAGGTTGATGAAATGTAAGTTAAGTAAAATATATTACCAATGGCGGTATTAGCTTACACCATCTGAAAGGTCCATATTTCACCCTTACAGTATAATACTGGTTTGGGTCCCGGCTGCCATAGCTCATGGCTTACGCCATTTATGGAATGCGCAAACGTTCATTCCGTAGCTGCACCTTTTCCTTTGTTCAGTCTTTTCCGTCAGATGGGAAATGTCCGTAGAAATATTTAACAAGATTATCTTGAAGCAGTTTTGCGAACACCTTAATAAATGTAGGCAATTCTGGGTTATTTTATTTCATCACCAGTACACAAAATGCTGATCCATGCCGATGTTGATACGGGCTGATTAAGTTGATGCAACATTGCGAGCATAGTGTAGCGGTAAACGATACAAATATTTCACCGTTGCAAAACTGAGATAATATGGTAATGATAACAGACACATAAAACGTTAGTAAATGGGCGACAAATTATAAATTAAGGGCGAAGCACAGACAATGAAATTTTACTTTCGCTCCAAAAATGTGCCATACCGTCACCATTCCGCAGTCGCTGGTCGAAATGCCTCGCGCTTGTTCTTCCAGCGAGAAGAAGGTGTCAGTAGCAATGCGTATGGCAGCTATGGCAACGGGCCTCATACTTTTGGAGAAAATGCTACTGTATCAACCATCCGTGTATCAACTAGACCCGGTCTCCCCTATATCTGCCCTTGATGCAAAGCGGCAAAAGTAATATACAGGATGTTTCAGTCGTAAATATGGCTACGCTACGAATTACTAGGAATGATGAACGCATAACATAAAGGAACTAATTCATTACCTGCACTGACACGAAGAGAGTGTGTCTATCTCCAACCTGCTCACAGCTGTCACAGGGGCGATGAAATAGTCTTGCACGTGAGTGTATGGTCAACATCAAGACATTATTTTGTAGTTGTGCTATTCCCAGTTCATACTTAGCGAACCGGTTGCAGTTTCAGGACGACCAAATTTACGATCAATATTCATCCGATGATGATATCTAAATGATACACTAAGGAGAGGAGTTACTGTGAGCAGCTACCCGGTTCAACCGATCATAAACATCGAGAATTATTGTAGTTTTGCAAGTAATAAAGAGGCGTGAACGATAGTGATTGAGAGACCACGTATTCATGAAGGGGAGGATCCTGAGCATGACTGAGAAATAAGATGGAGGGTTATCTGTTGTAAACACATTTGTTACCTAGACGCCGTACCACGATGTGAGCAACACATTCATTGCTGTCATTGGTAGTGTAGCAGGATGAATGCCTCGAATAGATTATTTGGGGCTGACTGCGATCAATTCTTGCATCTGTGTATCGGTCACAGAGCAACCGTGTCGTTTGAAACGGCGGAGACATGCTTTTATTCGACTTATTTCTGATGCCGGGTTCTTCTAATTTTGAGAACTAGTTTGCGTTTCATTTAATTCTTTTTCCTTATACCTAAGTCTTACGCGAAGGACGACGGGGCTCCCCTAAGTGGGACGTGTCACCCTCACTAATGAAACTTCACAGATGCTTATCTGGAACAGAATGCTCGAGGGACAGGCGGCAGGGATGCGAGTAACAGACAAGGAGAAATGGACTAACCGTGTACCGCCGGTGGGCAAGGGCGTACCCAGAACTGGCCCGGTCAGGGAGGTGTGAACGACGAGCACGAAGCCTCGCGAAGCCACGAAGCCTGGCGGCACTCCGAGCCGGCGAAACACCCCATCAACGCGTACATCGAGCACGATCAGCCGCTCGTTGTGCAGAACGAGCCGCCCACCCAGCCGGCGCCGGGTAAGCGGCCCAGTCTGCACCAACCCGAGGACAGGCAGAGGGCTGCCGGCCCTACACCGGCCCGTGGAGG